>OZ037760.1:8469193-9069193 GCA_964035475.1 Salix caprea
GTGTATAGTTGTTAATTCAACCTGGTACTAGTTCGGGTTGAATTCAACCTACCACAGATATACTGGTTCTAGGATTTTGGTGACGATGCGCTTACTTGGGAAACTCTTCTGGAAATTGTTCTCAATTCTAATTTACCAAAAATGGCACAGCTCAACTCCTTGTCTATTAGAGTTTTTTTTTCTGTCTTAAAATCAATTTTGCTACTCTTTTTGTTCATGATGCTTTCTTAGTTTCTCGAGAGTAACTACTGAATTTGGAAGAAAAGCTTGCTGGTGTAATTCCTGTGAAATTTAATTGCCCAAATTAACTGAGAATCTTATTACTTTTGTCTAGGAAGAACGACGAAAAAATGGATTGGGTGCAGTCATGGAGGGCAGCGCTTTTCTCACTGCTAGAGGATATTCCAATTCATCTCCGGCCACTTGTTGCTTCTATTTCAATAGATGGCACTTCTGCGACCACACTCATCGTAGACAGGTGGATGTCTCAGCAATTTTGTGGCTATCCTACCATTATTTTATTTCCACATCAAGCTTCTGGAGTTTTTTATCTTTTCTTCCTGCAGCAATACAGGAGAACCATTATGGAGACCATTCCTTTACAATGAGAGTTGCCCTGATGCTTTGCCAACGGTAAAATCTGTTGCTCCTGCAAACCATACTGTTTGCTCTGGATCATCTACACTGTGCAAGCTTGTTTCATGGTGGAACATAGAGGGGTCAAATAAAAAATCAGCATTGTTATTGCACCAAGCAGATTGGCTGTTGTGGCTTCTTCATGGAAAACTCGGAGTGTCTGATTACAATAATGCTCTGAAGGTATATTAATCATTAAATTTTTTCTCCTGGATTTTCTTTTCATGTTTCCATAATTGTCCGTGTTGGAGGAATTATATGACAGGTGTTTCATGTCTTGCAGGTTGGTTATGATCCTGCGTCGGATTCCTATCCATCATGGCTGCGTTCTCAGCCATACTTTCAACTTCTACCTTCTGTTATAGCTCCGGGAACTTCAATTGGCAATTTAAAGGAGGATATTAGAACACAATTTGGTATGTTCCATTGTTAGGTAGCTTAATAATTAAAGGATAAACAGAGTCAAGTCCTGTTATTTTTATCACACTGTTTGTTGATTTGAAGTTTTTTCCTCTGCAATTTCTCTTGCCCTGCCCCTACACCTTAAAGCTTCTTCAATTTGGCAAATTTTCAAAACTGCATTTGACGACTTATAAAATACATCTTTGCAGGTTTTCAAGAGGAATGTATTGTGTGTGCAGGAACAACAGATAGTATAGCCGCTTTCCTTGCAGCACGTGCAACACAACCTGGAAAAGCTGTAAATTTTTTTTGAACTCAAACCTTCTAATCTTGTGAACCAATTGAATTCTGATCTTTACACTTGAAATTAGGTCACTTCTTTGGGCTCAACTCTTGCTATTAAGTTACTGAGCACTACTAGGATTGACGATGCACGATTTGGAGTGTATAGTCATCGTCTTGATGATAAATGGCTGGTTGGAGGTGCTTCAAACACTGGTGGAGCTGTTCTTAAACAGTTTTTCACTGATGAGCAACTGCAGAAATTGAGCGAACAGATAAATCCTATGGAAGCTTCTCCTCTAGACTACTACCCTTTAAAAGCAGTGGGTGAGAGATTTCCCGTGGCAGATCCAAATCTGGTTCCCAGGTATTCAATTCTTGCTGCATTTGTTGTCGGAACCCAGAAGTGCCTAGCTCTTGAAAACTTTATTCAACCAAAAGCCATATCCCCCTGCTCTACATTTGCAGAGTATCTTACTAATTTGCTTATCAAGACACTGAACATTGTGTTTATTACCTTTCCCCCTAAAAAACGACCAAAATTCCAAAAGAATAAGGTACTTTTAGATGAATTTCATGACTCTGCATAGAAGCTGTTGATTGTGGCATGAATTGTGATTCCATAGTTTTGATCAACTGTTTTTCTTCTCGCACAGGCTACATCCACGACCAGAAAGTGATGTCGAGTATTTGCATGGTATTTTGGAATCTATTGCACATATAGAGGTAATGATTCTCAGCTGGTCTGCCCAGTTTCAAACTCTCATACACTATATAGGGTTTAGACAACGAAAATGGTTAAGCTGACATGGAGACCTCATATGATTTTCAGGCAAAGGCATATAACTTGTTAAAGGATCTAGGAGCAACCCAAGTTGAGGAAGTTCTTACAGCTGGAGGTGGTGCAAGAAACCAAAAATGGACAAAGATACGAGAGAGAGTACTTGGCTTGCCCGTGCGCCGGGCAAAGCAAACGGAGGCTGCCTATGGAGCTGCATTATTGGCATTGAAGGGAGCTCCACACGATAGTTACTGAGAGAGGTGGAAAGAAGCTAGAAAACGTTCCACTGGCAAGTGTATGGTTTCTTAGTGGTTTGGAAGATGACAGAGAAGATCCAGAGCCAGTTTTTGTAAGAAAAATCTAAGAAAATTTGCAACATGAATCCGGACCGGTATAAATATGTGTCGTCTGATCAGTTTCCATTTTATTACCATTAAAAATTAACGGCACATCTGTACCTTAAATTTTTTTCTAAACTAAAATCACATGGTGGATCGAGAAATCTTGGCAAAAAAATGTGCTAAGGGACGGAATTTCAGCAGTGAAGATTCAGAAAAGAAATGGATGAAGGGCGTTTCCCATGCGCTTTTACTATGAAAAAACAAATAAACATATATGCCTGTTAATTTAATTTCCTATGTGTTCATTTGAGAAAGAATGTAGTTGTGGTTATTTTTAAAGTGTTTTTTATTTGGAAATATATTAAATAATATTTTTTTATATTTTAAAAATAATTTTTGACATTGCATAGGAAAATGATATAAAAATATTATATTTTTTTTAATTTAAAATAAAAAATAAGAACAAAATCATTTTTTTTCAAAAATATTTTTGAAATACAGTGTCAAACACTTATGTCTATTTAGAAGTGTGATTGAGGTTATTTTTGATTTTTTTTTATTTAAAAATATATTAAAATGATATTTTTATATTTTTAAAAATTATTTTGACATCCTAAAATGAAATTATTTAAAACATAAAAAAATTAATTTAATATAAAATATAAAAATATATATATATATTTTTTTTAAAACACAATACTACACATGTAATTTAAGTATTGCTGGAGGAGGAGGCCTAATAATCCATGTGCTAGCCGATGCATAATGACCGACGAAGGTAAGAAAATGCGTCAATAAATTTGTAATTCAACTAGCATCGATACTGACCACACCCTTCACTCAACACGTTTGTATTTGAGTCCACCATTTTTTTTAAAAAATGTGCAAGGATGTTAAAAGAAATTTCATACAAGCACACGCAAGATAAAAATGCAAGGGAAAGAAAAAGTATATGAACCACAGAAAAAAATCTCTTAAAAACAATGGTGAGTAAAAAGGACCATGTTATTAATGGAAGATGAACAAGAAAAATTAAAGAAAAAGTCCCATAAACTATTAAATACAATTTAATACATTGTGCCCACCAGTTAATCTAAGGCTTTACAGCTATAGTTCAGTTTCGGGTTCTTGTTCAGTTAGTTCTGTTGGGATTTGGTTTCTACCATCTGTGATTGGGTGTATTGCTCTAGGCCTTGGTAAGTCTCATGCGCTGCCTTCTATAGAGTAATTTTTATTAAATTGTTACGCTTGGATCTTGTAATGGAATAGCAGGCTGATTTTTAACCATCTTCATTTGTCGAGGAATCCTCTTTTGTCTGCAAATCTCATCTTTTCGTCTACATAGATCGAACGATGTTGCACTTTGTCTTCAAAATCTTCAGAATTTTTTCTATATGAACTCCAAATGTTACTGAAAGTTCAAACTTACTTCCTGTCAACACCTTCAAAGGTTTGGCTTATGTGGTAACATTTTGAATTATATGAGAAAAAACTTCATATAAATACATCAATTTAGATATAGATAGCTCATATAGATAAGGAAAACTTCGACCGATTTTCAAAAGTTTACATGAAAATTGTTGACATTAAATTAAAAAAATAGCTAATGTTCCATCTTTTACACCAATGATGGATATGGTGACGAAGAATTCGAGAGGGAAAAAAATTATAGACTATGAAATCCATACTTTGGGAATGAGATGGAGAATGAAGGGAAAAGAATCATTGTGAAAAACTATCTACCATGATCATAAAACACTGTTCTCTTCAAACGAAATGAAGAGGAGAACAAAGAAAAATCTCTCTAACTAAGGCTAAATCCTTCCTTTTCTCTTATTGTCTTTCTAGAAGGTGACCCTCTTGGCCCTGTCCCTTTCTCACTTCCCCATCAAAGGTAAGGATATGGTGACTAATTTCTACATTTTTAGAGTAGTTTTTGATTTGTTAAGGGTTTTTTTAACTTGGGTTTCAATGAGCGTTTTCTACGGTGATTTTTTGCTCGGCAGCGTCTTCGAGAGGACGAATTCGAGATGATGCTTCTTTAAAGATAGAGGAGGGAGGTGGTGTTTACGTGTTAGAGATAAAGGTTTATGCTGGGTCCATGGTGGGGTCAGTTTGGGTAGTGTATTTACATGGTGAGTTGTATTTCATTTACCCCACTAAAAATCTAGCAGAAGCAGCAACAAAGAATTCACCGAAATTATGGCGGTGGCGATAACATCCTCATCGACAACCCCCCATGTCCTCCACCATCTTCTCCGTCCACCACCATCTCAACCACCACTTCTCTCCTACTTCTTAAGACCATTTTGCACAACCTCCACATCGACGAAAACCATTCTCTCAAAATCCCACAAAACCCAAAGTAAAAAAACTAACACTATCCTCTTCTCTTCACCCACTTCTCCCCCCACTTCCCCTCTCCCCTTCTCCCTTCGCTCTTTCTCTTTCTTTCAAAAAGCTCACAGTCACTCTCTCACCTTACAGGAACTAGAAGAAGAAGACCAAAGAGAAGAAAAAAGTGAGGGCTTTATCGATGATGAAATTGAAAATGATGATAAAGAGGACGATATTGAGAGTGAAAGTGATAATTTGGTGTTGGAAGATAACGTTGTTGATAATGCTGGTGAGGTCGAGGGTTCTACTAAAGAGGGTTTGAAGAGAAATGGGATAAAGGTACCGACTTTGACAGTGAAGGAAAAGAAGGAATTAGCATCTTATGCTCATGGATTGGGAAAGAAGCTGAAGTCTCAGTTGATTGGCAAGTCTGGTTTCACTGACAATGTTGCAACTTCATTTATTGAGACCCTTGAAGCCAATGAGCTTTTAAAGGTAAAACCATGATTTTTTTTAATGTTGGTTTTTGTTAGTTAATTTCTCCGTGATTGGCTGTTTATTATTAGGGTTCTTTGAGTTTGAATGAATAGTTGATTGGTCAAGGGTTTATAGGTTATACATAGTTTGGAATTAGGATAACGTGGGATGCCTAGTGCTCTTTATTTTTTCCTCAATATGGGTCTCTCTGAACTTTGTTTAGTTGCTTGGAAATGTTAGGGAAAGCTTTTGGATTAGGATTTGATTTCTCAGGTTGGTGAAGATTTTAGCTTGTCAATGTTGTTGCCTGTCCGTTGAGTTTGGATTGAGGGTAAGAGTCAAATTACCGCCAGCTCTTTAGATTTGTACTATTTGGTTAGAACACTTTACGCAGAAAGTTGCAATTAATAAAACTCACTTGTTGTTCTTTGGTGTGGGTACTAGCTAGTTTTTTTTTTCTTGCGGGGGCAGGAGTAGTTGACTAGTGGATGATCATGTTTATTACATCAAGATTTGCTTCCGAAGGTCTGAGCGACATGTTTTACTGATCTCTGTTTGCATTAGCTTCTACCTGCTGTTTAGATAAATGTTGGGGTCGCTAGAGTTTTCCTCAACTTGTCATATAATATGTGAGCTGCTCCTGTAGCTAGATTAACCTTTAGCTTGTAGATGTACCCAGGTAAATCCCTTTTTTTTTTCCTGCCACACATTGTTATGCAAAATTGAGCTGACCTTAGATTAGATTCTGGAAATAGTGGGTGTAGTCAATCTGTTACTTTTACTAGTGATTTGTGGAAGTTGCTAATCATTGTTTCAGCTTTAGGATTTAGACAAGCATTCAAATGCAATCTTTTCTACTAACAAAGATTGCAGAATTTTTGGTGTGCTAATTAAATGCTTAAATTCTGCAAACAGATTAAAATACACAGGACTTGTCCAGGGGAGCTAGAGGATGTGGTGCGTCGATTGGAGGAAGCAACAGGTTCAGTTGTAGTAGGTCAAATTGGTCGGACTGTCATTATATATCGGCCTAGTCTCACTAAAATGAAGGCTGAGGAGAAAAAGCAACAGGCTCGTAGAGTTTATGTTAGGAAAGCACCAAAATTGGTGTCTCTGCCATTGGTAAGGAAAATTCCCTTTCTAGAGTTCCTATCTCACAATTCACAGCCATTTGCAGAATTGATTGTTGTTTGTTGTAGAATCTCACTGATATAGCCTTAATGATAACCGCAGTCGAGAGGAGAACCAAGAAGATTTTCTGGGCATGGTCGTCGAGGAAGCGGCAGGGTATAAACTACATTTTCTGCTACTTTCTTGAAAGAAAGCTAATATTAGCGTAAAATGGCCTTGAAGAATTCATGTCCAGGCATAACAGAGGCTCTGAAATTGGACAACATGCAAGGATCTTTTTCATTTCCATAAATCACGAATTTTGTTTGACAGATGTAGAAAGGGCTTTAAGTAAGTGAGATATTTTGTTTCCCTCTACGTGCACGTGTGGTCTTGTCAAATAGAGGATGGAACTAGAAGATGTCGTTAACGCCCCTTATATTGAAGAACATATTTACAGCTCGAGCCAGCAGAGCTTCTTATGAATCTTGGCCTAAATTGAGGCGTTAAACAATAATGATACTTTACAGCCGGTGGCATGGACAAAAAACCTCATGCAATTTTGTGGTAATTTGTTTATTTCGCTAGATGAGAAACACGAGATTTCGGTCCTCCTCGACGATATCATGACATTCGCCATACGTGGATAAGGTTGTGGATTCTGAAACTAAGCTGCTTTCAGCTCCTTTAGTTCAGGCTGCCTCAAATCTTCAGAAAAAAGTACGCCGTCGGGGGAAAGAAGGCGTTGGAGGGAGAGAAAAAATCGAGCCTGAAAAACAAGAATAAATAAATAAATAAATTTCTCTACAAATCAGTAAAGGATGAATCTTTCCATCATAGTTGCTAGAGATGCCAGTCTCTACCCATTGGAATCCTACAAGTGCAAACCAGTAGCCTGGCAGACCGTATCCTCTGCTGCTCACAAACTGGTGAAAATAAGACACCGAGCGAGATTAATGCATGGCAAAAATGACTTTCCAAATAGACAGTAGGAGATGAAGAAATGGATCTCTACCAACAGCAATAGTGCACCCATAGAAAAGCATCCACTCATTGCCAAGCTAATAAATTTAAGATCCCGTCCAGCCTGCATAGTGGTATTGATATTATGATCATAGAAACAGACTTCGAAATCGTTTTATCAATTGATGATCCAAAGGGACAAACATAAAACATGCTGGTCAAGCATATATGAAATTGTTTTGGAAGTCAAAGTTATTCAAATTGAAGTATAAGCAAACATACCAGCAATGTTCCCTCAAGGCTAAGAATGCAGGGAGTCACAGCTATCGCAAGAAAGAATGGTATGAGCACTTTGTGCATCTGCATGGACAGATGATTGATTGGCATACAAAGAAGCGTCAGAAGCTGAAAACCTAAGCAACCATTACGAAGGTGCATCATGTTCATGGTGTGTTAGCAATTTAATATATCATTTTCCTTTTCCTTTAGCTCATGGTTTGCAGGTGATAACAAAAACCAACAATGTGAGCCGCTGACAGATGGAATAATCAATCCAAGAGGTATTGCTACAGTTGAAAACTATGTTTATGTTAATATAGATCTGAAACCATGGACCATTTCAAATCCAAATGGTATCCAATCCCATGGATGGAATGAGTAGGCTGAATATGGAGCTCAAGGGATAAAAGTACTGGTATTTCAGCATAGAAGCAGTTTCACAATCCCAGTGAAGTGCATATGATTAGGTGCAAATCCTAGATAATAGCTGAAAGGACTCGTGGAATTCCATCTTTGCTCATGAATCATGATACATATAACTCGTGGATAAATTGCATGTGAAATTACTGAAAACAAGAACTAACCTCCTGTATGATCTTCTGATCATGTGTGAAGATGCTGGGGAACAACCAAGGAACAGATGTTCCAACAATCCCTAATGCCAATCCAAGGATTGCTCCAATGATTGCCAGTGATTTCAGCAGAGTTCGGGCCTGTCAGATGTCATAAACCTTGAACACATTCTAAGAAACCAAAAACCTACATAGATTCTTTGACACAACTTATCTGCATAATCCATCCCATCTGTCTAAACTGGGGAAGTTGTGTTTTTGTGTATTTTGTAAATGCAAAAACAACAAAGAAACTCTTTGCTGCCTGACATTAGACCACCAAGTGATAGAATCAACACATGTAAGTAGTAGGTTTAGCATCAATGAATAGCTAGTACAACTACCTTTTCCAAACTTCGATTGATCCCATACATCAACTCAGGCATAAATGATTGTGCAGCTTGAGAAAGAGGCTCACCCCAAACGGTGCACATGAAGAATGCTTGGATCATGACCTAGAGTAAATCACGAACATCAATTTTCTAGATACTCACTGTAAGCTCCAAAAAAATATGAGAGTGAGCATAAGAAACCTGATGAGCGGCCAAGGTGAGGGTGTCCATAGATGTAACAAAATATACGATGAGGGAAAAGAAAGCCACCTAAAAAATAGAACGGTCAAATGCATAACAATAATCACAAGCACACAGCTAATGCTATAGAGCCGAATAAACACATCATAAACCTTTGAAATCATCATAATAAATGCCGGAGCAGCAAGCCTAAATACAACCATAAGGTCATCAGTTGATGGAACAGATATTGCATATGCATTGTATCCTTTCTTGTTGAGTGAATCCATCATCATAAAAGCTGCAACAATCTGAAACGTGAACACGTCAGTGGCAATGCAAAAAGCAGTGGTGTGCTTAACGTGGTTCATGGCATGGAATCAATGAATATAGATTAATAGCAGAATGTTTATCAGCATACTTGTGATGCCATTGTAGCCCATGCTGCGCCAGCTATACCATATCCAAGAAATCTGCATAGTACTATATCACCAATGCCATTTACAGCACTAGCAACTGCCAACGCTTTCAACGGTCCCCATGAGTCTTTCATTCCAAGGCTGAGAATCAGAAGAACAATTCTTAAAGGAAATTAACCGAATAACTAATGAATAAATGAAACTCATAGCAAATCCATACAAGCACCACAATTCAACAACACTATAATGATCCTTGTATATTGAATTGGGACCCGAGAAAAACTGTCATATAATGACCACATTAAGGCTTAAGCAGCTGCCGACACATTCAATAGATAATGGATGGAAAAAAAGTAGGGTATTTCCACCTTGCACTTTGAGCTACCCATCCAATAAGAATTGCAGGCCATGCTAAACCTCGAATCTACCAACAGAAAACAACAAAAATAGTTATCAACATGTCATTTAAACAAAAATCATGTTAGAAATTCAAACGCAGGAAATGATTTTCTGACACGTCCAATTCTATCCAACCGTAATTGCTTATCGTACAATATCACGTTTCAGGTTCATTAACGTACAAATCAAGTTTTCATATAATATACTTGAACAACACAGAATGTACGGGAAAGTGAAGTCCGGAGCTGCCTTAAAGATTTGAGGAAGGTTTGGTAAAGATATTAATTATACTTCCCGATGATGAATAACAAAGTAGCCATAATCAATGGAGCTTGAAAAGCCTTCCACAATAAATACTCTCTCTTGGTATTGTGCTTCATCAATAACACAAAGAAAATACATATCCATCACTCAAAGTATAGGAAAACTAGCTGCTATTTAGGTCAAGTAACAAATTAATTTATGGGAAGAGAGAATGCACCTGAACGTATGTGTTAGCTGCAGGTATTATATCTAAATTATTTGACCCTGCGAATGCTGAAAAGAAGACAATAGCAAGTTTGTCAGTCGTAGTCTGACCTCTGTAGATTCATGTGATCAATTATGGTTGATACTAAACACCGCGACAGGATAACCTAATATAATAAGGCACTGCATCTGTCAATGTATGAAATAACCACAAAATTGCAGCAGTCTCAGTTACCTGTTAGTGCTGATGGGCCAAAGAACTTTGTGAACAAAAACATCAGAGAGCCACAAGCCAACCCAATAAAGAGCAACATGGATAGTTGATGCTGCACTTCATTTTTGTCCTGCGCCAACGTTTAAAGATATTGAGAAACACTAAGACGTATGAATGGCCAATATGTAAACTAGAAGTATAAGGAGCTACTGGCATTCCACGGAATAATTGAGCTAATAAACCATATATCGGCCATTAATGACCCCATTGTTTCATATTACTATTGTATAATGGTGATTCTTAAATGTAAAAATTCATGTAGGATAGTGATATGGCGAGTTTTTGTGGATGTTTATGAACACTTGGGGCCTAATTTACTAGAAAAGAACAGCCCTATTAGTGAGATTAGAACTCTGCTTTACTTAATTTCATACACAACATAATGCATTTCAACAGTAACAAGAAACTAACCTGTTTAGCAAGGGAAGTGGCAACCATATTCGAAGTAGCAATTGAAAGGAACATGAATATATAACTCATACCATCACACAGAACTGTCCCAGGACCTGCATCCCAAAATTCACAGTCAAGACCTATCTAACCTGGACTCAAACTACTCCATTAATAAAGTTTCAAGGAAGTACCTAAAGCAGCTAGCTCAATAGAGCTTCCTTGACCAATAACTGCAGTGTCAATGAGACTCATCAATGGCCCACATATCCAAAGCCCAGTAGCAGGTCCTGTGAACATCGCAATCTCCTTCATTTGCTCCCACATACTCTGATTCTCCAGCCCCTCTCTATTCACCTCTATTCCTGTTTCTTCTATAAATTCTGAAACCGAATCACTACTACTTTCATTTTCAGTCACAGAACTGTCGGCGTATTCACGGGCAGGGATATTGCATGGTGCAAGAAGCCTGCTTCTTGGTTCAATAACGAGTGGACTTGGATGCAGAAGAGAGCTGTGTGAGTCAGGTGAAACTAAAGATAGAGGTCGTTTCTTGAAAGAGATTAAAGAACGAGAAACAAATCTAGGATGGTTATGGTTTTGAAGAGGAGTATGAGAACAGTGAAGAAGAGTATGGGCTCGCATTTTTCAGCAAGAAAGTTTTTAGTGAAAAAAGAAAAGATAGAACAATGGCCGAGGAGAAACAGGAAGTAGTTAGAGGTGAGATTTTAGGACAACTAACAGCCGTTGAGTTGCCGACTTGCCGTTATGTTTATTTTTTAGTTTTAAGAATATATTTTTTTAATTAATTAAATTTTATTTATAATTAATTTTTTTTTTATGTTTTTTAATATGTTGAACATATAAACTGATCTGGAGGTAATTTCGGGTGGCTTTGAAAGAGCTTTCAAGAAGGACTTCTGGACTTGGCGGCTTAGAATTTTCATGGCCGCCAACCACGAACAAACAAAGGGCAATCCTTTTCGTTTTCCTGTTGATCTCCAACAAAAAGGGTATTTTAGACTGATGAGAGTAACATCTGAATATGGTAAAGTTTTCGATTTTGTTTGGTATTGCATTTTTAAAATATTTTTCAAAATAATTATTTTTTTATTTTTTATTTTAAATTAAATATTTTTGATGTTTTTAGATTATTTTATGTTAAAAATATTTTTTAAAATATAAAAAATAATTTTTAAAATATAAAAAATATTATTTTAATATATTTCTGAATAAAAAACACTTTCAAAAACAATTTCAACTATAATTTATGTTGTCGTTGCCTCATTGCGGGTAAAATACACGCACGTTCCTTTTTTTTTTTCACTTTGAATTTATGTGTGATTAACTTTAATTTTTTTTATCAAGATATCTTTTGCGGATTCCGGACCTTTTATTTTAAAAGTATAAAAATAAAAATTTATTGTAGAAATAAATTTATTTCTATAATGATTTCTTCAACAAACATGTCTCTATTTCCATGGATGCATGTTCATCAAGAAACCCAAGGGGGAAGATTCATATTGAAATTGAAGTCAAACCAAGCATACCAGCAATGCCCTTCAAGGTTATGAGTGCTATAAAGTAAGGTATCAGAACATTGTGCATCTGCAAAGACACAAGATTAAGATATCCAGAAACATAGCATTACTGAAAATGGGTTTTCCATCTGCAAGTTTTCTGCAATCCCTGGCATCCATTTCATGATTGATTTGTAGAAGATGCGTGATGCTTTGGTTGAGGATAAATTAAAGCTAGTTTGGTTTAAAGTATTTTAGCTATCTATCAGTTATCAATACCACTTGCAGGTTAGGAGTACTGGACTGAAACACCTAATTCAATTTTCCAATCCGATTCTTAACATTATCTATTCGTAGTTTTACATTTGAAAGAATTGTAATTTCAACAACTCTCTGGAGACCATATTGATATCCTGAGACCTGTTTCTCTCGTGCACTTTGCTAATTAACTTTCAGCTTCTCCATTTCATAGCGGCTCAAGTCTTCGGAGAAAAGTACGCCGTCAAGAGAAAGAAGTCGCCGGAGAGAAAGGAAAAATCGAGCCTGAAAAAACAGAATGTGTATTGAAACGTTTTCAAAACATGAGTTGTCAAATTCTACCAGTACTGTCCTGCAAAGATTGTTGGTCTCACCCATTGAAATCCTACAAGTGCATACCAACAACCAGGCAAACCATATCCTCTGCTGCTAAAAAGCTGAAAATGAGAAAAATAAGTGAAAACTACTGGGTCGGGGGAAACAGAGAGAAAACACTAGGAGACCAGGTCGTAGAATTCTACCATCAGTGCAACAGTACCCAGAGAAAAGCATCCAGTCATTGAAAAGCTAAGGAATCTAAGATCCCGTCCAGCCTGCAAAAAACACACTTGATAAAGCAACTTGGACCAAGTTAGAGAGTATTTGTTAAGTTATTAGCAATTTTGCTTTGTTATATTTGCATATATCAATCACTTTTCCCCCAGTCAGAAAGTATTATATACTGCAAGAAGCAGTTTTACAAACAAATTAATCGCAGTCCCTTGACTTTATGGTCACACAAAGGTTCCTGACATGTCAGTGAAGGGGCCAAGAGGCACTTGATTGACTCCTGGAGGAGAATCTGGCACTGAGAGAAGTGGGAAAAACTTGCAATCACAACAACAATTTCTTTAATTGGTTAACCACTTGATTAGATGCGGTATATGGTGATTCTATTTCTGAAACTATGCTGCATTTATCAAAGGTAAATCCATATGTCAGAGACTCAACTTCCATTGTGAGCGGGCAAACTCCATAAAAATTTCACTAACATTTCATTAATAATAATAATAAAAAAAACAAGCATGGACTCACAAGAGAGTTAAGGAGAGCATTCAGAACAAACTGAACATACCAGTAGTGTCCCCTCGAGGCAATGAATGCTAGGTGTCACAGCAATTGCCATAAAGAATGGTAACAGCACTTTGTACATCTGCATGAATGCAAGACTGAAACCTTTAAAATGGTCTCTGAATTTATGGGCTGGCTCATGTAACACAAAGCTCAAAACTTAAAAGAGTAAAAATAAACACGGAAACAAAGAGAAAGATCTAATAGAATTAAAGTACAGTTTCAGTATAATCAGTAGACAGAATCACACTTATTCGGTTACATGTGGTTCCATGCTATGGTATAAAGGTTAATATCAGCATTAGAGAAGGAAACCGCTCAAGATTCCTCCACTGCTTCTGATATCTAGGCAACACAAATAATTCCTGATAAAAATAATGGAAAAGGGAAATAGAAGTAAGACAGTAAGAACTAACCTCTTGTATGACCTTCTGATCACGTGTAAAGATATTTGGGAACAACCAAGGAGCAAATGTACCAATGGTCCCTAGAAGCAGTCCCATTGTAGACCCAATTGTGACAAGTGATTTTAGCAGCCTTCGAGCCTGTTTCATAAGACAGACCGTTCAGAAGATCTTGGACAAAAAAGAAAAACTGTAGAGATACTGCAACTACAAAATTTTATGACGCATGGTCATTCCATAATGACAAGAGAGGGGCAAGGGAAGTTCCATGCTCATCACAACGTAAAAAAACTAACTAGATTTCAGAGAAAGCGGTTGCAAGTGTTGAAAATACAATGGCTGAGGAACACACCTTTTCCAAACTTCGATTTACACCATATATCAACTCAGGCATAAATGATTGTGCAGTTTGTGAGAGAGGCTCACCCATTACTGTACACATACCCATTATTTGAAGCATGACCTGGAGTGAATTGTGAATTCTCAGGTTCATCAGTTTTAAATTGATATAAAGCTAAATCAAAGAGGAAAGTAACTGAAACTGCAACCATGACTATGACTGTGTCTACCTGATGAGCAGCCACGGAATGTGTGCCCATAGATGTCGCAGAATATATCATGAGAGAATAGAAAGCCACCTAAACCATCAAAAGTATCAGATACTTTCAAGTTATAAGATAGGACCACGTATATAAAATTGAATAATGGGTAACCTTTGATATCATTGTCACAAACACTGGTGCAGCAAGCCCAATTATTGTCAGGATTTCATCAAGTGTTGGAACAGAGATGGCAAATGCATCATATCCTTTTTTGTTCAAAGCTTCTATCATCATATAACCTGCAATAACCTAGGGCATATTGGGTAAGAAGAAAACAAAAGAGAAAGGAATTGCATTTCTTTTTTTAATATATTCCACAAAGCTCAGTACAAATATAAGATGATGAAATTAAATTTTACACAAGGAATAGTCAGCATACCTGTGACACCATTGTGGCCCATGCAGCACCAGCAATTCCATAGCCTAAAAAGCTGCAGAGGACTACATCACCAACACCATTTACAGCACTAGAAACCGCCAAAGCCTTCAGAGGCCCCCACGAATCTTTCATGCCGAGACTGGAAACAGGGAAGGGAACATTTACAAGCACAAAACTATTAAGAGTTCCAACAAATATCGAACTAGGATAATGATAGCTCATCAAGTAGATAATGCATGGGATAAAGCACTGATGAGGAAAATAATATAGTTTCACCTTGCACTTTGAGCAACCCATCCTACTAGAACTGCAGGCCATGCTAAGCCTCGAATCTGACAAACAAAATATTATGTTCAAGTAAAAGTTACAAAAACAAACAAGTTGGATGTAATGTAAAGTAATTGACCAGGTTAATGATCCCATTCAATGAGTATAATTGAGGACACCAAGTAAGGAGATGTCAAATCATAAAGTATTTGAAGATAAATGACCAGAACTTCTGGACCAGGCAAGATTAGTCAATAATTTAGCATCATCTCTCTGGCCACGACATAAACCTGTACTCGGTAGAAATATAGCAGGAATGTTTCCATGTGTTCTCATCATCAATGGTCATACAGAAATAGATGACTACGCTTGTCAAATTCCATCAATCAATAATAAACATAAACATATTCAACCCGAAACCTCACAAATCAAATGCAATAGATGTTAATTTCCACAAGATTATAATGTACAACAAAACCCACTTCCTGCTTAACAAATAACATCAATCAAATAAATCCATGATACAATTGAAAAGACTTCAGTTATTATTAAACTTTCCTTTCTGAAAATTAGTTTCAGGGTTTAATAAGAAAGGACAGGTAAAGGATATGAAAAGGGACACAAACCTGAACGTATGTATTTGCTGCAGGTAGAATTTGTGCATTTTTTGGTCCTGAGAAAGCTGAAATATAGAAGAAAAGCAAGCCCATCAAGCATTCAGTTTCTAACTATGTACAGTGAACAGCACAATATAGCCAATCACCATGAGAAAGAAAATACACTACATTCATTCATGATACGGGATTAATAAAAAGCTTCACTATTTGTTATTACCAGTTAGTGCCCATGAACCAAAGAATCTTGTAAACAGGAGCATAAGCAGGCCACAAGTCATCCCAACAAAGAGAAGGATAGATATTTGATGCTGCACTTGATTTTTATCCTGCACAGATACTATCTAGTCAAACAATGCAGTAAAAAACTTAGAGGGTACCCTACTTAAGTCTTTTGGGCCAATTTTAGTTTTGGTATCCCAGATTATACAAGGCTCTGTTTTCTTGTCTGTTAGCGTTTGTGAGAGAAATCAAGAGAGGGGGAGAGCTATCAATCTAATCAGGGCTTGGGATTTTCTAAAAACACCTTTGTATCCTCATCATTTTTTATCATGTACGCAGGCCAAAAGCTGCAATTAGTTCTTTTTTATCTGCAGCCAATCAATCCATTCTTGGGGTCCTCTCACATATAATTTCAAGCCTCAAACCAGCACACTTGCACTCAACAACATAAGATTTTCACCATAGACCCAAAACCTGACTGCCACAAACCACAAATTTCCAATAACCTCAAGAGTCAACTTCACAACCATAAGTAAACCTCAAGTCTCACCATCAAGCTGCTTGAGCGCATTTTTTATTGAAAGCAGAAACAAAACAATTACACTCTGCATAAATCAATCAAATCCATTGGTTAAAGAAACAAGTTACTAACCCCTCTGGCAAGGTAAGTTGCAACCATATTCGAAGTGGCAATTGAAAGGAACATGAACACATAACTCATATAATCACATAAAACCGTCGCAGGCCCTGCCCATTCAAAAAGAAAACAAATTAACAAGCCCCATTTCATTACTTTAAATCCCAATAACATACACAAACACAAAGAACACCCTCAAAAGTGATTGCCTTAGCAACTAAACAGACAAATAAAAAGAACCCAATTCAAAAGATTCCTCTATAAGACAATAAATTAAGTACCTAAAGCAGCAAGTTCAATGTAACTCCCTTGACCAATAACTACAGTATCGATTAGACTCATTAATGGCCCACATAACCAAAGCCCTGTAGCAGGTCCTGTAAACACAACAATCTCCTTTATTTGACTCCATAAACTCTGATTCTCCAATCCCTCTCTATTCATATCCACTTCTATCTCCTCTTCTTCCAAAATTGAGGCAATTTTACTGTCATTTTCTCCCTCAATTTCATTGTTAGTATCGAAGAGTTCTTGATTTTGACTACTAAGATTGGCTTTCAAACCATAAAAATAATTTCTTGGTGTCAAAATGTTTAATTTTAAAGGAAATTTGGGACTTTGAAGGAGATGGATAGGCGGGTTTTTTAATAGAATTGATGGTTGTTGATGTTTTTTAAAAATAGGGTTTTGAAATGGAATTGTTGAAGAATGAATTAGGGTTTTGATTCGCATTTTCTGTTGAATTTTTAAGAATTTGAGATAGAAAGAGAAATTAGGGTTTTTGCTTAATGTGGATTTTGAATTTTTTTTTGAGATTGGAGGCAAATGGGAAAGAGAGGCAGGTCCGTTGGCTCCTCTTTTTTTTTTTTTTGGGCAGGAGCTAATATGACTTGTAGAGTAACGGTCAAAAACGGTAAACATCGTCTTTTTGTCTTAAGAAAATAATAATTTGGTCCCTATTGTTTAAAACACTCCTTGTTTAATCACTTTAATTTCATATTTGTTTATAAATTAATCCTTCTGCTTATTACAAATTGGTGATGTGTTGACTTTGGGGTTACAATTAACAAGTTAGTCAACGAAAAAGGTAACAAATAATAAGTTAGTCATAAAAACATGAGACTAGAGGGACTGTTTATATGTTTCTTAAAAGTTTAGGTATGATTACTGTGCTTTTCGTCTGAATACCTCGGATTCACAATTAATCCTTAATTTTTTTTATTAATATGGATGTTTTGATTAACTTACGTACACCTTAATTAATCTCATGATTTTTAAAATTAATGACCATGTAAGATTCGAGTGATCATCATATTAATAACTATAAAACTCAAATTTAAAACCATAAACAAAGTAAATCATTTAATCTCAAGCTCTTATCATTCTTATCATTGAGTCTTTTATTATATTAATTAATCCTTGATTTTAACGAGACAAGTAGTGTTGGGTTCTACTATTCCTTGAATCAATGAGGGACCATTTTACCCTTTTCAGAGAAGAAATTTCAAGTTTTGTTTCGTACAAGGACTGGAAATTCAGAAAGAGTAGTTCTAATATTATTCATCATCTTCATAGCTAGATAGTTTCACTACATTACCCATTTCCCTCTTTCTAATTACAGTATTATTTCCTGATCGATTGACCATACTTAGCTGCTACCACCAGCTTGAAAACTCGAGAGATGAATGAAGTTAGAAAGACAGGTCATTTCATGCCTCGCCCACATTTTTTGGCATTACAAGACCATCTGACTCCCACTTGGCAAAAACCAGACAATTTCCTGCTGTCTTTTACTCCTCTGATCACACGTTTGGACAAGAACCATAAATGAAGGGCCTACAAAAACGCAAAAGTTCATGAGCGCACAAAGCTGGGCCTTTTACAACCTCTGATTCTCATGGCAGAAGCCTCTCTATCTTGAAGCTTTTTCAACACAGATTACGTGAGAAGCAAATTTGCTCCGAATCAACTTAGACATCACAAAACAATTTTGTAAGGAAACACAGAACCGTAAACGATTCCGACAACGAATCATGAAGAGAATACTGTATCTGGCATGCCTTGAATGCTCTGTTGGCCTTGTCAGGACGTCATAGAACAAGGACAGCTTGATCTTTGACAGCTAGAACAAAAGAATGTGTTAGTTTTCAATGATTGAGAGCAGCAATGAGCAAGGAAAATGAAATAAACCATTTTTCAACGCCAATACTAATTATTGGATCAAGAAACTAGAAGCTTTTACTTCCCCCAGTTTGTACTGGACTGCAGGTTCCTGGTTAAGTATGCCATTGGGAGATAGAAGGCGTTGAAGAGCGAAGAAAAATCCAGCCTGGGAATTTTTATGCTCTCAGTTAAACCATATAAACAAATAAACATGAAGTTAAGTGATCATAAATTCTTTATCTAGAGGGTGTCAGTCTTGCCCATTGGAAATATACTGGTGCACGTCAGCGGACTGGTAAACCAAACCCTCTACTGTTCACTGGCTGACAACAAGAACAATTGGATGGCAATATTTATGCATAGAGATCAGAAACAGGCGAAATTGACGGTAGAGGATTGAAGAAACAAAGCTGACCAGTAGCAAAAGAGCACCGAAGGTAAAGCATGCAGTCATTGATAAGCTGATGAACTCGAGATCGTGTCCAGCTTTTACAACGAAAAAAACAGCCTGATGCTAGATTTCAGTTGCCTGTGGTTGCGTTATTCAAGCATATTCATATGTGGAGTATAATAAACACAAAACTTTGATTGGTCAAAGCAAGTTAGAGCTAGGGCTATGTGTTGAGCCTTTTTATGAATGTGGCAGGCAGAGTTCAATTCACCCAGATTGAGTAATCCACGAGACTTGCAAGTGGCGACAGAATTAAAATAGTACTTGCCTCTGGAGGTTTGGCATGATAAGTAGATAGACTTGCTGGTAAAATAACATAGTTGTGAGAAATGAAACAGCAGATTGGAGTTTTAAGAAAATAACTACCAGCGAAGTTCCCTCGGGGCAGTGTATTACAGAAAATGAAACAACGAACAAAATCAACAGTTTGTGGGATCAGCAGGGACACAATATAGAAAATACCAACCAGAATCATCAACTGCATAAATTTATATTGAACCATCTAGACGGGAGATGCTAAAATTAAGTCCCACACCTGTAATATTTTCATGCTAGTAGAAAGTATTCTTTAACTCTGATTCTGTCTTGTAAACTATGAATGTTGCTAATAGAAAACTCATGCCGCTTTACTTAGTAGCTTCTATTTAGAAATGGAAACTTATGGTGACTAGTAAAAACTAGGAAACGACCTAAAATCATGTGTTACATTAAGAACAGATGTGAAAGTAAAGCGGAGCAGCCGAGGAATAGATGCTCCGATGGATGCCACCAACAATCCAAGTATAGCTCCGGTGATCACCAGGGGCTTTAGCAGCATTCGAGCCTGTTTCATGTCTTAAACCATAAATAACAAAAATCACAATCCCGTTTCCTTTTCTTGACAATGGTGAAAAATATAACTGGAGAAATATCCACAGTTTATGAACATTCCGACCTTTTCTGAACTTCTCTCAGATCCATACAGTAGCTCGGGCATGAATGATTGTGCAGTTTGAGAGAAAGGCTCGCCCTATCCGACACACATGCCATAAATTTGGATCATGACGACCTAAAGTGAAAGTTACAATGTCAATGTACATACATATCTATCAGTTTTTTTGCAGAGTGAAAAAAAAAATACTTCAAAGAATACTATGATAAACTTTACTTATCAAAGTACAATCTGAACCAGCTTTAATGCAAACCTCCAAGCATAGAAAATCCAAATAGAATATAAAAAAATGTAATATCACTTAGGAAACCCAAAGACTTGAATATAAGTTTAAACCAATTAGATTTAGTCGATAAGTTATTGTGAAAACAAAATATCTCGAGCTTAGTTAGAGCTCCAAGCTCCTTTGGAATCTTGCAAGTGAAGTTGAAGGCCAATTCTAACCGTCTCGGTTCTGTCAGGATGAATAAAAAAACTGGTATGGCTCCAGTAAATCTGTTCATGGAGAGAGCTAAGACAGTCAGTTTCTTAATCCAGCCAAGTTCAGCAGGAATGGCCCCAGATAGAGTGTTGAAATTCATGTCTAGGACTTCTAAGCTTTGACAACAATGTAGTGAAAGCTTGAATGTTACCTTGGAGCAAATTTATTACTCGTATCCACAGTTTTCTACATGAGCATTCCCAAGGAAGATACCAAGAAAAAAAAAATCCTTCAAATTTATAGTTTATTAAATAAAAATAAGTGGTGGAAAACATAACTTCATTATTATCATGAATAGTCTTTTGAAAATTCAGCATGTCAATTTCATCCAGAAAACCAAGAGATAGCTATCCATTTCAATATAGTAGCCGAGAATAGATTTCAACTTCGAGTCCAGCTTTTGCACATAAACAACAAATGCATTTCAATTTTTAGAGCCACAAAAAAAAGGACTCGTGGATTCAGGGTGAGATTAAAAGTCCTCAATTTTGGTGATCTCTGATTTTGATTTTGTTTTTGAAAAAAATCGAGAATGGGGAGTTTGGGAGCGCTATTAAAACACCCAGATGATTTATACCCACTATTGAAACTGAAAATGGCTGCTAGACATGCTGCAAAACAGATCCCATGTGAACCTCACTGGGCTTCCTGTTATTCCATGCTTCATCGGGTCTCTCGTAGTTTTGCTCCCGTTATTCAACAACTTGGCACAGAACTCCGTAACGCTGTAATTATACATTACATTTTTATTATTATTGTTTTACTTGCCTTGGTTTGATCTGGGTTTTGTGCTTTAATTTTTTAATAATCAGTTTTTCTTTTGGTTTGCAGGTGTGCATTTTTTATCTGGTTCTTCGAGCCCTTGACACTGTTGGTTTGATCTTGTTAACCTTATTCCCATTTAATCGTTGTACTTATTGATGCTGTTGTGTTAGTTGATACATTTGTTTTGTTAAATATTTTCGATGATTCCTTTACAGAGGATGATACAAGCATACCTACAGACGTCAAAGTACCTATTCTGATAGCTTTTCACCGCCACATTTATGATCGTGATTGGCATTTCTCATGTGAGTCTTGAAATTTTAGTTTTGATATCCTTGATTCTACAATTTGGAGAACAGTTGACTTGAATAAATTTGTTGCTGAAATCTGGCTTGATAATTTCATCTGTCCAAACTTAACATTTCTTCTCTGTGCAAGTAATTTCTTGTACTGACTAAATAGAGCATCTAGACCAATTTAGGTTACGATTAGCTCCTATTCTTCTGTTCAATCACAGTACAGATTTTAACAATATCTGCTTATAACAACTATATTGTAATGCCTGAAAATCTTTTGCATTTATGGTCTGCTATAAAATTACATGTTCTGATTTTACCATTTTTAGTTTGATGGCTCAGGTGTCTAGTCCAGGAGCTTGAACATTTTTATAAAACTTGTTTTTAAATTTATCACTTACAAATAGTTTATTTATATCTGAGAAAGTCTCTCCTTCTCAAGGAAGTCAGAGAAGTTTATAAGTGAGATGCAACAATTCCATGGCACCTGTATCTGTAAAATGTAATGTCAACTGAATATTTATGCTCACTCAAATTTGATTCTTCGTTTGCATAAGGCGGTACCAAGGACTACAAGGTTCTTATGGACCAGTTCCATGATGTTTCAACTGCTTTTTTAGAGCTTGAAAAAGGGTTAGTTCTACTTCATTTTGCCTCCTGTTTGGTTGCATGCTGATTGAGGATCTGATTGATTTAGGGTCTATTAATGTGCTCTACACTTCTAACAATTCGTTGCATCTAATCACAACAGTGTCTGCATGCCTGTTTCTTCTTCAATACAAGACTTATGGAACTCAATTTATTCTGCAGTTACCAGGAGGCAATTGAGGATACTACCAAAAAAATGGGTGCAGGGATGGCAAAGTTTATCTGCAAGGAGGTTAGTGATGTGGAGTGCTGTAATGCGACATCAAATGGTGCATGGATAACTAACTTGAGGAAAAAAGGATTTCTCTAGATTCCGCTGCTGAATTGTGACACATGATACAAATGTGCGTCTCTGTGTGATTGCATCCATCATGATACCAAAAGTATAATAAATATGAACATGTATACTGTGGACTGTAGTGAGCTCAAGCTATATGCATCACAGGAATCAGGTGCTTGGTTATCAAGTATCCCAGGTAATTTTTATCTGGGTCTTGGATAGAAGATGAGTAGATTATCAAGAGAGTGAAGAATGAATAGTGAAAAGGAGTATTTAGTCATCCACCTAGAGATAGCAAAGGACACTAGGGATGGCTGTGTGACCCCTTTGGATGCCAGCCGAAGAAATTCTTTGAACTCAATAAAATATGCTGCCAGAAGTAGAACTATTCTATACTACATGGCTGTAAAGTCTGACGTAATTCTTCTTTATTTGATGTAATACTCATTCGATCCCCATTACTCATTTTAATCATCAAATTGCACAAGTTTCGATTTCTTCAGTTTTTCTTAATACAGAATGGAAAATGTTATGTTTATGTGATGCCATTCAACTTTCTCATCTGCAGCTGGAAACCATTGATGACTATGATGAATATTCCCACTATGCAGCAGGACTTGTTGGGCTCGGCTTGTCCAAGCTTTTCAATGCCTCTGATTTGGCTTCAGATAGACTCTCCAGTTCATTGGGATTGCTTCTTCAGGTATCACTATGATGCAAGAGCCATTGATGTGCTTTATCCGTGGCTTAATTTTGTTATGAAATGTAATTCTAACACGTACATCCTGGATTTGCTAAAACTTAGAAAACAAACATCATTCGTGATTATCTGGAGGACATAAATGAGATACCTAAGTCACGCATGTTTTGGCCTCGCGAGATTTGGAGTAAATATGTCAACAAACTTGAGGTTTCCTTCTTTTCCATTTATCGTCTCAACTTTAGTGACATTAACATCCCTTTGAAGCCATTATGTTCGTGAATGATGTAAATATTGTTGTACTCTTGATAAGCTTACTGCAAAGTAATGCACTTTGATGTTTTTATTGAAAACTTAAACGCATGGCTTTATAATAGCCTTACAGGAACTGAAATGCGAAAAGCAAGGTTACCACGTGTACACAATCTTGTAACGTGGACAAACTGATAAGAATAAAATGCAAATAAACATAAACTGAAATTCCTATAAACCAGCCACTAAACAGAGGACTAGCCGAGAGCAATGGACTAGCTTAGGTGGACTAAGTTATTTGACTTAGTCATTCTTTGTTGATGACTCCAACAAACCCTCCCTTAAACTGACCTGCAGGTTTTGCTGGCAGTTTAATGATGGTGCTTCACAGACTCCTAGTAATTCCCTTAACCTTGTAAATACCTCAAGCTTCAATGGTTTTGTCATGATGTCCGCTAGCTGATCTGCTGAACTACATTGTTCTAATTTGACGATTCCAGTTTTCGTTAAGTCACGAAGAAAATGGAATCTGATGTCAATGTGTTTGCTTCTCCCATGCATGACTGGATTCTTGCTCAACTTGATTGTAGATGTATTATCGCAATACATATCAGTACACTTGCTTTGTTCATGGCCAAGTTGTTCAAGAATTCCACGCATCCACACACTTTGACATGCACAGGAAGAGGCTGCTACAAATTCTGCTTCGGTGGTGGAGAGAGTGACAATAGGTTGCTTCTTTGAGGACCATGCTACTGCTCCTGAGCTGAGCAAGAAAACATATCCTGATGTGCTCTTTCGATCCTCGATATCCCCAGCGTAGTCACTATCCGAAAATGCTATCAATTCATCTCCTCCTCCTCTTTTGTAGAAGATCCCCAAATCAGTAGTTCCTTTAAGATACCGAAGCACCCTCTTCACAGCTTGTTGGTGTAAATCGGTTGGCCTCTCCATGAATCTGCTAATTAATCCCACCACATAGGCTAAATCGGGTCTGGTGGCAGTCATATACATCAGGCTGCCTACCATTTGTTTGTAGTTAGTTGTATCGACAGCAACTCCACCTTTATCTTTGACAAGTTTACACCCGGGCACTACTGGATTTTTGACTGGGTTACAATGCTCCATACCAAACCTTTCAAGGACTTCATTTGCATATTTTTTCTGATTTATGAAGATTCCTTTGCTGTTTTGTAATACTTTCACGCCGAGAAAGTATTTCATTTTTCCAAGATCCGACATATTGAATTCTTGTTTCATGGACTTCTTGAAGATTTCGAACATTGTTTCATCATTCCCTGTAAAAATAAGATCATCAACATAAATGCTTACCAGAAGCATTTTACCTCCTTCTTCTCTCTTTGTAAACAGAGTATGCTCATGCGGACACCTATTGAAACCTTCTTTTTCAAAATAGGATTCAATTTTGTTGTACTAAGCTCGAGGAGCTTGTTTAAGTCCGTATAGAGCCTTCTTGAGCTTGTAAACTTTGTCTTCCTCTCCTTTGACTTCATAGCCTTGAGGTTGCTCAATAAATACTGCTTCCTGTAACTCCCCATGCAAGAATGCGCTTTTTACGTCAAGTTGATACACCTCCCAGCCTTTACATGCAGCAAGAGCAAGGAACATTCGAATTGTGTCCCAACGAGCAACGGGAGCAAAAACTTCAGTGTAGTCTATCCCATACTGTTGTGAATACCCTTTGTATGATCCCGTCTGCCAATTTTGGAATGCCTACTTCGATCAAGTCCCAATATTCTTTGGAACGGAGAAGATTCTCCATGCGCATAGCCCAATGGTCATAGTGACCATCGAATTGAGGAATTGCAGCTTGAACGTATTTCTCTGTTGTCATTTCTGGTCTGTACTCTCGTCCTCACAACCCAACAAAATTTGCCCACCAGGTGTTTGATCGCTCGTTCTTTCTATCTCACAAAGTGTGCTCACCAAGTGTTTCTCTCCTCTCGCCCGAGCTAAGTGTTTACACTCCTTTAGTTAAGATATTGCAGATCTTAACACCACGCAAACAGGTATAGAGTAACCAGGCTCTGATACCACTTGTTGTACTCTTGATAAGCTTACTGCAAAGTAATGCACTTTGATGTTTTTATTGAAGACTTAAACGCATGGCTTTATAATAGCCTTACAGGAACTGAAATGCGAAAAGCAAGGTTACCACGTGTACACAATCTTGTAACGTGGACAAACTGATAAGAATAAAATGCAAATAAACATAAACTGAAATTCCTATAAACCAGCCACTAAACAGAGGACTAGCCGAGAGCAATGGACTAGCTTAGGTGGACTAAGTTATTTGACTTAGTCATTCTTTGTTGATGACTCCAACAAATATAAGTACAATACTTGAAATGTGATAGTGTTATTTTTGGCTTCACCCATCTGATTAACTTTCTCCCTGTTTTATGTTTTGTTCCTCAGGACTTGAAAAATGAAGAGAACTCGGTCAAGGCAGTGCAGTGCTTAAATGATATGGTTACCAATTCCTTGATACATGTGGATGATTGCTTGAAATACATGTCTGCATTGCGGGAACCTGCTATACTTCGGTTTTCTGCTATCCCTCAGGTAAGACATTTGCTTAAACTGACCTTTGAAGATATCATTGTTTCGTGTCTTGTAGTTCGACCACCTGAATCATTCAATGCCTTTTCACTTATTCGGTGTGTTTGTTTTAAAATAAAAATAAATCATCGTCATATATTTTATTGCGTAGTGAAGAAAACTCACAATTTTTAGTCTAACTGTGTAGTTTTATGTTTAGCGATAGCTATAATGGATGTTCTGGTGGAAGCTTTCTTCTAGTTTGACCCCTCTCCTGCCAGGTCATGGCAATTGGAACCCTAGCATTGTGTTACAACAACATCAATGTCTTCAAAGGTGTAGTGAAGATGAGGCGAGGTGAGATTCCTTCATAGACTGCATTATTTTCTTGGCATCTGAAACTGGTGGGAATGTGATAGCAATAACAGAAATTCTTTTGGTGCATGTAAACATCTCGTGAAGACTGGAATTTTTTTTATCGTGGTTATGTTATCTTACTGTAGAATTCAATCTAAAACGCAAATGTAATATGAGATATCATCTCTCTTTAGAATACAGTAAGATTATTACCTGATGGACCATTCCACAAATACCATTTGTTTGTTTGTGAACTGCATAATTCTTTGACTAAGTAAATCATGCCCCAGCTTGAATATCTCAGATTATTTTTAAAAATCTCACACCCCATATACCAGCTCACCCCTGTCACCTGCTGCTCTTTATTGTACAAAGGATTCTGGTTTGTTAATTAAGTACCTACATCAAAATAATAAGACCTGGGTTTTCATGATTCCTTATTCAATGATGAATAACTTAATGCTGACCCTATTTCTAGGTCTTACTGCTCAAATTATTCATCGAACAAAAACAATGGCTGATGTCTATGGAGCTTTCTTTGACTTCTCTTGTATGCTGAAGTCCAAGGTATGATGCTTCCCTTAATTCTAACCAAGACATTGCTTTCCCTGGAAAGTTCAAGTATGAAAGTTATATTTCTCCTGCTTGTTAAAAATACTGAACCCTTTAATGCTCCAGTTTTTCTTGCCAGCTTGTTCTGTACTTATTCATCTCATTGGACCTGAGAAGATCTGTGCCAAATAGACTTTCTAGAAAATAATTTCACAGAGGGACTTGGTAGAATCTTCCCCAATAATAATGAATATATTTGCTTATATCAATCCCCCCAGGGTTGATGAATGAGGGGATGAGCAAATGATAGTAGGCTGCCACATTGTTTTTGAGAAAGTGTATTAATTAACCATGTGACATCTTAATAACAACAATCGACAACTGTGGCGGTCTTTTCAGATTCGGAAAGTGGAAGTTTATGTATAAACGTGGAAGCTTTTTCACTAGGATGCCAGTGAATATTTATGAATCAATTCTTATCCTTAAGTTTGTTTGCTAAATTTTCTTGGTGCCTACATTGAGAGATGTGCAATTGGATACTGCAGGTTGACAAGAATGATCCTAATGCAGCAAAAACTTTGAGCAGCCTGGAAGCAATACAAAAAACTTGCAGGGAATCTGGGGCTCTAAACAAAAGGTCTGTCAAGCTATCCTCTGAGCCTTGAATTGTTTTTTTTTGTTATTTTACTGTGCTGACATTCTTTCATCCTTCTACCAGGAAATCTTACATCATTAGGAATGAGCTAAAATATAATTCTGTTCTGGTGAGTTCTGCTGAATTGTCAACCGGATTTCGTTGTGTTGCCTGGTTGCAACTCTGCTGTTCAAATCTCAGCATATAAATCTCAGCATAGATCATCGAACTTGCTGAATTGAATTATGTTTTTTGAGAACTAATCTACAGTTGACTGTCTATATGCATTTCGAATGCTTTGCGGGTTGACTAGAGAATATCAAATGGGAATATCATCTGATTTCTTTTATCGTCTAATGCAGATTGTCCTCCTCCTCATCATATTGTCTATTATTTTTGCTTCTCTCTCTGCAAACCGGTCAAGTTACTGGGGTAAGTTGTGCCAGAAAAAAAATTATTGGATTTGCTATCATGATAAGGATTCTCTAAAAAAACTTCATTTGCTGATGCGCAGGATGGTCGATTTCTTGAATTCCCCAGCGTGGATATGGATATGCTGGCTGGCTGTGGGCTGAATATCCAAACGTTTTGGACTGGATTTTAACTCGATCCACCACTGTCATTAGTTCAGGTAGAAATCTCGAATAAAACAATGCAAATCGTAATAATGAAGTGTTTAATAATTAAACATTAGGCTTTTTTTATTTAATAATATATTAAAATAATTATTTTTTATTTTTTAAATTTTATTTTCTATATTAATACATCAAAACAATAAAAAAACTATTACAGTTATCTTTTCAACAACTTTTATTCTTGTAGAAAAAAGAGAAATCACATTGTATTGATGTTGAAAGATAATGAAGCTGAAAGTATTTAATAGCTGATATAATAATAAAAAATTTATAATTTGTACAGTAAATTCTAAATTCAAATTAAAATTTATATTTTTTATAAAAATATAAAATAATCACGATTCTACTCAGCTAGATAAACTTATAAAATATATTTTTCCGGAGTAAATTTTACTCCAATCCAAAAAACAGTATTTGATAGCGGACGGCACAACATGCACATTCTTCGGGCCCACCAAAGCTGGAAATAGTAATTTTAGAGAATTTGTCAGTCATTCGACGGGCACCTTGTCTGAATCAAGCCACGTCATCTTCCTTGGCCATCAATTATTAATAAATACATAGGAGACGATCTGCCGGTCATCTTGGCATTTTCCACAGGGACGAAAATGGAAATAATTGAATTGACAAGGATATTAGCAGGATTCGTCGACGGTCTTCTTAATGCACCTTATATTAAACGAATTTCATTCAATTGCGGCTGCTGGAAGATATTTCATCAATCTCATGCATTATTTTTTGCAGATAATTTAAAAAACAAACCATTTATATCGGCTTGGTACGCTAGGAGGAATTTAAGAATAAAAAAAATAGTGACAAGTGGGGTCTTGACCTAGCGGTTGAAGGGACTTGTTTCCTTCCTCTGCACCATGATTCAAGTCTCACCATGCACGTCTGTCACCCCCGCGGTGCCTTACATGCTCACTGGGTTTGCAGGATGTTCAGTGAGTCCAGGGATTAGTTGTGGTGCGCGTAAGCTGGTCCGGACACCCCGGTTATCAAAAAAAAAAATAGTGATTCAAGTATTTAAACATAAAAGTTAAAAAAAACAATTAATTCAACTTTTTGAGGTCACAATACCCGCTAAGAGAATGGCCACTTCCTTAATAATGGAAAAGGTCGGTATGGGATTTTTTCTCACAAATCCTAAATATCTATCATTTTGTTTTTGGTTGGTTGGTTGGGTGGTTGGTTGAATTTGGTTTTCATTAAATTTTAATTGATTTTTTTGTTAAAAAATATTTTTTTATATATATTCTTATATTGTTTTGATGAGTTGATATTAAAATAAATTTTTAAAAATAAAAATAATATATGATTTTGATATATTCATAAATAAATAAAAACACAATCAATAAGTGGCCATCCGTTGACATGGTTATTCACATGGACAATATTATAGCCAATAATTCGTGCTTTCGCCTTCAAAGACCACCCAACAACCACCCTAATGATGGCCTCCGTCGTTAACTTCAACAACTTGGATCCAAGCCTCAGCCCCAAGAGGTAAATAGGAAAGGAGATGAATATTGATATTGTTTATGATTGTGTTTGTGGTTATTTTTTAAAATATTTTTTTGTTTAGAAATATATTAAAATATTTTTTTTTATTTTTAACAAATTATTTTTGACATCGACACATCAAAATAATATAAAAATACCCATATAATTTAATTTAAAATCTAAAATAAAAATAAAAAACTCATTTTTTTTTCAATTTTTTTTTTTAAAACTCAGTGTAAACAACTAGTAGGAGCATGAATTGAATCACTCGGGATCTCTTTAGCGCTTGATACTTTTTAAGATATTTTTTTAATTAAAAAAGTGTTTATGTATATATATATAGTATATATCAAGCAGGGAGTGGAAGTTCTTTTGCCGGTCAAATTAGCATTTTTGACGGCGATAAGCAGGCGGCTGCATGTGAGCTATCGCGATTAAAAGTCAAGATTTAGATTAACAATTCAGCACAACATCTTCTAATTATTTCGCCAGTGTCTTGGTCTGGTGGTCATGAAGGGCTTCTCCTTTCCTCTCACTCCAGGTTCAAGCCTTGTCATGCATGCCTGTCACCCCCGCGGTGCCTTACATGTTTATTAGGTTTGCAGGATATTCAGTGGGTCCGGGAATTTAGTTGTGATGCACGCAAGCTAGCTCAGACACCCTGGTTATAAAAAAAATATATATTATTTCCTCCCACAGGACAAAATCTCTCCAATTGCACGGGTATATTATCTATATTATCCTGGTGTTAGGCCACGTACCAGTAAATTCTATCAGAGTTGACTTTTGTCAATAGCCATTATGGTACGCTATTTATATCCGTATTAATTAATAATATTTGTCAAGGCCGGGGTGAGATTTTAGGTGCTGGTTCTCCTGTTGTCGAGAAAAAAACTATAATTTTCCATTTCAGCTTCGTATCACCAGCATCAAAGTTTGATTAAAGAAAATAGAATTAAAAAAAAAAAGCTATTGCAAAAATGTATGAAATAGGTGTAGAAATTGTTATGCATTGTTTTCAATTAACCGTATTTATAAGAATTACAGTAATAAATATATTTATATCGAGGCCTGAAAAAACTAAGTGAAAAAAGCATTTTCCCTCTTTTATCCTCTCTTCCACCGTGTATATAATTAGCGTTGCAGCAGTACATGCATGCATGTAGTTTATTTGACTGGTATAAAATAAACCACAAAGTTGTTAAAAACGAGAATGAAATTAAAAACAATAGAGAAATAAAAAAATAAAAAACAAGGAGATGGATTGAAATATAAAAGAAGAAATAATTTTTTAAGAGTTTATTAGTGACTGTTTGGGAGCGTGATTAAGATTAATTTTAAAATTATTTTTTTATTCAGAAATACATTAAAATATTATTTTTATAAAATTATTTTGACACTAACACATAAAAATAATTTACAAACTTTGAAATTTTTTAATTTAAAAAAAAATTATCATTTTAAAAAAAAAATATTTTTAAAATACAATAGTTAGGTTAGGTAGTAATAAAAGCAATTTAACCGATAAAATAAGTTAAAAAAATTATTCTGAAACGATCCGTGACAAAAAAAAAAAGAAAACAAGAATAACGTAACCTAACCTATGCCCTAGTGCAGTAAAATAATGGAACTTGAAAGGGGTATCCAGAAATATGTTAATTTTTAAAATTTTATTTTATTTTATTTAAAAAAAATATATTTAATATTAATACATTGAAATAGTAATAAAAAACTAAAATAATGTTAAAAATAAAGTTGCACCGCAACCGGGATCGAAGAAAAATAGAAAAAAAATACGGGCATGAAAGTATAGTCGTGCCATTCATGCCCGGCAGTGGAGACATGCACATCCAATGCACAGTTTCAAAGTCCAGCTACGGATTATTTTAAGGAAATCAAATCCCTCGTAAAAGTCCACACTGCTTCCCAATCTATGTTGTTTTTTAGCAAACTAAATAGCAAACTCTGACAGAGCGGCTTAACACGGCCTTATTTTATGGGCACTCAATAGCCACTTACTGGAGTCGTGTCTATTGGATGATAAACAAGGCTTTTCTAGTTATAAGGAAGAACTTTGAAGAACAGAGAATGAACTTGAAGAATAGAGAATTTGGACAAAATAAGGTTTTTATTGAAGGGGCTTTGCCTTTGAGAAGCTCTCTTCGGCTCTCCCTTGAAACATTACACCCAGCCTCTATTTATACAAGTTTGGAGGCTTTTGCTTACATCATTGATTACATAAGAAAACACATAGAAAAGCACTCACCTAATGACAAGACATCACTTATTACATAATGGAGCACTTACCTAATAATGGAGCACTTGCCTAATAATGCACCACTTCATGACAAGACATCACTTGTTACATAATTGAGCACTTACTTATAATACACCCTATATAAGACAAATGATAATTATCAACTGACAATAGGTTCATGATCTGGAGAAAGGTTCTGGTCTGATAAGCTATCCTGGACTTGTAGGGCCAAATCATAGTCGTCCTCATCAATCATTTCCATTTCATGTGGTTTCAGGAGTGTCGGGATTCCCAGAATTATCTGCTTAATTTTTTTATTTTTGTACTGCATTCTCAGATTATGAAGATGGTCGGAATAGTGAGGGTCATAAAAATCATATCCAGGTTCTTCATCAGGATCTGTGCCTTTAGGCCATAATTCCTCAGAAATAATATTGTTCTTGAGGCACATTGTCTTTTGCATGGTCCTGAGCTCTGGAAGGTTTGAAAGGGGTTGTTCATACAGGGAGTATGGATGTGTTGCATAGAGGGTAGCCTGTGGAAAACTTATAACCAAATTGTCTGCCGAAGCCTTGAAAGGTCTGTGAAATATGAAAATAGAGAACAAATGAGCAAAGGCTTGTTTAACAGACTTGGGTCGGGCCGTGTTTTGATATACTTCAATCCAACAAGGGTGTGAATGAGGCCATTTGGATTTTTCATGTTGGAGAAGGGAGATCCATTGTGTGGGGTCATGAAACCAAGTGAGGAACTTGAAGGTATAGTACCAAGAGTCCGCTGGCCAAGAAGTCCTGTGAAAACTAGCAAGAAAGTAATCAATAGGAAATTCTATAGCAACATGGTACAAGTGACAGAGGTACCATAAGAAAAAGTAAAGTTCTTTGGGGAATAGGCCAGATGGTTTGAAGGTGAATAGGTGGATGAAAGGATATTTGGGATGGATCCCTAAGCTTTGGAAACAAAGGGAGGATGCATCATAGTTGAGAAGGAGGTGATCTTGGAGGCTAAATAGTTTGTCTTTAGCCTGTTGGTTGAGAGTGTGGTTAAGGATCATTTCTTGAGCAAGAGGAGGTAAATCTTCTGTGGGGAAATCTCGTTCAGGTGGAGGTGGATTGGAAGAGGAAGCCATAAGGATCAAGGGAAGGAGCAGTGTTTGTGATTTAGGTGGTCTGGTGAGCATATCTGGAATTACATTCTTGTGTCCCTTTATATGCTCGACGGTGAAGGTGTACTTTGAAAACCATTCTGCTAGTCTCAGAAGTTGTGGATGAGGAAGCATCTTTCGCTTGAACTGTAGCATTTTGGGAAAAGAGGAATAATCCATGATTACTTTGAAGTGGTAGGCTGCCAGGTGGAACTCGAACTTTTGGATGCCATACTTTACAGCTAGGATCTCTTTGAAAGTGGAGTGATAGTGGGTTTCTGACTCCTTGAAAGACCCGCTTTTGTAGCCACATATGTGTCGGTGGCCTTCTTTATCTTCTAGTAGCACAGCACTCCAATATCTGTCACTAGCATCAGTTTGGAGTATTCGTTGCCCTGTTGATGGAATGACTAAAGCAGGTAGGTGTTGTGTAGCCATCTTTAGTTGTTTGACTGCTTGAGTCTGCTTTTCTGTCCAAGGGTCTGCATCTTTCTTTAACATGAGCTGGAGTGGCCTTGTCATCTGTGCAACTCGGGGAATAAAATTTCTGAGATATTGGACAATGCCCAAAAACTGTTGAACTTGTCGTCTAGTGAGGGGGCCATCAGGGAATTTGTGGAGCTCTTCAGCTATATGGGTGCCAGGTGTATAAGCACCATCTGTGAAAATCATGCCAAGAAACTCAATTTTCTTTTGGCAGATATGCATCTTGGTTTCAGAGAGCATGATACCATGATGGCGAACAAGCTCTGCAAATTGCTTTAATAGCATAGCATGTGACTCCTCGTCTTTTGAGAAAAGTAACACGTCATCAATGTAGATTAAAGCTGATTGAAGTAGAGGTTCAAATACTTTAATCATGGCCTTTTGAAATAAGGAAGGTGCTACTTTGAGACCAAAGGGCATGACTCGCCATTGATAATGATGATCTGGTATGCAGAAACCTGTTTTGTATCTGTCTTCAGGATGAATGCCAAGTTGCCAAAAACCAGCTTTAAGATCATATTTGGAGAATACTTTGGCATTGTGGAGGTTGGCAAATAATGTCATGGTATTTGGCAAGGGAAACTTATCATCTTGTAAAAAATGATTCAAGGGCTGATAATTAATTACCAACCTGAGCTTGCCTCGTTTTTGTTCAGACCTTTTATTAACATAAAATGCTTCGCAAGACCATGAGGAGTCTGTGGGCTCAATTAATCCTTGGGCCTGTAATTGAGCACATTCTTCTTGAGCTAGCATCTTGTGCTAAGGATTCATTCCGGTGTGACTAGCTTTTGTGGGATTGATGTCTTCATTAAGCTTGAAAGGAAGCCTAATAAAAAACTGCGGATTTTGCCATAAGGGATGAGAACATTTGGCAAGAAATTCCTGATGAGAGTTTGAACATGAGTGTTGAATGATTTGGGCTTTGATGAGGGCAATATGGTCTGGGAGTGAAGGTTGGAGTTCATAGAGTGAAGGGGTAGCTGTATATGGAAGAAAATGGGTTTTATACTGAATACCATGGGGAAGGATTCTGAACTTAGATTTGAAATAAACATCAAATCCAATAACTAAATCCAATAACTAAATCCTTTCCAGGTAAAGGAGATCTAAGAACATGGGTTTTGACTGAACATTGTGGAAGGATTTGTATGGTAATAGGTCTTTTGGTTTTGAGTTGGGTGCAGAAAATTTGATTGTCAGCTGCTCGGAAATATTCTTTATGGGCGACCCAACAATGAGGAGGAAGGACTTTAGGGTTAAGGATGGTTCTGTGGGCTCCTGTATCAAATAAGGCTATGGCTTTGATGGGCTTGGCATATGTGGATGTGAGAATGGTGACAGGGGCTAGAGGTATTGGATGTGAAGGGGGGCTGGTGGTTTGGGCTTGGTAGAGTTCATAGATCTCATCATCAGAACTTTCATCGGCAACAGCAGCTATGGTGTCAGGAGTGATCTCATCCGTGAGGGAGAAGAGGGATTCAACTTCATCATCATCGGGATTGAACTTTGTGTTTTGGGCCAGGAAATCAATTAACTTCAGTGACTGGACCTGCTTCTTTGGACAGGCTTTTGCAAAGTGACCCTTACGCTTACAGATGAAGCATCTGTTGGAGCTAGGGGAGAAATGCTTGGGGCGTCTGGTGTGGCATTTTCTGAGGAACTTCCATTTCTTCTGGCGATTATTAAAAGAAGATCTGTGCATTTTCTTGAAATACCGTTTCTTTTTCATGGGACAATTGCAATCAGTATTGTCTGAGCATTTAATCATCAGATCTGGTCGCTTGCAGGCACGGAGCATAGTTTTATCAGGCTGTAATATCTTGGTGAAATACTTGTGCTGGTCACACATTTTGTTGAGAGCTTCCAACACCTGGTGAAAGATCGTGCCAAGAGATTGGTTGTCAATGGCTTCTTTTCGGATTTTGAATAGTCTGAATGTTTCATCTGTCAGATCCCTTGGTATGGAGGCCAAAAAGGCATGCTTGAGACTTGGATCATCAGGACCAGAGAGAATATGGTATCGTCGGCACATTTCTTTAAAGTGTTTTTCAAGATCAGATCTCTGATAGGAACAACACTTCATTTTGAAGTACTCATACCTTGCTATTTCTTTGTCATTTAAAGCTTCTCCAAGAAATTCATAATGGAGTCATCCCAAGGCTTCAGAAAGAGACGCACTATTCACAAATTGTAGTTGTCGGTAATCTCCTAAGGCATGGAACCAATCTCATAAGGTGCCAGAGAACTTTGCCGTGAATTGTTGCAATGCATCTCGAAGTGTTACACCATCTTTGAGCATGTAACTAGTCAGCCATGAATGGAATTCGAGCATTCTATCACGCCATTTTACTCTTGGAATGTCATCCAAAGTAAAATATCCTCCAGTATTTGAAGAGTGGATATGAGGTTGATAACGGCGAGGGTTAAGATTTACCTCATCATCACTGCTGACTGGTTCGTCCACACTAACTCTAGTGGTAGAGGTTGGTGGAGGTTCTTGCCTAGTCCTGGAAGATTGAGGATCTGATGAGTGTGCTTGAGGAGGATCAGCCATTAGTAATGGTGGCATGGAACAAGTGTCAGAAGAATCATCATCAGAAGTCACAAGAGTACTTTCTTCAGTAGGAGTCTCTTCTTCAGATGTATTGGCAAGAGATTCATGAGTGAGAATTTTAGGGATAGTTTGATGGGAATAGGAAGTGAGTAAAGACTGGATAGGGTTGGAATGTTCATGAGACTGAATCATAAGTTGATAAGGGTCTTGGGAGTCTTGGAAAGGGTCATCTGGTTCATGTTTTTTGGATTCAAAAGAATCAGAAGATGAAGAGATGATAGGGACCGGTGATCTGGGTTTTTTGGAGATAAATGGTACTTGGGTTTTCCCTTTATCTCGTTTGGAGAGAGTTTTTCGGAAAAGGTTTTCAGAGTCTGGGTTTCCAAATAATTGAGGTGTAGTAGGTAAAGGTTGTGGGGTGAAAGAAGGGGAATGTTTAGTCCAAAATGGGTCTGGATAATAGGAAGTCATTTTATTCTGTGAAGGTTCAGGGAATGGTGAGGGTTTTGATTTAGATTTGGCCAACTCGTTCTGAAGAGACTTAAGTTGTATTTTGAGAGACTGTATTTCTTGTTCTTTCTGAGGATCTATGCGGCTGCCAGTAGAAGCTTGAAAAAGTAGATATTCATGAATGGTGGAGATCCTTTGTTGGATTTCAGCACACAATTCTTCAAGATATAGAATCCGAGAATCAACAGAAACCGTCATCTTTTTCAGATTAGTCTGTACTAGGTCAACCTTGGATTCAATGCGATGAAGAACAGAATTTTGAGCAATGGCATTTTGGCTTTGCCAATTGAGAACAGCCTCAGCTTGAGTAACCTGTTTAGGGCGGCCTTCAGCATCAACACCCTGAGGGTTTTGGACTTGAGGAAGAGTACGAACCTTGTCCTTAACTTGTTCCTGTAAGGCAGGAAAATCATCATCATAGGGTCTTGTGGGTTGATACATAGAGACTGTAGGGACTTGCTCTGGGGTTGCCCAAGAAGGAGGAGTATATTTGACAAGATAGTCAAATTTTCCTGAAGGTTGTCCCAAGGTGTCAACTGTACGGTCTCCATTTATGTATCTGGATTTCAGCTTCTTGCCAGAAGATTTTCTTTTGTGCCTGGGAGTATCATCTTTATCTGCCATGGCTTCATTAGAACAACTGTCACAATGACATATGTCCCAAAAATTATGGTTATTTTTTGCAAAAGAGTAGACGGGTAAACCAGTGTTTGAGAAGGACTCAATAGGTACTGGAAGAGGTTCATGGATAGGCTGCACCATTGAGATGAAAGAGAAAATTGCAGGGGGAGTTGTGGAAGATGCTCCTTTCTGAAAAATTATTTCTACAGTACCATCTGCCTTTTTGGTGAACTCGGGTTCCATAGACTGTATAGGAACAGAGTTTTGGTGCAGTTTTTCGTAATTGGTGATCCAAGAAGAGAGAAGTAATTTTTGTAATTCGTCTTTTGGGATCTGTCTTGGGACATGTGTGCAGGTGGCTTTTTGATTAGTATCAACAGTGATGAGTAAAGCATCATTGGTGACGGGTAGTGCTAAATCAAAAGCATGATTTTGGACCCGGTAAGCCATCTGATAGTGAAGAGTGGCTTGATAGGTGTCCAAGACTTGATCAGCACCAGTAATTTGTAGTTGGACTTTCAAGAAATGATGGAGTTGAGGATCATCCAACGCCATGTTGAAATTGGGATAAAAAGTAACAACCACTGTGCCACAATTAAGAGTGGTTTCAAGCGATCCAATGCAAGCATGTTGATACTCCAAATATCTGGTATTCAAAAGAGCTAATCGTGCTGCAACAGGTAAGCCTTTACGGCCATGATAAGATAAAGCGAGACGAATAGCACCAAAGTGGATATGTGTATATCCTTGAGTGATCCATTGTTCTGGAAATTCAGATGGGATTTCAAGAGTAACAAACTGTTCTCTAGAAGTAGCAGGAATCTTATGTTGGTCAAAAGAGGAAGCTTGAACATATTCTTTTGTCATTTTAGGAGGATTTTTGATGAGAGTTTTAATACTACGAATGACCGAAGGAGATTTTTTAACAAAGGCATGATAAGGATTTACTAGAGGAAGATCTGTTTCAGAGATTTTCTGTGTATCATCTAAAAGATTAACCTCATATAGATAAGCAAGCTTAGTTGAAGTAGACTTACGGAAAGAAGGGGAAGGAGGAAGATGGAAAGAGGAAGAAGAGGTCTGAAGAGAAGAGGAAGGAGGTGATGATGAAGATGAGGAAGAAGTCATCCTAAAACCAGAAGAGCTCTGATACCAAACTAAATAGCAAACTCTGACAGAGCGGCTTAACACGGCCTTATTTTATGGGCACTCAATAGCCACTCACTGGAGTCGTGTCTATTGGATGATAAACAAGGCTTTTCTAGTTATAAGGAAGAACTTTGAAGAACAGAGAATGAACTTGAAGAATAGAGAATTTGGACAAAACAAGGTTTTTATTGAAGGGGCTTTGCCTTTGAGAAGCTCTCTTCGGCTCTCCCTTGAAACATTACACCCAGCCTCTATTTATACAAGTTTGGAGGCTTTTGCTTACATCATTGATTACATAAGAAAACACATAGAAAAGCACTCACCTAATGACAAGACATCACTTATTACATAATGGAGCACTTACCTAATAATGGAGCACTTGCCTAATAATGCACCACTTCATGACAAGACATCACTTGTTACATAATTGAGCACTTACTTATAATACACCCTATATAAGACAAATGATAATTATCAACTGACAATAGGTTCATGATCTGGAGAAAGGTTCTGGTCTGATAAGCTATCCTGGACTTGTAGGGCCAAATCATAGTCGTCCTCATCAATCATTTCCATTTCATGTGGTTTCAGGAGTGTCGGGATTCCCAGAATTATCTGCTTAATTTTTTTATTTTTGTACTGCATTCTCAGATTATGAAGATGGTCGGAATAGTGAGGGTCATAAAAATCATATCCAGGTTCTTCATCAGGATCTGTGCCTTTAGGCCATAATTCCTCAGGAATAATATTGTTCTTGAGGCACATTGTCTTTTGCATGGTCCTGAGCTCTGGAAGGTTTGAAAGGGGTTGTTCATACAGGGAGTATGGATGTGTTGCATAGAGGGTAGCCTGTGGAAAACTTATAACCAAATTGTCTGCCGAAGCCTTGAAAGGTCTGTGAAATATGAAAATAGAGAACAAATGAGCAAAGGCTTGTTTAACAGACTTGGGTCGGGCCGTGTTTTGATATACTTCAATCCAACAAGGGTGTGAATGAGGCCATTTGGATTTTTCATGTTGGAGAAGGGAGATCCATTGTGTGGGGTCATGAAACCAAGTGAGGAACTTGAAGGTATAGTACCAAGAGTCCGCTGGCCAAGAAGTCCTGTGAAAACTAGCAAGAAAGTAATCAATAGGAAATTCTATAGCAACATGGTACAAGTGACAGAGGTACCATAAGAAAAAGTAAAGTTCTTTGGGGAATATGCCAGATGGTTTGAAGGTGAATAGGTGGATGAAAGGATATTTGGGATGGATCCCTAAGCTTTGGAAACAAAGGGAGGATGCATCATAGTTGAGAAGGAGGTGATCTTGGAGGCTAAATAGTTTGTCTTTAGCCTGTTGGTTGAGAGTGTGGTTAAGGATCATTTCTTGAGCAAGAGGAGGTAAATCTTCTGTGGGGAAATCTCGTTCAGGTGGAGGTGGATTGGAAGAGGAAGCCATAAGGATCAAGGGAAGGAGCAGTGTTTGTGATTTAGGTGGTCTGGTGAGCATATCTGGAATTACATTCTTGTGTCCCTTTATATGCTCGACGGTGAAGGTGTACTTTGAAAACCATTCTGCTAGTCTCAGAAGTTGTGGATGAGGAAGCATCTTTCGCTTGAACTGTAGCATTTTGGGAAAAGAGGAACAGATATAAACCTAAGGCTATTAATTATTATCCTCATTAAAAATGCACACCGAGGATGTAATTCTTTTTTAGTATTTTTAGATTATTTTTATATGTAAATATTAAAAACATTTTTTTAAAAAAAATATTTTGATATATTTATAAAAAAAATATTTTTTAAAAAATAACATCAATTATACCCCATTTATATGCTGTAAGTTTTCATCGGTGACATAATTTGTTTTTGTTTTGACATTAATATAAACTGATACACTGACAAGATAATTAGATCGACACACCCTGTCACACTAACATGTTATGGGTTGTCATTGCAGAGCAACATGACCGCCGGCGTTGATCATTATTCACAATTTTTTTGTATGAAATTTTGAAAGGCAGGGACCAAGATAAAAGGAGTTTGAAATCTGTGGACTTACCTGTAGTCGATCTCTATTTTTAGGGTGCAGTGTAGTTACCTTACCGGCAGCATTTACGTTGCTTGAAATACTATACGATAAAAGCAGCGTCTCTAACGTGTTTAGAAAGTGTTTTTTAAAACAATTAAAAAAATATTTTTTTATTTTTTATTTTGAATTAATTTTTTTAATGTTTTTATATTAATTTTATCAGAAATAATATTTCAAAAATAATATTTCAAAAATAGATTTAACTAAAAAGTCAATATCCGGTGGCTAGTGCTAGTGACTCGGTGCTATGGAAGGCTATCTGTCGGGAATGGGATACAGTGAGGCAGAATGTTAGCTGGCAATTGGGAAATGGAAGTCATATTTCATTTTGGAAAGATAAGTGGGTGGGAGACTATGGGCCTCTTATTAATCTCTTAAACCCAGAAGCGACGGTTAATACGTTTCACTATACAGTAGCAGATATGGTGGATAGTAGGGGAAACTGGAAATGGGAGTTGTTCGCGCATTTTCTTCCTATTCACACGGTGATGAGCATTGCTGGTCATATCCCTCCTATGCAGGATACTAGAGTGGACTCTATGGTTTGGGATCATTCCTTAAATGGGCGGTTATCAGTGAGAACAGCTTATAGAGTTCAGGAGGAAGGAGGGGAAATGGATAGAGACCCTTTGTGGCGGACTATTTGGAAGTGGAAAGGCTTGGAGCGGATCAGAGTTTTTCTTTGGTCGGTAGGCCACAATGCTATTATGACTAATGAAGCAAGATGGAGAAGGAAGATGACAGATAATAAATATTGTGGTCGATGTGTCAATGAAGTAGAATTGGTTATCCACGCTCTTCGAGATTGCCCTAAAGCTCGTAAAATTTGGGAGGTTCTTGTCAGGGCCGAGGAGAGAGGGATATTTTTTAGCCAAAATTGGTATGCATGGTTGGTTTCTAATTTAGCTCCCAGAAAGGAAAGATCCAGATATGGTGATTGGCATCTAGTTTTCGGTATAACCTTATGGTATATTTGGAAGGAGAGATGCACTGCTACATTTGGTGGGGACCAAGGTAATTGGTATGGGACTGTTTTGGCTATAAAACGGATGGTTGAAGATAGTAAGAGAATTCAGCGGAGTGGAAATGAGAATACAGCGGAGGCTGTTGACATAGGATGGAAGTATCCAGCAGAAGGATGGATCAAGCTTAACGTGGACGGATGCAGCAAAGGTAACCCAGGGATAGCTGGTGCGGGAGGAGTGATCCGAGATCATATGGGAACTTGGATCGGGGGGTTTGCAAGAAACATTGGAATTTGTTCGTCGGTAACGGCAGAATTATGGGCTATCTATGTGGGGTTAAATTTGACTTGGGATAAAGGGTTTAGGAAAGTGGTTTTGGAGTCAGATTCCAGAGTTGTAATTGGGCTAATTAATGGGGAGAGTGTGAGAGCTGATAGAAATTTTAATTTGATTATGCAAATTAAAAATATTTTGGGTAGGGATTGGGAGATTAATATTTTTCATGTTTATCGGGAGGTCAATTGTGTGGCTGATTGGTTGGCTAATTTTGGGCTAACTAAGGACTTATTAGGTAGGGAGACGAACACTTTAACCGAGCCTCCGTCAGGGATTTATCCCTTATTGTATTATGACCTTATTGGGTCTACTATTCCGCGTTTAATTTAGAAGGGCTTTCGCCCCGATCTTTACCAAAAAAAAAAAAACTAAAAAGTCAAAAAAACGACCCAGTACGAGTCCGAGAGGTGACAAAAATCTGGGAAGTATTAAATATAAAAAAAATTCAATTATCAGACGCCACAACGTTAGACCACGCCAACCACGATCCCCCCTCCTTAAAATCATCATAAAAAACTGACATTCTCCTGCCTGTCCATCACTCTTATGGAACACGGAGAAAAGAGCCACACACAAAAAAAAGGATTCGTGAATTCTGGGTGAGATTTTAAGTCCTCAAATTTGGTGATCACTGATTTTGATTTCGTTTTTGAAAAAAAAAACGAGAATGGGGAGTTTGGGAGCGATATTAAAACATCCAGATGATTTATACCCACTATTGAAGCTGAAAATGGCTGTTAGACATGCTGAAAAACAGATCCCATCTGAACCTCACTGGGCTTTCTGCTATTCCATGCTTCAACGGGTCTCTCGTAGTTTTGCTCTCGTTGTTCAACAACTCGGCACAGAACTCCGTAACGCTGTAATTATATTTTACATTTTTTTTTTTATTATTGTTTTACTTGCCTTGGTTTGATCTGGTTTTTGTGCTGTAATTATTTAATAATCAGTTTTTCTTTTTGGTTTGCAGGTGTGCGTTTTTTATCTGGTTCTTCGAGCCCTTGACACTGTTGGTTTGTTCTTGTTAACCTAATGCTTTGTCTGTGATTTTTGTTTTTGTTTCTGGTAGAATTTGATACATCCTAAATGGGTTTTGTTGAGTTTTAAGATTAATGGTGCGGTGTTTTCTGTTAGGAAAATGTTTGATTTGCTAGTTCTTGAAATCTATTACGATGGATTTTAGAGTCGGCGAGTGTCGTATTGAGTTTGAAGGTGCTAGCCCTATTGATATTCTAATAAATGGCTAGTGGAGATTTTAGGTTAGATGATAGTTTTGTAACCGAAGTCCCGAGGTCATTTTTTGAAGAAAAAAAGAATTTTGAGAGGAGAGAGCTGTTGGTTTTGCTTAGTTAAGGCCTACTGTGAGGACAAATTTCCCTGAAGCACTCTGTTTGAATAACACTTGATTTCCATTTAATCGTTGTACTTATTGATGCTGTTGTGTTAGTTGATACATTGTTTTTTGTTAAAAATTTTCGATGATTCCTTTACAGAGGATGATACAAGCATACCTACAGACGTCAAAGTACCTATTCTGATAGCTTTTCACCGCCACATTTATGATCGTGATTGGCATTTCTCATGTGAGTCTTGAAATTTTAGTTTTGATATCCTCGATTCTACAATTTGGAGAACAGTTGACTTGAATAAATTTGTTGCTGAAATCTGGCTTGATAATTTCATCTGTCCAAACCTAACATTTCTTCTAGGTGCAAGCAATTTCTTGTACTGACTAAATAGAGCATCTAGACCAATTTAAGTTAGGATGAGCTCCTATTCTTTTGTTCAATCACAGTACAGATTTTTTAACAATATTCGCTTATAATAACTATATTCAGTTGGCATTATGGTGTTTTGTAATGCCTGAAAACCTTTTGCATTTATGATCTGCTACAAAACATGTTCTGATTTTACCATTTTTAGTTTGATGACTCAGGTGTCTAGTCCAGGAGCTTGAACCTTTTTATAGAAGTTGTTTTACATTTAGCACTTACAAACAGTTGATTTATGTCTAAGAAAGTCTCCCCTTATCAAGGAAGCCAGAGAAGTTTATAAGTGAGATTCAACAATTCCATGGCACCTGTATCTGTAAAATGTAATGTCAACTGAATATTTTTGCTCTCTAATTTGATTCTTCTTTTGCATAAGGCGGTACCAATGACTACAAGGTTCTTATGGACCAGTTTCATGATGTTTCGACTGCTTTTTTGGAGCTTGGAAAAGGGTTAGTTCTACTTCATTTTGCCTCCTGTTTGGTTGCATGCTGATTGAGGATCTGATTGATTTAGGGTCTATTAATGTGCTCTGCACTTCTAACAATTTGTTGCATCTAATCAAAACAGTGTCTGCATGCCTGTTTCATCTTCAATACAAGACTTATGGAACTCAATTTATTCTGCAGTTACCAGGAGGTGATTGAGGATATTACCAAAAGAATGGGTGCTGGGATGGCAAAGTTTATCTGCAGGGAGGTTAGTGACGTGGAGTGTTGTAATGCGGCATCAAATGGTGCATGGATAACTAACTGAAAAAAGGACTTCTCTTGGTTCTGCTGCTGAATTGCATGGCACATGATACAAATGTGCTTCTCTGTGTGATTGCATCCATCATGATACCAAAAGTATAATAAATATGCACATGTATGTAGTGAGCTCAAGCTATATGCATCACAGGAATCGGGTGCTTGGTTACCAAGTATCCCAGGTAATTTTTATTTGGGTCTTGGATAGAAGATGAATAGATTATCAAGAGAGTGGAGAATGAATAGTGAAATCTAGAGTATTTAGTCATCCACCTAGAGATAGCAAAGGACACTAGGGATGGCTGTGTGATCCCTTTGGATGTCAGCCGAAAAAATTCTTTGAACTCAATAAAATATGCTGACAGAACTATTGAATCCTATATGGCTTTAAAGGTTTCCTCATTACTCATTTAATCATCAAATTGCACAAGTTTCAATTTCTTCAGTTTTCTTAATACAGAATGGAAAATGTTATGTTTATGTGATGCCATTCAACTTTCTCATCTGCAGGTGGAAACCATTGGTGACTATGAAGAATATTGCCACTATGTAGCAGGACTTGTTGGGCTGGGCTTGTCCAAGCTTTTCCATGCCTCTGAATTAGAAGATTTGGCTTCAGATAGCATCTCCAATTCCATGGGATTGTTTCTTCAGGTATCACTATGATGCAAGAGCCATTGGTGTGCTTTATCCGTGGCATAATTTTTTTTTGAAATGTAATTCTAACACGTATATCCTGGATTTGATAAAACTTAGAAAACAAACATCATTCGTGATTATCTGGAGGACATAAATGAGATACCTCGGTCACGCATGTTTTGGCCTCGCGAGATTTGGAGTAAATATGTCAACAAACTTGAGGTTTGCTTCTTTTCCATTTACCGTCTCAACTTTAGTACCATTAACATCCCTTTGAAGTTATTATGTTTGTGAATGATGTAAATATAATTACAATACTTGAAATGTGATAGTGTTATTTTTGGCTTCACCCATCTAATTAACATTCTCCCTGTTTTCTGCTTTGTTCCTCAGGACTTGAAAAACGAAGAGAACTCGGTCAAGGCAGTGCAGTGCTTAAATGATATGGTTACCAATTCCTTGATACACGTGGATGATTGCTTGAAATACATGTCTGCATTGCGGGAACCTGGTATATTTCGGTTTTGTGCTATCCCTCAGGTAAGAAGTATGCTTAAATTGACCTTTGAAGATACATTGTTTCGTGTCTTGTAGTTTGACCACCTGAATCATCCATATGCCTTTTCACTTTTCGGTGTTTTTTTTTAAAAAAGAAAATCATCGTCATATATTTTATTACATGGTGAAGAAAACTCACAATTTTTAGTCTAATTGTGTAGTTTTATGTTTAGCGATAGCTATAATGGATGTTCTGATGGGAGCTTTCTTCTAATATGACCCCTCTCCTGCCAGGTCATGGCAATTGGAACCCTAGCAATGTGTTACAACAACATCAATGTCTTCAAAGGTGTAGTGAAGATGAGGCGAGGTAAGATTACTTCATAGACTGCATTATTTTCTTGGCATCTGAAACTGGTGGGAATGTTATAGCAATAACAGAAATTGTTTTGGTGCATGTAAACATCTCATGAAGACTGGAAAGTTTTTATCGTGGTTATGTTATCGTGATGTAGAATTCAATCTAAAATGCAAATGTAATATGAGATATCATCTCACTTTAGAATACAATAAGATAAGATTATTACCTGATGGACCATTCCACAAATACCATTTGTTTGTTTGTGAACTGCATTATTCTCTGGCTAAATAAATCATGCCCCAGCTTGCATATCTCAGATTATTTTTAAAAATCTCACACCATAATTTAATGCTGACCCTATTTCTAGGTCTTACTGCTCAAATTATTCATCGAACAAAAACAATGGCTGATGTCTATGGAGCTTTCTTTGACTTCTCTTGTATGCTGAAGTCCAAGGTATGATGCTTCCCTTAATTCTAACCAAGACATTGCTTTCCCTGGCAAGTTCAAGTATAAAAGTTATATTTCTCCTGCTTGTTAAAAATTCTGAACCCTATAATGCTTCAGTTTTTCTTGCAAGCTTGTTTTGTACTTATTCATCTCATTGGACCTAAGAAGATCTATGCCACATAGACTTTCTAGAAAATAATTTCACAGAGGGACTTGGTAGAATCTTCCCTGATAATAATGAATATATTTGCTATATCAATTCCCTTAGGGTTGATGAATGAGGGGATGAGCAAATGATAGTAGGTTGCCACATTGTTTGCTGTGTGGTTGTAGCCTTTGAGAAAGTGTATTAATTAACCATGTGACATCTTAATAACAACAATCAACAATTGTGGCGGTCTTTTCAGATTCAGCAAATGGAAGTTTATGTATAAACGTGGAGGCTTTTTAACGATGCCAGTGAATATTTGTGAATCAATTTCGATCCTTAAGTTTGTTTGCTAAATTTTCTTGGTGCCTATATTGAGAAATGTGCAATTGGACACTGCAGGTTGACAAGAATGATCCTAATTCAGCAAAAACTTTGAGCAGTCTGGAAGCAATACAAAAAACTTGCAGGGAATCTGGGGCTCTAAACAAAAGGTCTGTCAAGCTATCCTCTGAGCCTTGAATTGTTTTTGTTATTTTACTGTGCTGACATTCTTTCATGCTTCTACCAGGAAATCATACATCATTAGGAATGAGCTAAAATATAATTCTGTTCTGGTGAGTTCTGCTAAATTATCAATTGGATTTCCTCGTGTAGCCTGGTTGCAACTTTGCTGTTCAAAACAATTTTTTTATTTCCATTTACAGTCTACATGCATATAAATCTCAGCATAGATCATAGAACTTGCTGAATTGAATTATGTTTTTTGAGAACCATGTGCTTTCTTCAAATTCAATTGGATCAAGAAAAAGAATAAGATAAAAAAAAATTCCGTCCTTTTCAATTTTACTGATTAATCTACAGTTGACTGTCTATATGCATTTCGAATGCTTTGCGGGTTGATTTAAGAATGTCAAATTGGAATATCATCTGATTTCTTGTATCGTCTAATGCAGATTGTCCTCCTCTTCATTATATTGTCTATTATTTTTGCTTCTCTCTCTGCGAACCGATCAGGTGACTAGGGTAAGTTGTGCCAGAAAAAAAATATTGGATTTGCTATCATGATAATGATTTTCTAAAAAAACTTAATTTGCTGATGCACAGGATGGTCGATTTCTTCAATTCCCCAGCGTGCATATGGATATGATGGCTGGCTACACAAGTGCCTGCTACAGCTTTACTCTATCCATTATTAAAATGTCATTACAGTTCCGATTGCTTCCAATCTCCTTTACTTGTAATCTATAATGCACCTGTAGTCTTTATCAGCCATTCAGGACTCGCGATAGTAGAAATAAGTCTCTTTGGTTGTAATCGTGGTTTTTTGTGGATGGAGCAATAATAACAATTTGAAGCTTTTCCGAGTTCAACAATAGTTGTCAATACCGTTCCGGTTTTTCGATTGGAACGGAACATTCCGGTTTCGGAACGTTCCGGCATGCCGTTTCGGTGTCGTACTGTTCATATATAATTAATTATATATATATATAAAAAAAATATTAATTTAACAAGTATAATTAAAATTTGAATTTTTTTTATTTAAAATATTTTGGTGTTTTTAAATTATTTTGATGTATAGATGTCAAAAATAATTTTTAAAAAATAAAAAAAAATAGATTTTGAACCCAGAACGGCACGCCCGGAACGAAACCGAGGCGTTCTGGCCGGAATTTCCGGATTGGATCAGAATTAAAATCGAGATGAAAACGACAATGTTTTGTCTCGGTTTGTTGAACGGAACGTTCCGGCCAGAACAGAATGGAATTAATAACTATGAGTTCAACAGCAGTTGGCCGAGTGAACAACAATTTCCGCCCCAGGGGACCACCTCTATTCCCGTTACTCATTCTCCGGTGACGAGGGACCGATTTCTGATCTGCCCTTATTTGAGGCAATATGACCTTGAGTCTTGTGACACAGTAACGATGATATGCCAGGGATAAGCAGCAAGGGCACCTCCATGACTATGGCTACTCTTCTTGCTCTTTTCTTTTGGGCTTAGGCCTCGTTTCTACTAAAAAACAATAAAAATAATATATGAAAAAACATGTTTCAGTAGAAAATTTCAAATTCAACTTATAAAACTACAAAGGCATTGGTAGGGTCAATTATTTATTTATGCCCTTTAAAAAAAATGTATCAGATAAATAGTTTTCGATTTTTGTAGGATTTTTTTTTCAGTATAAATTAAAACAAGAGATGGAGGCTTCAATAACAAAACCATTTTTTTTTTTTAAAAAAAAAAAAGAAGCTATTTTTCGCATCTGAATTGGTTTGCTCCCGCCAGCCAAATTGGGCGGCAGGTCAAAATGAATTAAGTAAAAGGATGGATAGGCTATGCCGATTATGGCATGGTCATGAAAGCACATGCAGCAACACAATGCCCGTATTTAAAATGATAGCCACCCCACCAGGGACAAGTTTAGGGTTTCACGGCTGCTTCTATAAACCTTCAAGCTCTTCTTTTTTTCACTCTCCCCTCCTTTTTTGTCAAAGAAATTAATTAATTTGCCTCCCACCAAATTAATATATTTTACCAAATAATTTATTATTGATCTCCCATCAATCATTAATTTATTTCTTGCCAGCAGTAGTAAATAATTTAATTTATTAACAAATCAGAGATTATTAAAAAAGTAGTCTTACACTTTCAAAAATTACTTTTTGACAATTACATCCACCAGCCACTGGATGTGCTTTTGCTTTCCCTAGTCAAGTATAAATTTGGAGTCCATAATTGGAATTGCCTTCGGCCCCTGTAGATTATATACGTGCAATTTCAAGAGAACAGAAAAGAAGTCGCAAACTCTTTTGCAGTGTCATCTCTGAAGACTACATTCGTGTGACATACAACTGCTGAAAAATAAGTTTTTGAGGTCATTCACAATATGAACTCAGGTCAAAATCTTGGTCCTATTCAGAATAATTAACAAATAATACACAAGGCATTCATATATCAATAAGGTCACAAGTTACAATCGGTATCTATATCGCAAGGAAAGCCACGGCATCTGATCTGCAACAATTTCTTTTCCTTGATCATCGATCCATGATAATCAATCTCCGGATTTGAGAACATGCAGTGCCAAGCATACACTCAATACAAAACCCTCTGCCCAGAATAAAACTCTAGAACACTTCAGCTATTTTGCTGGCGAGGACACGATCCCTTCTTTCAATGTACCCGTATGGGAACCAGCCTGCTTTACCTTTGCATTCCCCTTCAGCCCAGCCATTGTTTGTCACCTGTCAAGAATGCATGGCAGAATATTAAACCTTGCATAGATTTTAGTAGACTTAAAATTAAATATCTGAACAGTACAGAGTTGTTTTAAAAAAAATGGTAGTTTCAGAAAGCTCTAAACCTTTCGAACAACAACATAGTCACCAATTGACAAAGACAGCTCCACATCCGATTGACCATGATATGAATGCATGACCTGCAATAAAAAGCAAATAAATGGCAGACAACAAATAAGAAAAGAAAGCAATATCAGGGTCCTATCTTGAAGGAATATAAGGTGACTTTTCAAAGCATGATAAATTCAATTACTAACCTCCCCCAAAAAGTAACCAATGCTGTCTGTTGTTCCGTTATGTGCTTGAGAAGCATACATGCCATTCACTTCTTCATATGATGGAGGTGGAGGCATGTTGTTCTCTGCACTTGGGATGGGAGACGCTTCAATTCGTTGTCGTTCTGATGTCATCTATTAATAGCAACAAACATGGATTATGATCTAAATAAAGGCAAATAAAAATTAGGACTATTCAGTTCCGATTCAGGCCTGGTAAAAGGACTTCAAATACCTCGCCTTCAAGCTGATCAAGTATCTGAAGGACTCTCTGGTGATAAGCACGTTCAGCTTCAACCTTCAAGTTAGAACATGAATCACAGAACTTTAAATCTGATTTCTTCTCAACACTAATTCACAACTTAGTTGACCCGTAGCAGAAATTAGGAATCATTCACGTTACCATAGCAATAAGTCTCTGGAGAGTTAACCTCTGTTGCTGGGCTTCAACAGCAGCCATTGCTGCAGCTGCTTCTTTCCCCAATATTGACATGTTTGACTTCAGATCTTGCAGTTTTATTTCTGCAGATTCTAACTTCATTGCAAGCTCAGGACTGCCTGGCATTTCTCTCACTTTTGCCTGACGCTTGGAAACTTCTATAGCCTGTCTAGGTTCAAATGACGGGTAACTAAACAACTTTGGAGAGAGAATAGCACATACACCATCATTGATATTTAGATCACAAAATAAGAGCTTGTAATTCTCCAGGGAACACAAAAGCCAAAGGAGGTTGAATGAGTATTATGCAAGTAAAAGGAATATCAAATCTAGCAAATTAATCTCAGGAGCAATTCAAAACAAGATGCCACTGAAGCATACATTTCAAAACCTTGGTAAAGAGAGCGATATTTCAGTATACCTGAGCTTCTGCTTCCTGTCGCATTCTGTCATATCGTTGAGCAAGATGTCGAGCATCCTCCAATGGAGATCCCATTACCATAGCTCTTAATGGCTCAGCTACCTAATAATCAAAAACAGTCAATGCCATACCAAGAGCATGATGGTGAAAAAAATATTGACTATGGAAAGAGGAAAAAAAGGCCATAGAGACAACTCAGTTCTTGAACTAAATTATATGTATTTGAGATCAGTTTGACTGTTCATAATTCTTCAAGTTTTTTGGATCTCATGCATAATCTTTAGCCATTTAGTGCTTTCATGACACTTGTTTGTATGATTTATTAAAATTTCCAGTATGCAAACTAATAAACACCACCTGCAGCTTGCAGGACAATGGAGTGCAGTGCAATCGGCATTGGAAAATGAGACATGCACAAGCTCATTGATAACACTAAAATCAACACATTTGTATTGATGAAAGATGCAGCAAAATGGGGAAAAAAATTATAGATCAAACCTGTGTACCAAGAGCTTTCAGCAGATTCCCACGTTCCTTCTCCATCTGAGCACGGGCACGGCCATAATTCACTGCAGCCTTTGACAATGTACTACCACTAGTACATGTATTTTCGGCACCATATTTCCTGCTATCTTCTGAAAACTTTGTTCCTGTAGAACACAATGAATTTATAAAGAACACCACGTTACCTTCTTGGATTTCAATATATATGATACTACAGGAATAACATCGAGATTTTCACTAACCCACCAATTTCAACTTGTTTGGATCCTGTGACAATATAACCTTCTACACCACGAACAATATCCCTTTGAAAATGCTGAAAAACAACATTTGACATTCATAAGTCAACAACTACAAGAAAGGGGAAATGATATGCCATGGGGGAACTGGATAACCTTGCCAGCACGTGTTGATATGTAAAGCCTCTCAAGTTTCTGGTGCTGATGAAGCTCTGCTTCATCAGTAATAAGAGTGTCTGGACCTCCATATCCACCAGCCCCAAACTGCTTGAAAACAGCCTGAAATAACACCCGGCACAATCAGAACACTGGTTTTGAGGAGCAGACCACAGCAATGCGGAAAAAATAAAATGCAGTGCTTCATAAAGCCAGACATGCACCCTAATTAAGTCAAACGGAGGAAACACCGTCAAATGTATAAAATCCAATGGAGCTCAAATTGATGTTCCAATACCGAAGCACATAGAAATTGAAACTTGCATCGCAATCAAAAAAAGACCGTTACATGCATGAATCTTATTGGAAGACCCGCTTAGAAGGAAAAAAAAATCTCAAATCTAAGGACTCGATCTTTCTAATTCATAATCCCATGAGACAACGTGGGTTATCCCAAAAACCAATCACAAATGATAAATCGAAGACAAAAAAATAAATTGATATTGAGCTGAAAAGAATAGAAATTTAAACTTGGATCTAACATTTTAGGGTTTGATTGAGAGGGATACCTGTTGTTGCTTAGCGACCTGTTCCCTGAGTTTTGTGGCTTGTTTTCGTATCGCATCCATTCAATGAAGAGGGATTTAAGAATTTTAATCGATTTCGGAGAGGTGAAACCAAACGCGGTGTTAAAAGAGGGAGAGAGGTTTTTGAAAAGAAAGAAAAGGGGGGTTTGTCGTCGTTATGGTTGTTGGCCACTTTGGTAGACGGGCTCCTTTGGAGCTTCTCACAGCAGACATCTGTGTCTTCAAAACATCCAAAATTATGATTTTATGTCTCTGGTATTATTTATTATAATATTTTTTTGTTTGAAAATATATTAAAACAATATTTTTTATTTTATATATATAAAAAATATCAATATATAAAAATAATTTAAAACACTGAATTTTTTTATTTTAAAATAAAAGTAAAAAAAAACAATTTAATATTTTTTAAGGTTAAATATATTTTTAAAATGCAATCAAATATAATATTAAATAAAAAAAATAAACCGCCTCTAAATAGGACTAGGACATTAAGATTATTTATAATAAGTTTTTTATTGTATTTGTCGGAGATGGCAAATTTGAGAGACTTTGACTTGATTGAATAAAAAATATCTAGGTTTAAAGTTGTTTATCGTTGTATTTTAAAAATGTTTTTTAGAAAATATGATATTTTTTATTTATTTTTTTATTTTAAAATAATAATTTTTTATGTTTTTATATTATTTTTATATATTGATACGAGATTTAATTTAAAAAAACAGTTACTTAGATGTTTGTCCAGCTATGATATGAGAAGAAGAATTATAATTAATTTATATGAATATATATTTTTTAATTGAATTACAAAAAAAAAGTTGATTTGACCTCCAATGTAAATTTTTGTTCAAAAATCCTTCATGGTAAAATAAAAAAAAAATAAAAAACGTAGAAGGTAGGAATAAATCTACGATGCCGCGCCCAAAAAATATGTGATGGGAGCACGTATTGTAACGCCATGAAAACAAAAAAGATATGACAGCGACTCGTTAGAAAATGAATAAACTATCTTCAACCACCTCAAATATGCTGTTAGCCAGTGATTTAAATTTGTCAACTCATGACTTGTCGTCCGTACTTGACATGGACTTAGATTTTATACCAGACCATGTACATTTTGATATCATCAATTATTCGATTTATATTTTAATTTAAAAACCTTATTTAAATTAAAAATGATTATTTTTAAATTGTATTATATTAACTCGAGTCAATTTAATTTAAAGAGTGTTTGACACTGTATTTTAAAAGGTTTTTGAAAAAAATTGAAATTTATTTTTTATTTTAAATTAAATATTTTCTGTATTTTTAGATTATTTTCATTTGTTGATACCAACAAAATTTAAATATATTTATATATATATATATATATATATATATATTTGGTGTATTTATAAATAAAAAACACTTTTAAAAATAATTCAACTGTAATTCCAGATAATCACTTAACAAATAACCGATAATCATGTTCATATTAAGTTTCATAGTTATTTTTAAAATACATAACCACTCTAAGAAAATCATGTATTTCGTATGTCAATTTTTTATATATAATTATTTCATGTGTCATACATACATACATACATACATACATATATATATATATATATATATATATATACTTTTCCAAAAGCAAGAGGGGAGTCGAATGTGACAATTATATGTCTAGTATTCTTTTCAGTGAAGCAATTTCCAATTACATAGTTTCTTAGATTATTACATAATTAAAGAGAAATGTTCTTATTGCGTGGTCTTCAAAAACTAATAAACATTGATAAACAGAAAGAACGAAAAAAACATCATTGTGGTTCAATAGTTGTGGTGTTCAACAAGCAAGTGATTGATTGAGAGCGATTTTTGTTTCAAAATTTAATATTTTTATATCATTTTGAAGTATTAATATTAAAAATAATTTTAAATAAATAACTGTCTTAATATATATATATATATATATATATATATATATATATATATATATATAAACAAAAAGGATTTTAAAAAATCAATCATCCATCAACACTATTATAATTTTTAAAAAACGTTTCCATACTTTCGCTGTATAGATAATTTATAATATTTTAAATGTACTATGCATGATTTTTTTGGATTCGAATATTTTTATTGGTTTAGATTAAATGAGTTTTTATAAAATAAATATGTACTAATTCAAACTTGAAATCTGCAGATCTCAAGAATTTTAAATTTTTTATCAGCCTATCATATCATTTGTGGGACAACATCGTTTTATAAATATATCTTGTATCGATGTAATCGATTGTTGACAAAGCTTGCGACACACCTTTTCTTTATCGTCCGAAGGACGTTTGTTTACATGGAACCAATCAATTAGATGTTTTTTTTCTCTTTTTTTCCCGTTTTTAATTAATTCTTCTGATCAGAGGTAGTGGGCAAAAGAGTTTAACAAATGGAAACTGAATCACACAGTCTTGAGTGCACTCCTCGATGTAGACATCATTTGTAGCCATGGAGATGTGGCTCATAGTTTTTTTTTTTTTGGAGATCTTTTTGATAAAATAAAAAATGTCATAATTTTCATTACAATAAAGCTAAAGGCTCGCTTACAGCATACTTCCATGCTTACATGATTTTTGTAGACCGCGATGTCCTTTCTTGCGTATCTTTTCCAACCTACTCATTCCCCCCCGCCTCTCTCTCTCTCTCTCTCTCTCTCATATACACGTGAAGAAAACTAATTAATTATTTGTGACGTGATTGTGGTTGTTTTTAAAAATATATTTTTTACTTATTCCTCCCGCCTCTCTCTCTCTCTCATATACACGTGAAGAAAACTAATTAATTATTTGTGACGTGATTGTGGTTGTTTTTAAAAATATATTTTTTAAAAAATATATTTTTTTAAAAATATATTAAAATAATTTTTTTTTTTATTTTTCATGTCAATTTACTTTATATATATATATATATATATATATAAAGTAAATTGACTTGATAAAATAAAATATTTTTTTAAAAAATATGGATGCGAAACCAAGGAATTCACGCATCAATTATTTTTTGGTGGACGAGATTACCATTTAACTTTAGAATAGTTTACCCCCTCCTCCTTCAGTCTAGATGAATTGAATTCTGCACGACGCGATCAAGAGAGAGGAGAAGCTCGTGCAGGGGCATTCGGGGGAACATGATTATGCTCGGCTGCCAGACATAAACCATCAAGCTCGATGTTTTAAACATGAAATTCATTGAACTCATCGCCATAAACAAGTTTCCAATCTCATCATAAAGAACCAAACCAAACAACATAGTAACTTATCGAAACTAACTCGTAGAGAAATCCCATTGGCCATGTCTCCTTTTCAAACATGTCATGCTTAGTTTTAAGAAAATGACTAGGTTGACAATTTTTTTCCTAGCTGAACCACCATTTGATCCTACATGAAGGGAAAAAAAATCTTCAAATTGTTATCTCATGAGTGCTCCTACGCTTTCCATACGAAAACACCACCAAAACCACATTGTAGCAACCTATTCCATTGCTGTCTGCGTCTGCTAGGTATTATGATGGAAATATTTGTTAACACAATTATGTTTTTAAAAAACATCTAAAAATAAAAACTATCACACTCACAACAAGGGGGGAATCGTCATCATTTAAGGGACAGTTGCAAGACAAATTTACACATACAGATGTGTATAAAACTGTGAAGTGTGTATTGATGATGTGAGTATCCCTTTTCAATCCCACCAAAAGACGTTAAGGAAGTATTTGTATATCTTTCATTGTAGTAATATGCCTCGAGAAGTGTAGACTTCGTCGTATTGGTACTTTCAGAAACGAGTCAACCCCATTTTTCAGTCTCCCCAGATGCTTGCCCCACGAAAAGACTTTTAAACAGATATATCCCCATCTCTCCAGGTTTCAACATCATAGCACAGTTGAAACCGAGCAGAAAACGCGCACAGCCAATAATGCTAATAGTAGAATTAGTGAAGCAGTGTAACATTTACTGTGGGTCCCACGCGCTCTCAATCAAATGGCATAGCCCCATGATCTTTACATATAAATTTCATTGTTTTACCACTTGGGGTTTTATGTTTTAGTTATCCAATGGCTTCTTTTTGGAGTCCTGGCATTTTGCTTGTTCTTCTTCTTGCATTTCTGCTGAAGACTTTGCCCCTCGTGATTCTTGCTAAAAGCAACGTGAGTTTCTTTACTGGAGTTCAGCTCTTGTTTGTTTCATTGATTAGTTCGCGTCTGATCTTTTTGGTCCTAACAGGTTTACATTGTGTATATGGGAGACATAATCCATGACGAGCCTGGGCTGGTTCAAGAGTCACACCATGAGCTTCTTTCTGATATTGTTGGAAGGTTTTATTTCTGACACTTTATAATCTTTTTTCCATTTTTAATCCATTAATATTGATTTAAATATGTTCAATCTTGCTATTACTTTTACCTTGAAAATGTTCAATTTTTATCTTTCTTGGTATGGTCATAGGAGTGTTGAATGATTTTGTATGCCTTGGACTTCTTTGATTTTGCTTTGTGAAATTTCAGAATTCAGATGCGAAAAATGTGTTTCACCGTTTTTAGCTTTAAATGCATTATTTGTGAGATTTGAATTGGCAGTAAATATCTATCAGTAACTTGTGGTATGAATTTTGACAGCATAGAAGCTGCAAAGGAATCGATTTTATACAGCTACAAGCATGGATTTTCAGGATTTGCTGCAGTGTTAACCAGTTCCCAGGCCAAGCTTATTGCAGGTGTTACAATGTTCGTGAACTTTGAAAACCATTTTCCTGGTCTAATTTTCTACTTCTAACAAGTCCCTACAATTAAATCTTTGTTTATTGATGCACCAACACAGATTTCCCTGGCGTTGTTGGTGTTGTTCGAAACAGAATTCTTAGTTCACACACAACTAGGAGCTGGGATTTTCTACACATCAAGCCTCAAGTTGTGGGTGGAATTCTTTCGAAGGGACATTCTGGGGCTGGTTCCGTCATCGGTGTCATGGACACAGGTCAGTAGCAAGATGCATGCATCATTGTTGGTTTAGACAATTTACGTAATCTTTTGTCTTACTTTCTTGCTGCTTAGGTGTATGGCCAGAGTCAGAAAGCTTCAGAGATGAGGGTATGTCAGAGGTGCCATCTCGTTGGAGAGGGATATGCCAGGAAGGAGAGGGATTTAATCGCTCTCATTGTAATAGGTTAGAGCTCATATTTTCTTTCTGTACAGGATTCACTGTACTTTTAAACAGCTTTGAGATTTTTAGACATGTCAATAGGTAGCTATTCTTTAGTGATCTTAAATTCTGGCCATAAGAGTTACATGATGGCTCTGCTTCGAGGAGATAGTTGACTCAAACTGTAGAGGATTAAACTCTAAGAAATGACTTCTCTGGTTTTCCAGTTACTTTGCTTCGGTTTATGAACTGCAGTTTTAACAACGTGGCAGCAGAAATTAAATTGGTGTTTGAATACTTTGTGCAGGAAGATCATTGGTGCTCGCTGGTATATTAAAGGTTACGAAGCTGAATTTGGAAAGCTAAATGTAAGTGACGGGGTTGAGTTCTTATCTCCCCGAGACGCTGTGGGCCATGGCACCCACACATCATCTACTGCAACTGGTGGCCTGGTGGAAAATGCAAGTTTTATGGGACTAGCTCAAGGTTTGGCAAGAGGGGGTGCCCCATCAGCTTGGCTGGCTGTCTACAAAGTTTGCTGGGCTACTGGTGACTGCGCTGAGGCAGATCTTCTTGCTGCATTTGATGATGCAATCTTTGATGGTGTGGATGTGTTATCGGTATCCATAGGATCACCACCTCCACTTGCTACCTATGTTGAGGATGCAATAGCTATTGGTTCCTTTCATGCTGTAGCTAAAGGAATTTCTGTGATATGCTCTGCGGGTAATTCCGGTCCATATCCTCAAACAGTTATAAATACAGCTCCATGGATTGTTACAGTTGCTGCAAGCACCATTGATCGAGCGTTTCCTACTATGATTACCCTGGGGAACAATCAAACAATAGTGGTACTTCCTGAATTTCTTTGCAACCTAGAGAACTTGTGCCAAGGCAATTGGCACAATCTTGTTCAATAAAACCAGAAAATGTAGTTGCAGGCATACAGCAGATCAAATAACGAACACAGACGCAAACGTTCGTAATATTTAGCTGTCTTCTTAAAGATTTTTTTTATTAATCACGTAGAATTGATAGTTTTATCAACTGAAAATGATTGTTTGAACTAAATGATTGATTCAGTAATAGATTCCAGCCTCAAAAGCTCGGTGAATGCTGATTAGGAACTGTTGAATGATATGTATAACATTGTCTTGGAGGTTTTATTTTCCAAAAACAGGGCCAGGCTTTGTTTACAGGGAAGAATGCAGACACTTTTCACCCTATTGTTTATGGAGAAGACATTGTAGCTGATAATTCATATGAAGATAGTGCAAGGTATAATCTCCTTTAAATATTGGCATATCAAAATCCCAAATATGCCGAGAAATGGCAGCTTCTAATAGGTTTTACTTTAACAGAAGTTGTGATTCAGGAAGCCTGAATGCTACTTTAGCAAGAGGAAAAGTAATTCTTTGTTTCGAGTCCCGGTCGCAGAGGTCAAACATCGTTGCTAGGAGAACTGTATTAGATGTCAAGGGTGTCGGCCTTATATTTGCACAGTTTCCCACCAAGGATGTTACTCTGTCCCTGGACATTCCCTCCATCCAAGTGGACCTCGCAATAGGAACATATCTACTGACATACATGGAGGCAAGCAGGTAAACTCTACTCACTGCATTCAGTGAACTCCTGGCCGATTGAAACATTTGCATGATCTTTATACAAGTTGCACCACTTTCTCATAGATTGTAATAGTTATCACTACTTAATGAGGTTGTTGTTTTATGGAACAGAAATCCTGTAGTAAAGTTCAGCTTCACAAAAACAGTTATTGGACAGCAGATATCCCCAGAAATCGCGTTTTTCTCCTCTAGAGGGCCCAGTTCCATCTCCCCGACTGTATTGAAGGTAATCGACCTTCTCTCGAGATAGTTCGTGGTTCTTGTGATTAACAAACATGTTTCACCGTCTTTTGTAGCCTGACATTGCTGCGCCTGGGGTTAACATCTTGGCCTCTTGGTCCCCAGCAGCTTCACCTGCCATGACTGGCAAAGAAATATTGCCCCTGAACTTCCAAATCGAATCAGGAACATCCATGTCTTGCCCCCACATATCCGGCATTGTTGCTCTACTTAAAGCTACGCATCCAACATGGAGTCCTGCTGCAATAAAGTCTGCCCTGATCACAACCGGTAAGAAGTCGCACCTTTCTACTGCCAGTGGCAGTTTTGGTTGCTTTCAGAACTGTTTATAACTGCTTCTCCATCTTGGCATCTTGCACAGCTTCTATAGAAGATGAATATGGTCAGAACACAGTCGCAGAGGGAGCTCCGCACAAGCAGGCTGATCCGTTTGACTATGGATGTGGTCACGTTGATCCTAACAAAGCCATGCGTCCTGGTCTCATATTTGACATGGGGACATCAGATTATATCCGCTTTCTTTGCGCCCTGGGCTACAATAACTCTGCTATCAGCTTGATGACCAGGTCTCGGACCCGGTGCAGGAAATCAACCAGCTTTCTTGTGAATCTTAATTTGCCGGCCATCGCCATTCCTGAGCTGAAGCAGAACCTGACTGTATCAAGAACGGTCACAAATGTCGGTCCCGTTACATCTCTCTACGTTGCTCGTGTTGTAGCTCCACCTGGCACATATGTGACAGTTGAGCCATCAGTTTTGTCATTTGATTCTACGAGAAAGAAGATCAAGTTTAAGGTAACCTTTTGTTCCCAGTTAAGGATTCAAGGAAGATACTCATTTGGAAATCTGTTTTGGGAAGATGGGTTTCATCTAGTGAGGATTCCTCTGGTTGTTAGAGCTGTGATTGATGATTTTTATGCAGAGACATGATCCAAACGGGATTGTCACATTTTATGAGTAATTTGTCATTTGTTGATAATTCCTTGTACCAAAATGCTGTTTGATATGGGAACAGCTCAGTCAGCTCAGATGTGCTGAAATAAATGGAAGGTGGCCCGAAATATAACAGCACGACGGTAGAAATAGATTTTTTTTTTTGCAGTTGTTCATTTCGGATTCAAAAACTGATAAAGAGTACTAATTTCAATGTGGAATGTTGATCTGTGAGAGGTAAAAGTTGATAAAACAATGAAACCATAAAACAGTGGAGAAGGAATACTGCAGCCCAGAAAACCTTAGGAGTCTGCCGTGTCTTTCATTAGGGTTTAATAGGAAAATATGAGTATACAATTTGATCCCATAATAAATGCTAAATATCTAATTACATGCCTAAGGTTATTCACATTCCATAATAGGAAATATTACAATCTTAATATATATTCCATAATACCCCCCCTCAAGTTGGAGCATGCAGGTCCCGGATGCCCAACTTGCGCAATAAAAATTCATATTGTTGCTTTCCCAAGGCTTTTGTGAATATATCGGCAAGCTGTAAAGATGACGTAACGAATTTAGTCGTAATACTCCCAGCCACAATGGCATCACGGATAAAGTGACAATCAACCTCAATATGCTTAGTGCGCTCGTGAAACACAGGATTCTGCGACATATGGAGAGCCGATTGACTATCACAATGAAGAGACATAGGGGTCGGATGAGACACGCCAAGACTTTCCAGTAAAGCTTTAAGCCAAGTCAATTCACAGGTCGTCATGGCCATAGATCGGTATTCTGCTTCGGCGGAGGAGCGAGAGACAATGTGTTGTTTCTTGGTTTTCCAAGACACTGGGGAATCACCAAGAAACACTATCCAGCCAGTAAGTGATCGCCGAGTAAGGGGGCAACCAGCCCAATCGGCATCACACCACCCGTGTAGCCGCAGATCACTTTCACTACTAAGGAATACGCCTTGACCCGGATTACCCTTAAGGTACCGGACTACCCGCAAAGCAGCTTCCCAGTGTTCCTCCCGTGGACACTGCATGAATTGGGATAAAATATGCACACTATATGAGAGTTCGGGTCGAGTGAAGCAAAGATAAATCAATCGTCCTACCAAGCGACGATATTTTTCCGGATCGGTCAATGCTGTACTGGTGGACAAAGCAAGACGATGATTTTGTTCTAAAGGAACAGCTGCTGGTCGAGCCCCTAGCAACCCGGCTTCGGAAATGATGTCAAGTGCATATTTGCGTTGACAAAGGACAAACCCAGCAGGATTGCGCGCCACTTCAATTCCCAAAAAATATTTTAGGCAGCCAAGATCTTTCATGTGAAAGCAGGCACTAAGATAGTCTTTGAAAGTCTGGATATCACCCGGACGATTTCCAGCAATGATGAGATCATCAACATACACAAGAACACTGAGCTGTACTTCCCCTTGCAGATATGTGAATAATGAATAGTCGGAATAAGACTGCTGGAAACCATAGCTCGTCAAGGCTTGTGAAAGTTTAGCAAACCAGCACCGAGGAGCCTGTTTCAACCCATAAAGCGACTTTCGAAGTTTGCAAACTGCCCCAGTTGTCCCAACGCGAAAGCCAGGCGGAAATTTCATGTAAACTTCCTCCTGAAGATCACCATGCAAAAATGCATTATGAACATCCATCTGATGCACCGCCCAATTCTTCGCTGCGGCCACCGCAAGAAATACCCGTACGGTAACCATTTTTGCGACAGGCGCAAAAGTTTCCGTGTAATCAAGACCTTCAGTCTGATGGTTGCCCAGAATGACTAGACGAGCCTTCAATCGCTCAATAGTACCATCAGAATTATATTTGATCTTGTACACCCACTTGCATCCCAAAGCTTTCTTCCCCGCTGGGAGACTCTGAACAACCCAGGTCTCATTATTTTCAAGTGCGGAAATTTCACGCTGCATGGCATCTCTCCAACCTTCGTGTCTTACCGCCTCCGAATATGACACGGGTTCCCGCTCAGCTGTGATAGCTGCAAGAAAATTTCTATGGCGCACAGAAAATTTGTCACAATTCACATAATGTGCTAAAGGATAGGGTGTACCTGAAGGATGCTGTGGGACGGGTGGTGAGAGAGATGGACTCTTTTGAATAGTGTTGGTGACATAATCATGTAGTCGGATGGAGGGATACCGCTGACGATGTCCTCTTCCCATATCAGAATCAGTAGCAGATGTATCCAAGCGGTCGACCGGTTCAGTGTTGTCTTCCAAGCGGTCGACCGGCTCACCAGGATAAGTGACAGATGTTTCCAAGCGGTCGACCGGTGAAGTGTTGTCTTCCAAGCGGTCGACCGGTTCACCCCTCTCATTGGAAGATATATCCTCAGGTAAAAGATCATGGACCTCGTCAGGAGTAGCGGGGACCATATCGGTAGTGAAAGGCCCATCAGTAGTTTGAGCAAAGGGAAAGACATCTTCCGAAAACACGACATCCCGGGAGACAAAAAAATCCTGTCTTTCCAAATCATACAGACGCCATCCCTTCTTCCCATAGGGATAACCAACAAAAATACACCGACGACTTCTACTGGCCATTTTATCCCCCGTCTTCTCATGCGCATAACACAAAGAACCCAAAACTCGCAAGTGATTATAGGATGGTTCCTCCCCATGTAAGACTTGATATGGTGTTTTTCCATCCAATACCAAGGAGGGGGTCCTATTGATCAAGTACCCAGCGGTCAATACGCACTCTCCCCAAAATTTAATTGGAAGACAACCTTAAAATCGCAGAGCGCGAGCTACATTCAAAATATGTTGATGTTTTCTCTCCACACGCCCATTTTGCTGTGGAGTGCCTGTACAAGAAGTCTGAAAAATAATTCCTTGATCAAAGAAGTACGATTTCAGACATGTAAATTCTGTCCCGTTATCACTCCGGAAAATTTTGACTTTCCGAGCAAATTGCCTCTCCACCATGGCAAAAAATCTTTTAAGCATACTAGACACTTCTTTCTTGTCAACAAGCAAATAAATCCACACAGCACGGGAAAAATCATCAACAATAGTTAAAAAATACGAAGCACCACATGAAGAAACTGTTCTATATGGTCCCCATAAATCACAATGAATCAATTCAAAAATACCCAAAGTCTTATTTTCGCTAACAGAAAATTTATCTCTCCGCTGTTTTGCTCTTTGACAAACATCACAATTTTTATTCAACTCCTGGTTGCTAGAATTAACTTCAGGAACTAACTTTGTTATTCGTAGAGAAGGATGCCCCAGTCGCTGATGCCAGAGATCAAGAGACGCTTTATTACTGATCTTCATTGCATTAATCCGCGGTATCCCTCTGAAATAATAGAGTCCATCTCGTCTCTCACCCGCACCAATCAGCATCCTCGAAGTGTGGCCCTGTATAACACATAATTTTTTAGTGAATAGTACAAAACAATCATACTGATCAATTAATTGCGTCACAGAAATTAAATTGCAAGTGAGTCTTGGCACATATAGGACATTTTCAAGACACAAATCTCCGTCAAGAACAGTTGTTCCCTCTTTCACCGCCAAAGCAATACTTCCATCTGGTAATCCAACGGGGCACTGATCAATTATTTTTACATCAGTTAATTCCTCAATTGACCCGGTCATGTGATTGGAAGCCCCGGTGTCCAATATCCACACCGAACCCGTCACTGTCCCATGCAAATTTTTAAGCTTACCCGTCATTTTGTCCACTATATCCTTCGGCTCACCCAAAATAACCCGCAACTTTGCCCATTGTTCGTCGCTCAAGCCTGGCAACGGCGAGCACGAGCTTCCTCCTCCTGCTCCCATCGTGCCAGAGCTGGACCCGATGGTGGTGAGAGCAGCGTTGGCACGATGGGTTCCTCCTCTGTGACCCCTGCCACCGCCTCTACCACCGGAGTAGCCTCTTCCACGGCCACCCTCTCTTCTCTCATCTCCCTTAGGTCTGTCACCCCACCATTCGGGGTAACCCTTTAGGGCAAAACAATTTTCCTCTCCATGTCCTGATTTGTGGCAGTGCGAGCAAATCCCTTTCTCTCTCCCGTCGATTCGAGTCACGGCACTTTGCTGTCGACCATCAATTCGGGTCCGAGCAACAAAAGCCACAACATCCCCTTGTTCTTCTCTTCCCCGAGTCATCCCCTTCACCTGCTCTTCTTGAGTGAGGATGGAATAAACCTTGTGCAACCCCGGCAATGGGTCCTGTGCCAAGATGTTGGATCGGGTTGTCCCAAACCGGTGCTCGTCGAGACCCATAAGCAACAGGTGCACCTTCTCTTCCTCTCTTCTCTTTTCCAGTATTGAACCCAAATTGCATGTGCACTTCCCACACTTGCACGCTGGCAATTGTTCAAAATTGCCCAGCTCATCCCATAATTTTTTCAATTTCCCGTAATAATCCATGATAGTCATTCCTCTCTGTTTGCAATCTGCCAATTGAGACCTCAATTGTTGAATTCGAGGTCCATTGGTGATGTTGAATCGATCTTTGATGTCTAGCCACAAATCCCGTGCAATCTCTACATGAGATATGGTTGATCGAAGTGTGGATTCGATAGTGTTTCGAATCCAGGACACCAACAAAGAGTTGATTGTCCACCAGTCTTCCCAATCCTCTGATTCTTCATTCGGTTGCTCAATAGACCCGTCAATGAACCCGAATTTCTTTCGGGCTCTTAGGGCTGTTCGGAACGAACGTGCCCATTCTTCATAATTGTCACCCTTTAGTTGGACTTGAGTGATCATCAATCCTGGATTGTCAAGAGATGTAATATCGTATGGTGAAATCGTTTTTCGATTCTCACCAGACGCACTCTTGCTCCCGGACATGGACTCTGTTTTGTCAACAGAGACATTCTTGTTCCCGGACATGGATTCTGCCATGTATGCTGCTTGATTGTGTGTTTTATTTTGATTGTTTTATGGCTCTGATACCATGATAAAACAATGAAACCATAAAACAGTGGAGAAGGAATACTGCAGCCCAGAAAACCTTAGGAGTCTGCCGTGTCTTTCATTAGGGTTTAATAGGAAAATATGAGTATACAATTTGATCCCATAATAAATGCTAAATATCTAATTACATGCCTAAGGTTATTCACATTCCATAATAGGAAATATTACAATCTTAATATATATTCCATAATAAAAGTCCTATAAATCTCTTATTTCCAAAATAATATATATATATATATATATATTGAAACTAATGTCTCGATATCATTCTCAAAACATATTTTTATTTACTTTTGGTACTGTTAAAATAAATATTCAAAATAATACCTGTGATTTAAATTTTGGAGTAAAAGATATTATTATTCATGTATTTTATTTATTTATTTGACATGGACGTGAATTTTATTTTCTTTCTATCAATACAGACTCGAAGCAATTTCTTTAGACAAAAATCTTTTTTTTTTATTCGTTATTAGTTTTTGAAAAAAAATACTTTTTTATCAGAAACTTGACTCTTCATATAAAAACATATTGGACAACACTTCACAGTTAAAAACTTATTTTTCAACTTATTTTCATATTAAAATACTCCATAAACATCTTATAAACCTTAATAGTCCATAATCCAATCACAAATCATTCTCTAATCCCCTAAAAAATGACAATCAAATCAATTAAGAAAATTACAAACCATGATCTTTTTTTTTGCAGTGTTTAAAAGGGCAAAATTACCAGAATTGAACTTCTCTCGAGTAAAAAACATGGTGATTCTAAGATTGATTGGTTTGTTTATTTAGGTTGAAAGTGAACAGTGAAATCTTTCCCTTTTTTATCTTTTTCAGAATAATTTTATCTCTTATGTTTCAAAATTCAAAGATAGACCCGGATGTGTTTTTAGTAATTGTTTAAAATCTGGCTAAGATTGTTTTTAAAAATATTTTTTGTTCAGAAATATATCAAAATAATATTTTTAAAAATTATTTTTGATAATAACATATGAAAAATGATCTAAAAATATAAAAAAATATTTAATTTAAAATAAAAAAATATTTTTAAAAAAAATATTTTTAAAACACAAAAGTGTGTGTACACCAGGAAAAGGTGAGATTCACCCTAGAAAAATGCCAAATCTCTTAGTTCAGAGTTTAATAATAATAATAGTAATAATTTTCAGGCAAGTGAGTTCACTTTGAACACCGGACGGGAGAAAAAGACATGATTGTGGGTTAATTAGGTGAGCAACCTCATCTAACCAAGCTGATGTGTTTGTCTGTTCGCTTCTTAGTTGCAGCCACTCTAAGACTCTCTGCTGACATGGATTGCGAGCGTGGGCCTCTTGGAAAATGACCCTCCAGTCCTTTGAATTTACTGTGCTCATGCTAAATTATTTTCGATAACAAAACTGTCATGTGAGTTTGACAGTGACTCGTCACCAGAATGGACACGGTGGCCAGATTTTTTCGATATTTTCTTGGGAGGGCCTGTTTTAAGGGCAAAAATCTGCTGCCAGGTCGACAAAACCTTCCGTGTTCTCTGTTTTGAAGTGAACCGCACCACTCGAATTTGAAGCGATATTTTTCTTTTTCTTCTTGGATTGTTTGGCTCGTGTCCAATCAAAGGGTTAACTCCCGAGAAATTGCTTGATTTTTTCGGCACTACTATTTATCACTCGATGAGTGGATTAACGTATGAAAAATGCCATCAAATCTTATAGAATCTTATTAGGTTTATTTGTTTTAGTGGGTTTAATAATAAAAAAAAATCACCATTAAAGCTCTAGAGAGTTTTCGGAATGATCCTACTCGCTAATAACTCTCCGTGTTGCGAGAGCATACGCAGACACGATTTATTGGAATCTATACAATAAGATTTTGTTTTTTAATTTTATTTGAGAAAATCTTATTTTTTAAAAATATATTTTATGGGTCCAAATAAAAAAAAATTAATTATTCTAATTTTTTATAAGAATTACTCATACTAATTCGAACTCGAGATCTTTTATATACATTGCAGACCTTCTATCATCCCGCAACATCTTTTATAGACATAAGACTCTGATTTATTACCAAATCAATCCGGAATTTCAATTCTAGTATAGATAGACCAAGGAAATTCCTCCCACGATGATGTTGTGAATTGGGATTTTTTGATTTCAAGCAGAGCCATGACCACTTGCATTTGATTGTCAGGACTAATTTTCTAAACGTTTTTCAGTTGGAAAACATTAAATTTATTTTTCTGTGTCGTTTTATATATAGTTTTGAAATTGAGGAGGCGAGATCAGTATAAAAAGTATCAATTCTATATTATCTTAAGTCAAAAACTACTTTTTAAAACAACTCTAACGCTAAATAGAGTGACAGGCTACAACGTAGATGGCGATAGAATTCAATGTTCGGAGAAAAAGCTGGAAATAGAGAATAAAAATGCATGAATTCTGCATATGATTGCACCGTTAATGCACCTAACGGGAACTGTCGTTTTGCCACGTTGCAGAGCCTCTCTCTGTGTATATATTTTAGACAGTAGTTATTAGCGAACTTCCACTGTTCGATAGTCGTCATTATGTCAATGGTCGGCTGGATTTTGCTTGTGGGGGCACGAAACTACAAAACGAGGGGGCCAAGCAGCGATGTCGTTTGACTTCTCCTGGGTTACCTTTGTCTCAGGCGACAGCTGGAAAAGAATGCATGTGCGATAAGAAAATAAAATAGAAAATTAAAAAAAAAAGGCCGGTTTTTTCCACCTCCCCTGCAGGGTTATTGCTTGTTGAACCTTGTACACGGAAAGCCAGGACCATCCGCGCAAGGAACCTGACGTGTGATTGTGTTAACCAAAGAAACATTGTTGTATACAGTTATATTTATTTGTTATTTTTTTTTAAATATTTATTTTATTTCAAAATGAAAAATATTTTAAAAAATAATTATCAATGTAATATCAAACATCACTTTACTATCTATTTGACTCACATTTCACCGTGCTTCAAATGTTTTTTTCTTCAAAAGGTTCATATATACATCTAATTGAATAAATTGAAAATTATTTATGGAATAAAAAACATTAATCTTGATCCTTTTCACTCAAAGTTAACTAATTAAACATGTGATCAGGGTCCTAAGCTCAGTTGGGTTTGTCAATTTTTTTTATATTTAACTCTTTTTTATCTGAAACGAACACTTGTAAAATTAAGAATCAACAAAATATTAAGGCGATTGAAAAAAATCAAATCGAAACAAATTATATTACTTGATTAATAATTAATTAAATATTAAATGATAAAATTAGAAGGAAAAACAAGAAAAAAGATACAAATTCAATGGATAAATACAGGGGAGGCAAAAAAAAGAAACTTTTTAACACATTAATCACCTATTTTCATGGCCGGATCGGTCTTGGCCGAAACTTTCTCTTTCCTCTCCTAAATCAATGACTAAAAACCCAGGAAAATTAAGTTTATGATGAAAAACAAAGGTTCACGGGACCGAGACTTTATAAATTGAAAACACTAGAGGACCAAGATGCATGTTTGCCCCAAGCTTGGAAAAACATCTATTTTTAATGTTTTTTTCTTCATTTTAGTCCCTAAATCTTTATCTTCCCTTGTAAGGGTGTTTTGGTTGGCTATTATTTTAGACCTATAAGAGTGTAATAAAAAAAACAGAGACAAGTCATTGTGCCCATCCACGTGATTTGTTTCTCGGTGAACAGTGGCATAAAAAATACTATTTTCCCATAATATCCATCACATTACTAATTAGACAGGTGGTTTTAGTTTTGTTTCTAGCAAGCTTCAATTTTCTTTACTCTTTTAGAACGATGCAACTGCTTCAATTGTTAATATGGTACATAATTATTAATTTTAGGGTACATGTAATTTATCAAAATACACATAAATTGATCTGAATATTCATATCAATAAAAAAAATCTTAATAGTACATTTTTATTGTACTATAGAAGGTTGAAAGATGACACCAAAATTTACAATTTTGCCTTTTGTGCATGATAAACGTAGTTTTGTTACAGTATATGTGTATAATAAATGATGTACTGTATCTTACAAAAAAACTCGCTGGGAACAGGATGAGGAAAGAAGAAAAGAATAAATGATTAGCAGCAAGGTCAGTTCTCGTAAAACAGGCCCAATCATTGGAGGAGGAGAGAGGGGAAATGCATCTGGCGAGGTACATGCATGCAGCTATTACAAACAGTAACGGTTGCCAGAATAATGATTACAATACATTCAGCGGCGATACAGATTATTTTTTATTTTTTAAAATTATTTTAATATATTAATATTTTAAAAAATTAAATAAAAAAACATTATTTCACTGGATTACATTTAAAGTAAGAGTAAAAGGTACTTTAAAAAAATCTATCATTATAATATCAAACCCACTCTAAATATATTACTGTAAAATCAGATCACTCTTCAATTACCCACTATATTGAATAGTTGTTTGACATGGCATTTCAATGCTTTTGAATTTTTTTTATATATTTTATTTTAAATTAAAAAATTAGTGTTTTTAAATTATTTTTATATGTTGATATCAAAGTAATTTTAAAAAAATAAAAAATATATATATATATTATTTTAATATATTTATTAAAAAAAACACTTTTAAAAACATATTTAATCACACAGTCAAACATACACTAAGAATATTTCTTTTGATGTGGGATAAACATGTGTAACCCACATCAATATGTATTGTATATTAACTTTTCTACCTGGGATGTTAAAATCTCAAATATATTTTTATTAATTTACCCAAGTTAACCCCTGTAAATTCTTGAATTGAGTTTATTAATTGTTTTTTCGCTGTTATCTTTTGAAATTAAATTTATAAAAATATTAAAAAAAGGAAGTACAATACACTTATTTTGTAAAAATATAAACACAGTTTTTGATTTTAGTTGAGAATATTTAGAATTAGACCTGGGAGTGTAACCCATATGAAATTGTGTTTTTTTAATATTTTTAATCTATTAATATCAAAATTATTTTTAAAATAAATACAGTTAAAAAACACAATCACCACAATTTCAAAAATCCCATTATCCCATAAAAATGTGAGGTAAATTATTATGATATAGATCATAAAAAGCATATATATGGGTTACGCGTTTATAACTGGCTTGACTCGCGTGAAGCACTTTCGTTCTAATGTTCCAGCAAAAGAGCTCTCATCCACTCGTTCTGTATGTGCGTAATTGCACGCTCTTATCGGACCGTTATATTCAAATATGCCAAACACTAATGACTGTTAGATAGATGTCACGTTAAAGCTGAGAGTGGTTTTTAAATAGAAAAGAGGAAACGAAAAATCAAACCAGTGATTGTGGCGTGGTTAACGCCGCCAAGAAAGCTAATTTCGTAAATAATTAAAATCTGGAAGGGCAATTCTGTGCACACTAGAAAACCAAAAAGACAGCAGTTTCGTATAGATATTATTAATTCATGTTTTTCTTTGCTTTTGAAATATCTTTGGCGCCGTATAACATGTCTTAATTTCGATCATAGTTGGCGTATTTTTCTAGAGGGCAAACCCCATGAAGTTTCAACGTGACTACTGATAATTTTTATATCAATTTCTTTTTAATTTTATTAAAAATATATTATATTTAAGAATTCATTTTTAAGTTTTTGTATGTAAAAACTACGTGATATATCTTTATAATTACTCTATATATTTAATATTAAAATTACTATAAAAAATAGTTTGAATGTAAAATTAATAATATCTTAACAATTTAATGATATAATTAATATTTACAAAAACAATTATACGGTACGCTCTTAAAATCTCAATCTTGTGGCGGCCGGTACGTCTTTTATAAATTCATTATTTTAATGTTGTATCTATTTTTTTTAATGCGTGAAAATTGAAGATTTTAATTATCGTTGATATTAAAAAAATTCACTGCGTTTCAGGCTGTCATGTACGCACGCGTGCAATTTTTAGCATTAATTAAATACTTTTAACTATAACAACGAAAAGAGGTATGTAATTGGTTTTTCTATTAATATGGAATGTTTTGGTTTCGAAACATTTTAGTATATCGTTTTGGGTTGTACTGTTTATATATATATATATATATATATATATATGTGTGTGTGTGTGTGAAAAATTAAAATATTAATTTAACAAGCATAATTAAAATTCAAGATAAATTAACTTTAAATTATATAATGTAAACACAAAGTCAAACAAATATAATCTCAAAATTAGAAACACAATCACAAGTTAATCAAAATAAGAAGGATTTTAAGGCTGGAACGGCACACCCGAAACGGTACCGAGACGTTCCGGCCGGAATTTGGCCGGTATTTCCGGAACGGGCCGAAATTAAAACCGAGATGAAAACAACACCGTTTTATCTCGGTTTTTTTTAATGGTACGGAATGTTCCGACTGAAATGAAAAGGTATTCACAACCCTGGTTTAAACACAATGATATCATGAGTTATTTACATAATAAATGGTTAAATGGTAGCAGTATAGATTACTTATTTCATTTTTGCATATAAAATATTATAATCTCGAGTGTATCGATGTTTTTTTATTTTATTTTAAATATGAAAATATTCCACTCCAGAGAAAATTATTAAAATAAATTACCAAACACTCCCGTATATTGTTTTTTCTACCTGTATACAAGTAAAACTCATAATAATAATAATAATAATTAGCCCAAATCTCATCTCTCGATGAATAATTAGTGATATCGGTCATATTAGTTTTTTTTTTTAATATTTTTTAAAAAAAGAGAGATGTAACTGGGATAATTAAGGGGAAAATATCATGTTAAATACTCTCATAATTTTTAATGTATTATGTTATCTCTAATTTTTAAATTTGAAAATGTTCAAATTAAAAATGAAAATAGTCACAATTCAAAAATTAAAAAATATTTTTTTAAGCAATAATCTCACTAGTCTCTCACAGGGTTATTAATCCCGTCCCGTTCCGGCCGGAACGGCCCGTCCCAGTCGGAATTCCGGGACAAAACGGCGACGTTTTTGTCCCGGGTAGAATTCCGGTCAGTACCGGTAAATCCGGCCGAATTCCGGCCGGAACGCCCCGGTTCCGTACCGGGCGTTCCGTTCCGGTTCAGCCAAAACCCAAAACGACGTCGTTTTCCTCAATTTGTAAAACGGCAGCAACTTCGGTTTCGGCTTCCTCTTCCGATGGATGATTTGTAAGGATTAGTAGAAGCACAGAGAAGAGGAAGAGGAGATGAAGATGGTTTTTGAAGGGTGTTTTGACCCCCAAACACTGCACCTCCTGTGCTTTAGCTCTCCCTTGCCCATGACCAGAGGTTACTTTTTTGTGTGCGTTTGCTTCGTTGTCCAAATTATTGAGATGAGATTTTCCGGCTGCCAGTGAGAAGGTTGCTTGCATGGGCCCAAACGGTGATTGCTTGAACGGTCTTTCTTTACACAATTTGAGCGTTGACTATTATAAACGCAGCCACTCGTGGGTATAGCTTGATCGGAAAAGTTTGCAAGAAAAGAAGAAGAAAAGTATGGAGTAAAACCTTTCACAGCAGGAAAGGATCAAGTCAAGGTCCATATTTCTAGTGAGGGAGGGCGGCGGCTTGAAGAGAAAAAGATAGGGTTTGCTTGAAATGAAAGTGAAGGCCTGAAGGGGACAAAAACGGGGTGGGTGGGTTTTTACTTTTTATAGTAAGTATTATTATATTATAATTATTATTATTATATAATAATAGTTATTAATTATAATAATAATATGTAGAAGATGTTTGATGTATTTTTCTTTTATTTTAGAACATTTTACTTTCATAATATTTTGGAATTTTAAAGATGTTTCTAATTTTGAGATTATGTTTGTATTGTATAATTTAAATTTCATTTATCTTGAATTTAAATTATACTTGTTAAATTAATATTTTATTTTTTTCATATATATAATTAAATAAAAATGAACAGTACAAAACCGGAACGGTACCCGGAACGGTACCGAAACCGGAACGTTCCGTTCCAAACACAAAACCGGAACGGCACCCGGGGCGGGATCAATAACCCTGGTCTCTCATGGCACTGCCTCACGTCAGGTTGTTTCTCGTATTCTCATCCCTCAACGGAGTTTTTCTTCGCAACCTTCTATGGAATTTATTTCCCGGTCAACGGAGTTGTCGTCAAAGGATAAATAGATCTTCTCTTTTTCTCAGAAATTAAGTACTAGACCGGGTGTACTTAGATAATCTTGAAAATTCAAAACCATGATTTTACTACTAAATGTTACTAACTGAAATCAATCCATTTGACCTCTGAATCTTTCTCACCACGAATCAAGGCCAGCTGAGAATAGATAAAATAATTTAAAAACATAAAAAAATCTAATTTAAAATATCATTTTTTTAAAATATTTTTAAAATAGAGTTTGAAAAATAGCCTAGCCATGATGGGTAAAGGTTAAAAAGATCTACATGGAAACAGGGGATGCGGTCCAAAAACAAGCCAACCATTGAAGACCCAAGAATAGTCATCTCCTAAATTGACCATCATTAACTTTTATACACACAAATTTAAATTTTCGAAAAAAGAATTCCTAAGAAAGAGAGATGGATATAAGAGAGAGGGAGATAAAAGATAAGCCATTAACAAGCCTTCATTTCAGTGCCCAACGAACACCATCTATCCTCTCAGTTTCTTCTCTCTCTCCATCTTTATCAGGTAATATAACCATTTGTAACAGATAAATAAGAAATTGTTTTTATTTTATAAACAAAAGGCTTGTCTATTCAGGGAGTTTTGTTAAAAGATTTTTGGTTCTTGAATCTTGAATATAGAGAAAATGGAATTCCGCATGGAAGCAAGAGCCCTGAAGTCAAGTTTACGTGGAGAATTAGAGACAGAATCAACCAGCCAACAAGATTTTTGTGAAGATTTCTTGGTTTTTAATACACCCAGTGTTGTTTCAAGCGATCAAGATTTCTCAGTTGATTGTTTCCTGGACTTCTCTAATGGTGAATTCAAAGATGGTTATGTACAAGAAGAAGAAGAAGAGAAAGACTCTATCTCTGTTTCCTCTCAAGACCGTGTTGATGATGATTTTAACTCTAACTCCAGCAGTTTCTCTGATTCTTTTCTCGCAAGTGAACTTGCTGTACCAGTAAGTTAAAAATGATTGAATATTGTCCTTTTTTTTTTCTTTTTTTTTCCTCTTTTTTTTTTAGTTTTTAATGTAACCCATGCTTTTTTTTGACAGAGTGATGACATAGCAGAGCTTGAATGGGTTTCTCACTTTGTGGATGATTCCGTGTCTGATGTCTCGCTTTTGGTTCCTGCCTTTAAAGGATCACCAAAACGCCATGCAAATAACCGGCTCGAACCAGAAACCAAACCTACTTTCGCAAAAACTCCTTGTTTTTTCCCTTCACGGGTTCCCTCCAAGGCGAGAACCAAAAGGTCCGGACACGCTAGTCGGACCTGGTCGGCTGGGCCGAACCGATCAGAGACACCGTCCTCTTCAACATCGTCGACCTCGTCAATGCCGTGTCTTGTTGCAACTAACATGGTTCAGACAGCTGACTCGTTATCGTGGTTGAGTGAACAGCCGATGAAAAAAACAAAGAAAACACCGGCGGTTCATACCAGGGGGCTGATGGCTTCAACCCAGTTCCAGCGTCGGTGCAGTCATTGCCAGGTTCAAAAGACCCCACAGTGGCGAACCGGTCCGCTCGGTGCCAAAACTCTATGCAATGCTTGCGGGGTTCGTTACAAATCCGGCAGGCTTTTCCCGGAATACAGACCGGCATGCAGCCCTACCTTTTCGAGTGAAGTTCACTCAAATAGCCATCGAAAAGTGGTAGAGATGAGAAGGAAGAAGGAAGCTGCAGGAGCCGAGCCCAGGTTGAGCCACATGGTTCCTAGTTTTTGAAGGTTATCGATAGGATGTAGGTTTGTTCTGAACCAGGGTCAAACCCAGTTTAGACAGTCCGGTTTTTTAACCAGAAAACCCGGTTTTAGTTAGTCCGATTCGATTTATGGGTTGCAGACTTGTAATTTATCACGGGAAGGACATTTTTTCTTTAGTTTAGAGGGATGTTCTTCCATCTCCAGTCTTATCCTTGGTCTTTTTTCAGTGTTTCTTTTAGTTTCTTACTTTTTGTTTAGGGCTGATGAATAGAGAGGGTAGTGAAGGGGTAATATTCAGTCTTTTCCCCTTCTTGATTTAATATCCCTAGAATTTTCTGTCTATTTATTAAATATTATTTGATCGTAAAATGCCCGTTTTTATCATCCACTGGCTTTGAAATATTCAAATCAATTCAGACTACTAAAAAAATGGGATGGATGGAGACAATTTAGGCAGGAAAATATGGTGGGGTTATTTTAGACCACCTAAACTTTCCCAACATTTTGACATATGGTGCTTAGCCAAGTGGGTGAGCTGTATATTGTCTAGTGGCCTGCTGACTCGGACCTTGCTCCCAGTGACAAGACCACGAACGACCAAGTCAGTGGTGAGCGTGAGCGATTGGTGCAACCAAGAGTGGAGACTGGCCCCCCTTCTGAGGCTGACTGGGGGAGCCATTAAAAGTATCATTATTGCGATACAGCTTACAGGACACCATATTATTATGATTTATTTAAAAACATATTAAAATAATTTTTTTATTTTTTAAAAATATTTTTTAATATTAGTATATGAAAATATTTAAAAACACTATTTTTTTATTTAAAGTAAAAAATAAAAATAAGATTTTTTTTTTAAAAAATACTTTTGAAATGTAGCGCAAAAAAATTTAATGGTATCTTAGAGTGTGATTATGCTTGTTTTTTAAAAATATTTTTTTTTGTTTAAAAATAATATTATTTTATTTTTTAAAAATAACCGACATCCTAACATAATAAAATTATCTTGGCATATACATTAATTAACTAATGAGAGGCACGGAGTGAATGATTGTCATAATAATTATTATTTTTCCTTAGAAAGCACAATACCATTTTTTCAAGAGAGATGAATGAAGCTAGTCTATTATCAATATCGTTTTGGTTGGTGTTTTATTTTCTCTATTGGTATAGATTATTTTGGCTTTGGAGCATTCGACGCACCGTTTTCAAGGTTGTATTGTTTATATATAATTAATTATATATATGAAAAAAAATTATTTTTTATAAAATCAAACTTGAGATAACAATTTTTTTTTATAATATTGTTTTTTTATTTTTTATTGTTTTGATTTTAGTTTTTGCATTTTTAATATTCTCATAAACAATAATATATATATATATATATATATATATATATATATATATATATATGATGACTTGACAAGAAAGTCGGGTCATCATGGAAGCTTAAGGCCATTCGTGCCCAAAAACAAACAACAAAGCATCCCCTTCTCATCCTCCTCCCGTGGCTCGGGAATTAGGGTTTGGTTTAGGTGATGAAAGAAAATAAATTTTCTACATGTCTCGTTCAATATATCATCTCCAAATCACATTGGGATTCATCATTTCCAAAACACTTCTTCACTCCCTTCTCCAACTCCCTTTTCAAGTTACTTGTTGTCTATGCCATACCCTCTGCTTCCTCACCCGTCGGTCTTGTTAAGGAGTGAGGACCGAGGAAGAGGAGTCCAAGCTTGACAATATTTATCGATTGAGATTTATCGAGGTGAGGAATGAGGAAGAGAAGTATTAGGGATTTGAGTTTTTGACTGAAATTAATTTTGGGGAATGGAATGGAGGGGGTATTGGGCATTTTCATTTGTTTTTTATTTATTTTTAATGGTCGAAACGGCGCAACAGTAGTGATTCTGGCCGATATTTGACTGAAATTTCCAGTATGAGCCAGAATTTAAACCGAGACAAAAACGACGTTGTTTTGTCTCATTTTTTTACTGGTACAAAATGTTTCGGCCGAAACGAAACGATATTAATAACCCTATGTCTATTTTAATCTAAGCTAGTATATTTTTAAAACTTTTTTGAAAAAAAAATAATAATATGTGAATCCATAGTGACATACTTATTTCTTTTAGCATGGGATACAATATGCGATCTCATGTATATGTGAGGAAATAAATATATTTTCTGATATATATATTTTTTTGGATGCGAGGAAACTTTACTCCTTGAAAAACATATTTTTGTGAGTTAAGATGAGTGAGTAAAATATTAGTTATCCCAAGCTCTTATAAAAGATACATACCCTGACTCAAACTCAAAACTTGTTATGCAAATCAGAAACCTTCTATCATCACACCACTTTTCTCGAGTACCGATATACACAATTATATATCATCTCATATATTGAAAAACGGATCCTGTTAAGAATTTCCATAAATTCATAGGCGATATTAAATCAATTCACCTTTTTCAAAAACAAATCTTGGACATTAAATGAGTACCTCGCACATTGAATTAGTGAATCATATCAAGAAATTTTATAAATCCAATCTTGAAAAAATCCGACGCGTCAAGTTAGAATATCATATGTTTAACAAGTGGATTTCGCCAAGGAATCTCAAACATCCAACGTTTTATATTTTCACTCTTACGCCATGCATATTTCAATCAGAAATGAAAAATCTACTCTACCACAGCTATCAATTTGAGTAAAGCTAATATTTCCCACTAATTTTTCTCAAAATTATGTTCCAAATCATCTCGTACATTCGACGCTACAATCCTATGTTAAATCCCATAAAATCTAATGGTTGAAACTTCATGTGAGAAGTCATTTCGAGATTACCTTTAAAAAAACATAATTAAACATTCAATGCTACAATCTTATGTTAAATCCCATAAATATAAACCCAGTGGTTGAGTTTTTGTTTTTCCCCTGTAAGAATTTTATAAGGAAAGACAAGAACAAAAGGAAAAGAAATCGAAAAGAAAAGTACGTTACACGGACAAGACCATAGTTTTATTTCCTTCTTTTCACAATTGTTTCCTGCTGACATTTATCTCACAGGTATCACTGCGTCCCCGTTCAAGGCAAGAAATCTAAGAGAGAAGAGCATTGTTTAGGTCAAACATTGATCTGAAACCAAACACACACATAAGAGCCCGTTTGGCTCTGCGTTTCAGCCGGTGTTTTGCTGAAATTTGAATTTTTTATTTTATTTTATTTTAAATGAATATGTTTTGGTGTTTTTAGATCATTTTGATGTGCTGATGTCAAAAATAATTTTAAAAAAAATAAAAAAACATCATTTTGATGTATTTCGGCACGAAAAGCACTTTAAAAAGCTACCGCAACCGCACTCCCAAACAGGAGCACAGAACGTTCGTCAGGTCTATCACTTTTCTTCGGCCTGTTCATCAGATTATGCCGACCAGGTGTCGAATCCTCGGGCCCAAAAACGCCATAGATTTCACTTGATACTAAGCGAGCAGGAGAAGTTTTTTTTTGTAATCTGATTTTTGTTCCACTTCCTATAGTGGGAAAAGTTTATCCCGTCCAGTTTTATTTGATAGCCAAACGCACCCTTGTGACGGGGACTGCACCTGGGCTGAAAAAACACAGAACAGACATGGAGCCAAGTGGTGCACCGGTGACGATAGCAAATCAAATCTGGAAAATCAAGTGAATCTCCAAATGTGGCCATGGAATACCTTGAAGCCGGTACGTGTTCATATAAGCAATTTCCCTACAGAGATACTCTAAAAACTGCCATTTATAGATATATACCAGTAATTAGCATGTCAATATAAATGCAGCCCCAACACATGCATCTGTGCCAAACACTCCCACACAGTCATGGTTTCTCTTTTACTCCAATCTCTCCAATCTTCGCCCATGCTCTTCGTCTTAGCCTCCCTGCTTGTCTCCATAATTTTATGGTTTCCATTTCGTAAACGGCTCCCGTACCCTCCTGGACCAAAAGGGTATCCGATTATTGGCAACCTGGGTATGGTTGACCACCTGACCCACCGTGGCTTAGCCAGCCTCTCTAAACGATACGGCGGGCTCTGTCACCTCCAAATGGGATGGCTCCACGTCGTGGCTGTGTCAACACCAGAAATAGCTCGGGAAGTCCTTCAAACCCAAGATGCTGTCTTTGCAAATAGGCCTGCAAATGTTGCAATTGTCTACTTGACTTATGATAGAGCAGACATGGCCTTTGCCAATTACGGTCCGTTTTGGCGTCAAACGAGAAAAATCTGCGTCATGAAGCTCTTTAGCCGAAGAAGGGCTGAATCTTGGGCCTCCGTGAGAGATGAAGTGGGATATACTGTCAGACAAGTAATGGAAAAAACTGGTGTACCGGTTAATATTGGCGAGCAAGTGTTTGCATTAACAAGGAGCATAACGTACAAGGCTGCTTTCGGGTCATCTTCAAGTGAAGGGCAAGAAGAGTTCATGGAAATTCTGCAAGAATTTTCAAAGCTTTTTGGAGCTTTTAATGTTGCTGATTTCTTCCCTTGGTTGGGTTGGGTTAATGCACGAGATTTCAATAAGAGGCTAGCTAAGGCTAGAAATTCTTTAGATGGGTTCATAGATACAATTATCGATGAACATATAGTCAAGAAAAACAACAGCAAAACCAAGGATGAAGATGATGAGGTAGACACAGATATGGTTGATGAATTGCTGGCTTTTTACAGTGAAAATGCTTCAAAAAATGATTTTGATGAATCAAAGTCCACCGTCAAGTTCAATAAAGATCACATCAAAGCTCTCATTATGGTAAAGAATCATTTTACTCTATGATATTCTCTTATTTATTTTTCGCGATCGATGACATAAATTTAAAATCAAAGCAAGCAAGATTCGCATGCATGCATACACGTATATCACTTGCTTCATATATATATTGCTTTTTTATTTTCCTGTCTTTCCTTAATTACAAGAAGTACACTCCTATTCAAGACATCATTTTTTACTTTTCAATCTTACCCGTTAAAGATTCTTGAAAAATCACTCACGTTTGGGTGAACAAATAGCTAGTTTTTAATGGTAGTTGAATTGTGATTCTCTCATTATTCTCTCGCATTTTCAAAATAAAAATCCTTTAATGTTTACGTTCTTATTCTTTCCACCAAAACCTAGTTAAGTGGATTTGAGTTATTGACAGGTTTGGTTTATAGAAACTCAATCCTTACAAAAGAAGTAGGTGTTTAAGTGCAAAATATTGTAGACACCTCGAATTACTTAAATGTGTATATGGATATGAACCCAGGCCATAATTATAGGAATTTTATATAAAAGGTTATGCATTTATGGTAAATATTTAATCTTTATTATATATATATAAAGTTGGATACTACAACTCTTTAAAAACTTTCGATAAACTATTTTACCCTGGCAAGATGCTTATATTATAATGTATTTAAATACTAATAAGTAATTCCACCCCACCTCCTAATTAAAAAAAAAATACCAAGCATAATTAATGTTTTGTTTTGACTACCAATACTAATTTTTTTTTAAGATAAGCGATAAGATAAATATTATAAATCTTAATAAAATCACATCAAAATTTCCAAATTATATATATTTTTTTATGATTTTTTGTGATTTTCGACTAGACAGTTTGATTTATGTGTTCTTAGTTTTTATTTTAGTCAAACTTCATATAAAATTATTCAAATTTGAATTATGTCATAATTAATTCAGCTAAAATTCTAATAATTCATTTTAATTAGAATTAAAACAATCTATTAGACAAGTTTTATAAAGAAACGTCTGTGCCTTTACAGGATGTCATGTTTGGTGGAACTGAAACTGTGGCATCAGCAATAGAATGGGCAATCGCAGAGTTGATGAAGAGTCCAGAAGATCTCAAGAAAGTCCAACAAGAACTCATAGACGTGGTTGGCTTGAACCGGGCTGTCCATGAATCAGACCTTGAAAAACTTATCTTTCTCAAATGTGCAATGAAAGAAACCCTACGTCTCCACCCTCCGATTCCTCTCCTCCTCCACGAAACAGCTGAGGATACTGTCCTTAAAGGGTATAGAATCCCAGCAAGGTCACGTGTCATGATCAATGCATGGGCTATCGGGCGTGACCCGGATGCCTGGGAAGACCCAGATAAGTTTAACCCTAGCAGGTTCTTAGATGGGAAGGCGCCGGATTTTAAAGGGATGGATTTTGAGTTTCTTCCATTTGGGTCGGGTCGGAGGTCTTGCCCCGGAATGCAACTCGGGTTGTATGCATTAGAGTTAGCTGTGGCACATTTGCTTCATTGTTTTGATTGGGAGCTGCCCCATGGAATGAAGCCTGCCGAGCTTGATATGAACGACGTGTTTGGGCTCACTGCACCGAGGGCTGTTCGACTTGTCGCTGTGCCAACTTACAGGTTGAATTGTCCCTTTTGAAAGGGAAGGAGGGGGAGAATGGTGGAGTCTACTCTTATGCCGTTGTTTCAAGAAGAATCCCTTTTAAGAGAAGTGCTTTCTTTATTTGTCTAAATGGAAGTGGATAATGGTTAATTATTTCTTTAATGTTTTTCTACTTCATTAATAAAATCATGTCGTTTATTGTGTCATCTAAATGTATAGCATGTTTTTGAATATTCCAAGTGTTAACATTTGAATTTAGTCTTTTAAAATATTATAAAACTGATTTACAACTCTGAAGATGAAAGATTTAATATTTTTTTTTTTCTAAAATATTAATTTATCCTTTTTAAAAATAATTTTCGAGTAAACGAGAATTATGTATTAAGATTACAATTGTTAGAGAATTGATTCCAAACAACCGGTAAGGTTTTGAGAAATTGAGGCTTCTTCTCGAGCTTTGATTTGAAATTGAAATTGAATTTAAGATTTCACTTTGAGTTCGACTCCACCTTCAAACCTACAGAACCCCACAGGTTGTGTCTGAACTCATAGTTAACAGGGTTTTCTGATTTCGTTTATAAATATTTATAAATCTGATTTCGTTTTCTGTGGTTCTTAATTAATCCACCACCTTCACATTCGTAATTCGCAAGCCCGCCGATCAAATCTCCTTTCTTCATTGAAAGGTTCAGACAGATGCACATGAAAACCCAATTATAAAAATTCCGCCATATGGCATGCCCATCACAGCTCACAGGTGTTTCGGGACGACAAAAGGAGTGGAATAACAATCATTCGCATATAAAAACTTGAGATCAGCCTCGAAAGATATTCTGCCAGAGGCGAAAAATAAACAAATATGCATTTTGAAATTATGTAATTTCGTTAAAAAATGAAAAATGTGTTTCACAAGATGATAATAGATTATTGATGCAAGTTTCATGCAATGCTTTGCTGGGTTTAGAGAATGATATCACAAGATGATGATATTGGGGATATATACAGCTTATAAATATACTAGAAAACGGTTTAGGGCATGAATCTTGGCCTCAAGCCATTGGCCACTAATTGCTGAAGGGTCCATAGAAATGGATCCCCCACCACGTGTACATACAGTTCAAGGCATGAGGTATTTTGTACATAGAAATAGTCATCCTGAAACAGCAGATCCACCTAAGTGAAAAACTAGGAATTTCCAACTGTTTGCCATTAGACTACGAGAAAAGTTCAGGAAAAAATAAAATCGTTTCTTGTTTTCTTCCATGCATGTCGATTAATCCATAAAGGCAGCTACCGGCTTCTAGAAACTATATAGCACTCAATCTTCACAAAATTAGTGTTATTACACTGGCACCCAAGTGCTTCAGGCAAGACAGCATCATTGTACAAATTTCATGAAATCGCATCCAAAATAGAGGTGACTTTCTAAAGTAGATCAGATCATTGCCATCTTTTTTCGGTTTTTTATTTGGCATTAAAACTAAAGGTTGTGCAACACAAAGCCTAGCAAAATCCCAACAGGAAAATCAATAATTGTTCTAACCAACTAGGTTTCCCTGTTTTTAATACAAGAAATGGCTACCAAACAATTCTATTGTTGGATTAGATTTAGTCATGATGATAGTTTTGCCATGACAAAAAATGGAAATTTATAATTCTAGTAGAATTGCTATGCACTGGCAATGCACTACAACAAGATCCGGACTGTTGCAATACCAACTGCACATATGGAGACGAGGGTACCTATGCAGTATTTAATCACATCGTATTTTGCTGCTTCCAGGTGTGCTCTCAAGGCATGAATTTCCTGAAAACAAAATCAAATATTTTGAATTGAATCAACTCTGCATGTCATTGCTCAAAGCAGCTGGAAACAAACATTATCTTCACTTAAAAGCACTATGCTCACTCTATCAAGCTTGTTTGTGAGATTGGTGGTTTCTGCATTCTGATTTGCCAACTCGTCACGTATGCGTCTGCACTTAAATAAAACATGCAATATGAGACGCAACTGAAATGCTAAAGTATCAAAATGACATCTCCAAGGATAACAAGTAGGAATGATAACGAACACAGATGGAAGAGTGAATATTTCCTTACAGGTGGTGACACCTTGAATCAGCATAATATAAATTACGCTTTATAACAGGTCTTCAACTTTCATTTTGAATTATATGTGTGCGTGAGTGTGTAAACAGACATTGAAATTCAATGTTTCCTGTCTCTCACTCTCCTGTTGTATGGATCTATCTAGACTCTTACCATTCATAGTAGAATTGTAGAAAGGACCCTGTTCATATAGCCTAACAACATAAACTCCATATTTGGGTCTTGCAGTTGAAAATTGAGAAATGAACTAAGATTTAAACAAGTGGAGTGCCGATTTTACTTTATGGATTCTCATTATTGACCCACAGACTGCACATTTAGGCTCCATTGCTGGTTGGGTAAATTAGTAGCAAAATTGATTTTTCTTACCCTCTTTCAAGATTCAAATCCAAACGCTGTCCAGCAGTTACTTTATCAATTTCATACCTGTGGAGAGTGATAATTCTTAAACATAAGCATCAAAAACATAAGAAAAAACTCATGTATCTGGCATAAACAACTGCTAACACATACTTCAATTCATTGCGCATTTTATCTATGTCACCTCGTAATTTTTCAGTCTCACGTTGCAGCAAAGAAAAATGATGCTCCTGCATTATGGATAGTTCTTCAGAAAGAATCAACACAGCAAACACTAGGGTTTACGTAATAGAAAACTATATTGCATTAAAGACAGCTATAATTAAGTCCAGGAATCCATTGAAGACAACTATAGTTCACTGGTAAAGGGATAAAAGAATTGACACTCCAATAGCATCCTAAACCCTAAAAATACAATAATACAAAATCCTAGAAAACAGACGATTATACGTGATAGAAATCAATCAAATTCACAGTACCTGAGAACTCTTTACTTCAGACTTAAACTTAGACAGATTTGAGTCTTGAATCATTTCACTCTACAAAATTTCCAAAAATAAAGCAAACATAAAAAAAAAATATCCTGAAAACAGTACAAAAAAGAACAGCTTTTTTTAGCGCAGGAAGGGCAAGTCTAAGACGGAAAAAATAATAATACCTTCTGCATTTCTGCCTTAGAAACAAAAGAATGAGCAACATTCTCCAAACTATCATTCAACACTTCAGTAATCGCAGCTGTAATCGCCTCCGCTTGCTTCGACGGCACGCCTTGCGCTTCCAATCCTCTCACCTTAAAGAGAGAAAGAAACCCGGTTACTTTCACACTTGATTGGAAAGAAGCTTCGGAATAGAAATAGAAACTGAAGCAATTTTACCAGTGCTAAAGTATCAACGAGAAATGCGCGTTTGTTGTTGTTAGGTTTAACGAGCTGCGAAATATTCCGGCAATCAAATCTGTTACACAACGAACTCGAAGATGATGTGTTAATCGCTCGAGACTTTGCAAAGAAAATAGCAGAATCAACGCCTGATTTAACCACTCGACTACAAAGAGCCATCGGAATTTCTGTTGAGAAAATTAGAGGGCTAAACTAATCAGCAAAAAGGGATTAAAGCTTGTGCATTTTTTTTTAATCTAAGAAGAGTTAATTCGTGAAATGAAAAATCTAGGGAGAGGGAGGCGGGGATTTGATGACGTTATTGTTTGGGTAAAAAGAAAGAGAGGCATTTGCTTATGTTTGAGTGTTGGTCGCTGGCTTGTTTAGAACGCTTTCTGTGCTTGCGTGATGCTTTTCTTGTTTCCTACTTTTCCTTAATATTTTTTTATGGCTTTCCTTGACCAGCCGGTTTTGAAATTCTCACGTGTTGATTATAGTTATTGTGTTTTAGGTTATTTTTATAAAAAAAATTGTATAAAAATTTATTGAAATGATATTTTTTTTAAAAATATTTTTTGATATAATAATAAAAAAACTAAAAAAATATTTTAAAAAAATATTATTTTTTAAATATTTTTGAAATGCAATAATAAATCGTAATTAAAAATTGAGGCTAAATCTTTTTTTATTTTTTGTTAAATTTATTTTTTTGTATTTTTTAATATGTTGATATTACAAATAAAATTTTAAATATATATTATTTTAATGTGTATAATAAATTTCTAACAAATAAAAAAAACATAAAAAAAAAAAACATTTTTAGATAGCAAGAAGCCTTTTACCATTTGGTTGATTGGAATTTGTAATTCATTTTTATTTATTTTTTATTTTTTATGGGATTATCATAGTATGTACCAGGTTATAAGTTGGTCCAATTAACTCATTTTTATTTTATTTATCATTTAATATTAGATTTATCAGGAATTAAAATTCATAATTTATTTTTATTTTCTTTTTGTGAAGTTTTCATAGCCTCATGACTTGAGTCACTGGTATTGTTAGTTAACTAAAATAGATTTAGGTGATATTTTTTTTTTAATTTTATTCTTCAATATTATATCAATTGAGAATTAAGTTTCATGATTTATTTCAAAAAACTTTTTGAGAGATTATTTATCTCATGATCAATTTTTTGTATGTTAACTCAGGACGACTCGGCTAATATTTCTAAATCGAGTTTTGTTGTTAATTTTTATTTTTTAATATTGTGTTGATTGAGAATTGAATTTAATAATTTTTTTATATATATTTTTTTTCTGCAGTGCTCTCATAATCTAGGTTGGAGATTTAACAGGTTAAACCGATTAAATTAGAGTGAATTTAAATCGATATTAATAAATCCAAATAAATTCAATATATTATAATCTTAATTTATATTTAGCAACATTTTTTTTGTATATAACTTTCAAGTTATATTTAAACTTGCAAAATCAATCATCACATATCAACTCGACCTCAATAAATTTAATTTATATTTCTCTAAAAAATATATGAACAATACCATGATATTTTTATTTTTACATGTACCGAGTGACAGAACAGGGAGTAATTAGTAAGTAAACTTTCGCGAGAATTAGGAGTGCGAATCCCAGGGATAAATTGATATAATCATTTATTGACATAAATAAATAAAAACATCACAATCAGGTAATAATCACAGGGCATGTCACCCGTAACTGAAAAGAAGGGGATAGAAAGTGTCACTCAACCAATAACCTAACCGCAAGCAGTCAAATCAAAAGGGTCTAGCTTTTCATGGTAGCCGAACACAAGAACCCAAGCATCTACCTCAGGCATTCAAATTAAACTGATAACAAAATGAGGGGACATGCCTACATAGAAAATCCAAGGATGGGAAACTATCGAGCTAGTGCAAGAGGGTTTGTACCACTATAAAGCATCGAATGATGATTATTATAAAAACAAACTTCTATCAAATAAAATTACTGTACAGAGATTAACTAATCTACGCTGCCCAAAATTCCTAAAGCTCTCAAGTATGCAAATAATCACATGAAGCTCCCTTTTTGCAATGCCCATTTTCATGGTATTTGCACACTCTCTGCCCTTTAAATGAAGGTCTGGGAGAATCTCCACTTCCGCGAAATGACGACTGCCTATTCCATGGTTTGCCTCCACCATGACCAGAATCTCCACCGTGAGAACCTCTTTCCCTGGGGCTCGAAAATCTATCTCCAATTTGATTCATGTCGCTTCCCCACGTGCCTGCATTCCCAGTAGGAGCTGACCAATTTGTATTTGCATTCCCAGGAGGCCCGGTAGGTGCTGGCCAATTTGTATTTGCATTCCCAGGAGGTGGTGGTCCTTGACTAGGTGGAACCCAAGCGGGGTTTGCATTTGATGGTGCAGACCCTGGACCAGATGGTCCCCAACCTGAAAACGCATTTCCAGGTGCTTGTCCCTGAACAGGAGCACCCCCCCAACCAGGATTTGCATTTCCGGGTGCTTGTCCCTGAACAGGAGCACCCACCCAACCAGGATTTGCATTTCCAGGTGCTTGTCCTTGGACAGGAGCACCCACCCAACCAGGATTTGCGTTTCCGGGTGCTTGTCCTTGGACAGGAGCAACCCAAACAGGCTTCACATTTCCAGTTGCTGGGACCTGACCAGGTGCAGCCCAACCCTGATTTGAATTTGCAGGTAAGGATACTCCCCAGCCCATGTTTTGATTTCCTGGATTTGGCCCGCAACCAGTATTTTGGTTTTCAGACCCTTGCATTGGAGTAGCAATTTGGTTCTCTGTAATACCCATGCCCCATGCCCCGCTGGATGGAGCAGAAGGTTGAGAGTTTGACAGCCCTGGAACAGGAGCTCTCCAAGGATTGGTGGCAGTGCCTGGGACAGGGGAAACCCCTCTTGGATTTCCTGTGGTAAAAAATGAAGTGGGGTTCTGGACAGATGCGGGTGCATTGTTCCAGTTACCATAGGCACTAGGCTGTGAAGGCATAGAAACTAGATTATTTGCCTCTGGGTTATGGGATTGGGTGCTTCCCCATGCTTGAGATCCGGTCCCAGTTACTGCAGCATGAGAGGCATTCATTTCTGGCCTTGAAAGTGAACCAGCACCCCATCCATGTGTACCAACAAGAGAGTTACCACTAGTCACTGGCTGAACCAGGTTTTGGAGACTTCTTATATCAACAGCTGCATTAACCGAAGCTCCAGTGGTATCAAGTGCTAAATGCAGATGGGAATTAACCAGTGCCCCGGGTGATTCACCTGTCAACATTGATTGAGAATGCATTTGAGGGGCATTTGAAGAACTCGGAAGCATGACTGTTTCTAGCTTAGGCACCGGGCTCACTCCATGAGACATTTTTGGAGTCCCAGAGATAACAGTAGCATGTTGCAGTTCTACATTGTCTCCTGAGGATTGGTTGGCTCTTAGGACAGAACCCGCAGGTTGAGATTGAGTTGGAGTCCATTGACTTTCAAACACTTTCCCCTTTGTCAAACTTGTGGCAGTTTGTCCTGGAGTAGGAGAAGGGAGGTTTGTCCCAGAATTCCACCTATCTGTAGAGTACTTGGGGACCTCAACTGGAGCTGGTGCAGCTTGAGCATTTTGTGGACTCTGAACCAATTGAGTCTTCGGGAAACTATTGTCTACTGCTGGAGGGTCACCCTGGAAACTTCCAGCCAGTGCACCGGTCAAAAGTATGGAGTCATCTTTTGTCTCAGTATTTCTCCATATCCTCAAATCAGCAGGGAAATATCCAGTATTGCTCCATTTCCGCAGCTGCACCATGGAAAATGGCCCTTGATTTTTTCCTGATGGATCCTTATAGTGCCATATTTTTTCCACTTCATTCACTTCAGCAGTAGATTGTGTGACCACTGTAGAGGGAGTTGCGGGTGAAATCTCCGGTGCAACCCTAGGAATAGATTCTGATATTACGGTAGAATTCCTAGCCTGTGATGCATTTGAAGTAGTTTTCAGCATTTCCCAACTCTGGGACTGCTGTGTTGGTTTTTCTCTTCCCTGACCCCACAAATTTTCATTCACAGCCTCACCAGCTCCAAAATCATCCCCTTCGTTTGAGAAACCTTTATCAGTCATGCTTCTGCTTGGCTCCCTATTCATGCTTGAGTAACTCCTTGATCCACCCCAGGTATCATTTGAGGCAAAACCTCCTTTTCGTGGGGAAATCTGCTCCCTCCCTCTCCTGCTAGAGCCACTGCCTCTAGGTCTGAGAGAGTTCCCTGCAACACCAAAATGTATCTCATAAATGAAACATATAATCAGTATAAGTTAGAAGGAAAGATTTGAAATGCACGCGAAAAAGGGAAACAACCTTGTCTCTTATCTTCTGTTTCCCCTTCATCTTCATCAGACTCATGACTTGGATCCATATTTGGGTCAGCATGTATTTCAGGAATTTCTTCCAATCTACGCTGGCGCTCCTCGGGTGCCTTTAGAAGCTGCAACTTCTCTACACATTCTCTAAGCGTGAACAGATGTCAAGGACTACTTAACTATCCCATTTCCAAAAATATAATGATTGTGACATAATAGAATAAAGAAGGTGTTCTAGCCTTCTACTTGATCAAGTTTCCCTTCTTTTCTATGGATGAGCATGCTTATATCCAACCCCAGATCCTTTCTGCTTAAAGAGGAGCTATTTAACTTGCTTGATAAGCTACCAGGAAACAATTTTTAAGCTTCTTAACAGATCATCAATAACCATTTGTATGCAATTACACCTTACATGCTTGTTTCATGCGAATAAACCGATATTGCGCACATGGATGAGGGGATGATAATGCATTATACATATAAAGCAACCTTCACAATAATTACAAGTTTTGTCTACATAACAATCATGTATAGAACTTTCAAACAAACCTACTAGTCAATATCATATGAAACGAGTTCACAGGTTATTGTTTTTAAAAAAAAAGATGAACTATTGTTGAGATGTTCACCTCAGGCTCATGAAAAAGATCATGCTAATATAACTGAGAAGAGAAAAGGGCCAAATCCAGCAGATGGGGGTTGTTGATTACATAATAATTGCTACCTTCTATCTTGAAAGAAAAAGGTGAGGAGCAATGTGAAAAGGATTGAGCATGATGTCCGTACACATATCCATTATTTTAACTCAGAAATACATTCAAATCCTGCAACCCAACCAGAAAGAGAAATATAACTGGTTGCAGCTCACAGGTGAAGTATGGTGATTTAGAATACCCAATAAACTTTCAGATTTTCAGTTTAAGTTCAAGAGCTTTTACCATGCAGCACCTTAATCTCAGCTCACAGGGGAAAATAGAGATCATGTAAACTTTCAGCTTTGCAGTTTAAGTTCAAGAGCTTTTACCATGGAGCACCTTAATCTCAATCAGTTTGCAAGACTCAAGGAATTGTTACGCTAAATCACAAATAGATTTAGAATACCCAATAACTTAGCAGCTATTGAAGCATCCAGCATGAGGCTCCAGAAGTCAGAGAGCTCCCACACCTTACATCATATGTTCAGATTGTAAAACAGGACATGAATGAAATAATTGCTGATAAAATTTCAAGAGCAAAGGATATTCCTTTCTGTGTCCCATATCACTAGCTCGATCACAGAGATGACTGAAACGTGTTATCTCTGCTTCCAACAACTGCACCAGAATAAAGAGCATTAACCATCAAAGAAAAAAAAAAACTTGTAATGTGATTATCACATAAACACAGCATAAAGAATGAAAAGAGCATTAAATAAACTAAGACACATGTATGATTGGGTACAAGAAATGCTTGGCTAAATAATTGAGTCCACATCAGAAGTAATAGAAAACAATCCATATAACATCTACTTGAAGAGTTATGCATATGCTCTGTGAAGAATAAAGTTGCTTTGACAAACCATGGTGTTCAGCTGGAGTTTGGGGACACGTGATATTAAAGGAAAAGGTAATAGATATCATTAATGAGCAAAAATATTCCACATTAAACACAAAATCCATCTAATTAAGTTCAGTTATACAATCTTCCATGCCATTTATATCTCTAACAAGATGAATCCCAGAAGTTTGGGGACACGGGATATTAAAGGAAAAGGTAATAGATATCATTAATGAGCAAAAATATTCCACATTAAACACAAAAAATCCATCTAATTAAGTTCAGTTACATAATGTTCCATGCCATTTCTATTTCGAACAAGATGAATCCCAGAAAGTTTTAAATCATATGTACCCAGGGAGATTCCATGTTTTAGAAGGAAACAAATACTAATCAAATGATCCAGGTGTACTGGTTGGATTGAAAAACAGATTCGGTGATTAGAAGACATATTTAATGCCAAGTATTCTAGTACTTTATTTAAGGTAGCATTTAACAGGGAGAGTTGGTCACTATTGGCTAAACAGATATTATTTAACATTATTGTCAAGTCGGGACCTTATACATTTCTTTCAGCCATAAAGGAATTTATGCGAAAAAGGAAGAATACACAGGCAATGAGAATACAAAAATGTTGGCCAATTGATCATGCATTCCTTTGAAGCTCAGCACCATCTACTATTCAATTGGTCGTCAATCATTTTTCTTACTGTCAACATTTTACTTTGGTTCGACTTACTTATGATGAAAATTGAACATATTCAAAACAGGCAAGGAAGATCACAAGTGAAAAAGCGAAGTATTACAACAATAAATCACATAAAAAACTTACATCCTGAACTCTGACTGCCTGGATTGCCATGGCCTTTTCCTGAATGTCACCCTACAAGCAACAAATAGCTTTTCAAGACGAAGAGAATGCAGAAACTTAAGAGATGAATAAAAAGAAATGAACTTACAACAGTCAACCGATTGATAAGTCCACATTTTATGCTCTGACGCAGACGCTTGCACTCATCCTAAAAATATATAAGAAAAACCAGTTTAATGAAGAGATAATCATATAGATAAAAAGGCATTACTGATGATATATAAACAGGACAAAAAAAATAGTAAAAAAGAGCCACTCAAAACCAACATTGCATATCAAAAAAGAAAAGCAAACAGAAAACATAAAAAAATGACCTTGGCAGTTATATGACTCTAGAGAAACGTTGTTTGTGACTTCAATTATTATTGGCAGGTGTTTCAAAGAAGAAATACCCCAAATATTCACATCAATTCTTCACTACAAACAGAGGCTGCTGAGAATTTCACTTGCAGTGAAGCCATATAAACACACTAGGGCAAAATTAACACAAAATAAAAAATTTAACACTGATCACCTCTGTGAATTCTTGATTTGAGATTATATCGATCGATACAAGCTCTGTCTTGTTTAAATTTAATATTTCCAGCATAAAGTTAGTCATCTTTTTGCCTACTCTATAAGGCTCAGCAGCTTTGCTTGTACCTGCACACAGCATCATATAAAAAAATTTAAATCTTAAATGATTTATTTCTTCCAGGCCCAGGTCAAGATTCACGCAGAAGCCAGATAGTTATCTATATATTCACCTATAATTTGGACGAGCCGATATAAATCTTGCTTTTGTGCGCTACCAGATATTCTTATTCTCACAAAAGATCCAACAACTTTATTATAAAAAGCTTCTGTGTCTTCAATTAGATCTTCAAGTAAACTACGTCGCAAGTAAATTAAATTAATATTGTGCATATCGATGGCTGCGTAATCATCAATATTAGATTGCAGTCCTCTCCCCTCGCCCTTTTTACGAGATTTACGACGTTTATCCTTACTTGTCCTCATAAGAGCATCAGAGTTCCCATCAGTTTCCATCTGATTAGCTTCAGTATCAACAACACTCCCTTGAAGATCATCTGCCTGTGAATCATCTTTCAAAAGAAAATGAGATTCAAGAAGCTTTAACATTTCAAAATGCCCCACACGTGGTTTCCCAAACAAATTCTCAAGCCTAGAATCACATATTATTTGACTTTTGCGACGAGGATCACGGAGTTTGTTCCTTTTTATGTATTCAAGCAGGAGAGCCTGCACATCAAATTGAGAACAAGTAGATTTATCACCATTCTTCACGTGCATAACAAACTCCAAAAGCTCCCTTGATGCCCACTCAACACTTTCATCTGCAGATTCCCCTCCAGCCCATGATGATGAGCCTGGTGAATCCCTCTCCTTTGCACGAGACCTCAGCCGTTTTTTGGGCTTCCTTCTTTTAGAGGTAGTGACTTCTGCATTTTCAGAACTGTCTGATCCTGATCCTCCATTACGCACATCATAAAGTTCATCAGCCAATTCCTGCTTCCCGGCATGTGAATCAGAACCTTTCCATGGATTTTTAGCCTGGGCAAGCTCTTCTGGTGTTAGAGATAGCCTCTCTTTTAAATCAGTCCAATAATCCTTGAAGAGATACTCCCAGCTACTTTTGTCATCAAAATCTACTTGACACTGCAAAAGTACAAAGGTGCAAGCACAAGGCAGAGCTGAGAATGAATATATAAAACAAAAATAAGGAACACTTCAACAAACAAGAAAAAAAATGACAGAAACCAACACCGTGTTTGGGTTGGAGAGTTTAAGGGAGAAGGAAAGAGAAACACCCGACTGCCTCTGCCAATTAAAAAACTCCAAAATGCCAAATTGGAGTTTTAAGAGAAAAGAGAATAAATTCAAAATCCCCTTTACCCTCAGAAGGTAAAAGATTTTGTTTGTATTATGGAGAAAAAATCCCCTCTACGAAGGTGGTGCATCAGTAATTTTCCCTCCCATTGATATAAATGCAATGCAAGGTAAAAATATTAGTGAAGCATCAAGTTGAGGGTGAAATGAAGAGGATGCATTAGATGGTACTTGACCAAAGAGAAAATTACCGCCAACAAAATCTATGCAATTATGAATGTGTTGAACAGGGATGCTCCACTAAAAAGTGGAAAACAGTACACTATAAAGCAAATGGCTGATTAGATTGAAACATGTATCACATGTAAAATAGAAACACAGCCTCCAAAACATAACGATCGTATTTATTATTTTTCAGAAAAAACTTTGAGGTGAAGCAATTCTTTAATGAACTTTTTTCTTCACCTCTTTCCTAAATATCTTATCTTCTTGTGAGAGAGATTTCACATCTTTTTTCCTAAATCTCTCCAAAAGAAAATGAGAGAATAGCACTTAGAACAAACATAATACAGAGAACAAAATGGGGATAGTTTGAAATCTTTATTTTTTGGTTTTGCATTAGCCATTATGGGTACAACTGCCAAAGTAATAAGGTTTCATATTCAGCAAATACTTTTATATAGCCAGTATATTTGCTTATCTACACATCCAAGCATGTGTTGATATTTAGAGTATCAGGACACAGTGGAAGAAAAACGTAAAACTGATATATTTGAAATTTAAACAAGGATATCAACTGCACAATAACACCTAGCAGAGTATTATATGAAACATTCTAAAGCATCATCATGTTTCAACTATCAGAGGGCGGTTAAAAAGACATTAAACAAACAGCTTAATACTTGCAACTAAATTTCTTTCTCAGAACCATTCACTTTTTCTGCACATGAAAGATTGAGAAAATATTCATTCTTTACAGTCTTCGACAATTATACCAAACTATCAAGGAAGAAAGAAAAACAGAGAAGATTAAAAAAAAAGAGTTTGGGCATACCGTTTCCTTGTTTCCCTGCTCGTTCCTTTCAATTAACATGACAGTTTTCATACATGTCTCACAGAAACCTTTGTTACCTCGTACACATAAGATGACAGCATCTTTAATGCATCCCTTGCACAATGAAAAGGTACATGTATAGCACGTATAGTAGGCATTCTTCTCACAGTTGCTACATAGATGCCAGCCTAGTTCAACAAAGTAACAAAACTTATATTATAAAGAATAAATGACCCAAGTTAACATAAATTCATCTGCAGAAATTCAACGAAAAAAAAATGTATAGATGGTAACAGATCTAGAAAGAAGATCATAGCTTCCCTATATTCACATCTGCACATCGAATGACAATAATTACCAGTAATACCATATGTGAAAGAGCAACCAACAAATTTTATACATGAAACACTAAAGACATTTCAATGTGCTTGCCACATCTGCATTTGTAATGATAGCAGCATACAACAGTAAACCATCATCATCACTGATGCTAAAATAGCATGTGATCTGTCATTCTACTTAGCAGACAGGTAATTGAAGTTAAACTAAATACCTGGAATGCAATTATGAGTTACCAAAACAAGAACTTAAATTTCCTATTTCCCATAAAATGTACTTTTCATACAAACTAAGAGTCTCTAAAAGCATGTTCTCTATATATCTAATTCAGGTTTTTTTCTCAAAACACTACACTTATTACATCCAATATGTGTATAGAAATAGGTAACCTCGCTGAATGAGAAACAAAGAGGAAAATCACTGTATTTTACATAGCATACAACGATTAGCAGTTGACAAGATTCAACACGCATAGATCAGAAGTCAGAAAAAGGGCATCAAGGTACTTGCAGGAAGGAAGGTTCTTGGTATAAAAGCACTCAGGAATCTTGCAGCTCAAAATGATAAAATATACTCCGGCTGCTATACCCTATAATAAATTGGTTTAAACTCTCACCTCTAACTCCCCTTCTTCTAAATGTCCTTTACAGGAATGAGAAGATTTTATACAATTTATTCTCATGCTAGTAAAATCCTATTACTTTCCTTTATTCTGCTACAAACACGCTATCATTAAAAATAATAGCTTCAGATAAAATAAATTTAAATCATATCGAAGCCCTTATATATGTTGGTTGCCATGAATGACCAGTCAACTGACCACCTTGTTGCTTGCAGTTTTCTGTAAATGAAATGGTTTGAAGGGATGCAAAACATTTTGCAAAGACGATATAATTGTTTCCCTCTCAACCAGTTTAAAAAGAATATACTCTCTTGTAAAAACAGAATATGTTCCTCTTAGCATCAATTGTTACTTGAAAACTGACCCAAAATTGTATAAAGAGGCCAAAAGGATGGGGAGTTGAAGTACATGTATAATATAGCCACACAGAAATAAGTTTACAAGGCAATGGAAACATCACAACTGCCTTAATGTTAATTAGCTGTCCTGGAGACCTGATATTTTGACCTTGTGATTGAAACATTAATTTTTGTTTTCACTTTCCACTATAGTAATCACTGAACTTTTCCATTCTAATCAAACCCAGATATTGCAAATACTAGCGATTGATTTGTTTTTTCAACAATTCACAAGCCCTAAACATTAGAGAAAACATAACATGTTAAATGATGCACATTAAACTAACTCGATGAGCTTGCAAAACTTAAGCAGTTTGATGGGCAAAAACTACTGTCCCTTCACACAAGTCTGCTTTGACAAGCTTTGTTGTTGTGCGCAATTTCAATTAAAAGAAAGATGAAAAATTGTAAGGATTAAAGAAGCTATGGTTTGTGAAAAGTTTGATTTACTTTAAACTAGTCACTATAAGTGGCTTTATTCTTTCTAAGTGCTGCAAGGAAGGAAAATAGGAATATCTTTTGCAAAAAGAAACACCACCTGCACCAAGTACATGAAAAGATACGCTTTCTTACTATCACCATTACAAAATTTACTCTCAGCCCTTGCAGACATCTAAAAATTTGAAAGCAAATTACAATTCAAAAGAATCAAAAGCAACGTCATAATATTCCTGAGCAGCAGAAACAAAAATAGTAAACACCACACAGTAACAATAATGGATAATCAAATTCAAATAAATTCAATCAAATAAACACTAGTAACTGATTGGTAACAGCAAGGGGAAAAGAAAAAAGAAAAATAACAGACAACTTACCACAATTCCATCGACCTTTAGAGCGAAAGAAAGCCTCATCTCGATTAACACAGGAAGGATGGTAAGCTTTAGGACAACCCCTACACAAGCAATTATACATTAAAACCATGATAACATAACATAACAATGCACATCGAACTAAAATTACAAAAAACATAAAGCAATGCATCAACAGTTCGTTTATTTTTTCACCTGCGATCACATAGCACAAGTTCACCTCCATCAAAGCAAATGAAACAGACATCCTCCTCCGTCTTCTTCTTTGATGTTGCTCTAGAGGGAGCTTTAGCATTCTTTTGCCGCTTCCTCTTCCCACCACCACCACTTCTACCCACTTCCTCGACTTCCTCTTCGGCCCCTTCCATTTCATCCATATCTTCTGCCTCATTCTCCTTCTCCACATTCTCCAATTTCATATCCTCTTCCTTGTCGCATTCCTCTGCCACATCAATTATTTCTGTCTCCTTCATTTCCCCTTCCTCATTAATAGCCTGTTCTGTACCTCCTGCCACACCAGTCGTTTCTATATGCTCTGCCACCTTCATTTCCTCAATGTCTGTCATTTCATTTTTCTCATCCTCCCTGGTTTCCTCTGCAATGTCAGTCATTTCATATTTCTCATCCTCCCCGGTTTCCTCTGCAATGTCAGTCATTTCATTTTTCTCATCCTCCCTGGTTTCCTCTGCAATGTCAATCATTTCATTTTTCTCATCCTCCCTGGTTTCCTCTGCAATGTCAGTCATTTCAACCTGCCAGGCTGGCTGCTTTTCCTCTTCGTTAGCTTCCATCTTCTCTACGTTCTCTTCCTCCACAATCTCATTCATTTCAATCAGCTCCACGGCCTCCATTCCCCCTGCCACATCAGCAACTCCTGTTTTCTCCACTCTCCCTTCCTCCACAAAGTCAGTAATTTCCTTCTGCTTTACCGCCTCCACTTCACCCCCCACGCCAGATATCCCCGTCTTCTCCTCCCCCTCCTTTTCTTCCTTCACCCTCAATGTTTCAGCTTCCTCCACCACATCATCCATTGCCACCTTGTCCACCACGCCAGCATCCTCCTTTTTCTCCTCCATAACATCCTTCTTCTCCATATTCTCAGCCACTTCCAATTTCTCTTCCACTTCAGTTACCTCCGCCTCCACTGTCTCTACTTCCTGGCTGAATGTCTCTAGTTTTGCTTCCACGTCAGCAACACCCTCCAATTTCTCCAATTCATTGTTTCCAGCATTCGCATCCTCGTGTCTCTCCTCTTTAGGAACCAAATCTCTATTTTCCACTTCTTTCTCAACTTCCCCTTGCGGTGCCTCTTCACCCTCCCCTGTAGCCTCCGCAACCTCCTCTCCTTCGCCTCCCTCGACCTCAAGCGGCTGAGGAGAAACTGATTGAGACTCGCCTAAACCAAAATCATGCGCATCGTTCCTATTGAGAACCGTTGTTTCTGTTTGAGATTGTGGTGGTTGTTGTAATTCGGTTTCGGCACCACTGAGTTGCGACTCCTGCAACTCAGGAACAGTCTCGGTGTCTATTGTAGAAGTTGTTATTGTGGTTGTTAAATTAGATTCGTTTACGAGATTAATAGAGCTACTAGAAAGATTTATTGAATTCCCTTCTTCTTCAGTTTCCATTTGAAAGAGATTGAAAAAAAATTGAGAAAACTCGAAGAAGAAAAAAGAGTTTTTAGGGTTTTGAGTTTTTAGGTGAAATTCGTGTCGGTTTTTCCCTAAAATGTTAACACCGAGCAAGTTACCAAAATCAGAGAAGAAACCGGAGAGGAGTAATTGTATTTGTATTTGGACTTGGATTTTGGACCAGAGACGCATACCTTGAAATGCCAGATTTGCCCTTCGATACAAATGGGCCTTATCTTGTCAGGTGATTGTAGGATCCGGCCCATCCATAATAAGCGAGTTAAGAGGACGGTTGTTGTTGAAAGTCCGCATGAGGGCCCATGCAATCCCTGCTCATATGTCCGTACTGGTGGCAGTTCCAAGCATGTTTGATTGTGGGCCTGCCTAGCCCAATTCCCAGCAACGTTGCCAAGGTTGCAAATAGGCTCACTGGGGCTCTCCCGTGCTGGGTGACCAGTTTTCCTACAATTGTTGCCTGTTTTGTCATTTGTACAGTCAGCTGCAATATGGCCCTGCTTATTAGAGGAAGTCCAACCGACGAGTCAAAGCTAAAAAACTATCATTTTACTTTTTGATTTTAATTTTCTTTTCTCCAACGCAAGAATGATTATTTTTATAGGCAGCTGCTATTTCTACATGTTTCAACCAAAAATTAAAATAATATAGATATATTGTTGGAATATTTTTAAAATTAATTAAAACTCTTCATCGATTTTCTTCTCCATTGTTTACTGTCAATTATTTAATGGAGGTATACAAATAGGGTTTTTATATTGAATTTGGATTATTTATATTTTCACATGAAATATATCTTGGATATTCAATAGGGCTTTTTGGATTTTCTATATCATATAAAATGTTTATGGTACTTTTTTATTTAAATATAATTAAAAATTTAATAATTATAATGTTGAGGGTTTTTTTAAAAGCAATTATTCAATTATATAATTTACTCATATTAATTGTATAATTAAATTATATACAAAATAATTACATTATATTTAAAATGATATATAAAAAATAGTTTTTCTAAATAGTTTTTATCATTGGAGCAGCCATAGACAAAAAAGCTATATTTATACTGTTCAAAAATCATTTTAGAGCTTTAACTCCCCACTATAGCTTTTATCATTGGATTTGCTCTTATAGTAGTTGTTGCATAGCTCAATTTCGGCAATGTGTATTAAAAATATTTAAAAAAAAAAGATTTTTATATTTTTTTTACTTTAAATTAAAAAAATAATATTTTTAAATTATTTTTATGTATTAATATAAAAAATATATTTTAAAAAAAAAAATATTTTATCTATATTTCCAAACAAGCAGTCGATGACCACCCTTTCCACAAGTGTGGCAGTTTCCCTCGGTTTATCCATCCAAAACAAACCTTGTTTTGGGCACATTTCTCAGACATCACTAGAAGAGTAAATTAAAGTGGAGATGGGAAAGACCAAAACACCGTGTACTTGCAAGTTGCAACATCATGACAGCACTGAAAGGGACTGGTTAAAACATATCTCGTACTTTAATTGGTGGGTATGTAACCGTAGTTGAATTTATTTTAAAAATATTTTTTATTTAGAAATATATTAAAATATTTTTTATTATTTTTAAAAAACTATTTTTGATATCATTATTTTAAACTGATATAAAAATATTAATTTTTTTTATTAAAATAAAAAATAAAATTTTATTTTTTTACAAAACATTTTTCAAACACATTATTGAACACTTTCTTTGGAGATTTCTTAGGACAAAAGATTGTAACCTTAGAAACACATGGTTTATTTTAAAACTCATGCTATCATTCAATATTAGTAGAAAGATTAGATAAGTAGCCGAAAACAAATCAGCATAAAAAATAAAAAAATTGAAGTAATTCTCTTCAGAAATATACTAAAATAATATATTTTTTATTTTTTAAAAAAAATATAAAACTTCATGTCAAGCATCAACTCAATCAGGAAGTGTGTTTTGGTTTGTAAATCACGGGCTGGGGTAGTGTATTTCACAATAAGAACCGGATAGTTGCAGTCTAACCAAACAGAAATAACACCAGGAGAGCGAGAGAACAGGCATGTAAAGCGAGGGCAAGATGAGCCAGCTACTCAAGCTAAGTGATTTCTTTCTCGGGACTGGAAGAGTTTGGCAACTCCTGCTTTTGTTATGAGTGTGTTTTTTAAAGTATTTTTTTTTGTTTAAAAATATATATTTTTTATTTTTTAAAAATTATTTTTAATATCAATATATAAAAATAAATTAAAAACACCAATTTTTTTAATTTAAAATAGAAAATAAAAATAATATTTTTCTCAAAAATACTTTAAAAACACAATATCAAATACACCTAAACCGTTTCAGTTGCAAGTTACGGATTTGGAGCACTTGAAATTATATTACTGTTTTTTTTTATAAAAAAATATTATTTTTTATTTTTTAATTATTATTTTTGTGTTTTTATGTATTGTTTCCAGAAATATTTAAAATAAAAATAAAAATTATTATTATTTTAATGCATTTATTAAACGTGAAGTATTTTAAAAAACAACTATTATTATATAATTAAACACATTCTAGAATGTGTGGTGGTTGGGCTGGAGTTATCTCGTGATTCTAGTTGTTTTTATTTTTGATTTATTTTGTATATTTATTCAATTTAAAATTAGGTGGGACAATAAAACCAATTACAAGAAATTATACGAGAATAAAGAGAAAAGAAAATCATATCCTAAATCAAGTGACGAGCAGTGGATAAATTGATTTGCGTATTATAATAACATCAACATGCTCACAAATAGCATATCTTGTGAATAATATTACAACACAGCCACGTGCCCTAAAAATAATTAATTCTTATTTGTTGATATAGCTACGTCTATAGTATGGTTAAGTTTATCTTTCAATATGACTTTTTGTTATGAAATATATTAAAATAATTTTTATTTATTTTTTAAAAAATATTTTTAATATTAAAATAATCTAAAAATACTATAAAGAATTAATTTAAAATAAAATACTCTTAAAGCAAAGAGGAGCTATTATTAAAGTACAGTAACACTAAACTCGAAACCATGTTAATGACTGTTTAAAAGTTTTGTTGGAGTTGTTTTCTAAAATATTTTTTTATAAATATATTAAAATGATATTTTTTTATTTTAAAAAAAATATTTTTAATATTATTATATAAAAATAATCTAAAATATTTAAAAAAATTAATTTAAAATAAAAAAAATTAATTTTTTTTAAAATATTTTTAAAACACGGTGAAAAATACCATTAATAAAGTTACGATGAAAAACTTATTTTCTTTGATGGATGATCATTTCCTGAACCGCTGGCAGTGTAGTCGCCTGTGCCGAAAGAATTTTGATAAAGTAATCACAAAGGTTGAGTTCCACTAAAACATCTCCTCTCTCGGACCAAAAAGGTTACACTGACATCAAAGCAGCCGCCTAACTGGTAAGCAAGTACAGTTAGAGAAAAGAAAGCAATATCAAAGCAACGAAAGGCGGATCAAATTAAGGACATTTTCAAAGCAATCAAGGCTGGGATTAGTTAATGTTTTTTTATTGTGTTTTAAAAATGTTTTTTAAAAAATAAAAAATAAAAAATAAAAAATTATTTATTTTTATTTTATAATAAATAAAATTTAGTGTTTTTAAATTATTTATATATGATGATGTCAAAAATAATTTTTAAAAAATAAAAATATATAATTTTAAATAAAAAAATATTTTAAAAAACAATTTTAACTATGTTTATAAACAGTCTTTTGACATAAGACTATTCCTCTTATATCAATATTAAAAAGTTGTTTTATATATATATATTTTTTTTTACTTTAAATTGGTTTTTCTTTATATTTTAGATTATTTTAACTTTATAATATTAGAAATAATTTTTTAAAATATATATATTATTTTAATATATTTTTAAATAAAAAAAAATATCTTTTAAAAAACAACTGTTTTAAATAAGCGATGACTGATAACTACTCGTGACTAATATTAGCATATAAATCATTTCGAGTGTTGAATTAATGCAAAACACAGGGCACCTCTGTACAATTATGAGGAGGCGATATTGACTAGTAGTATACTACAAGTACTCGTGCTTTTCATCATCCTCTTTTTTTTTTTTTAATTTGACGTAGATGTTCATCGTGCATTTAATTTTTCTCTCGTGACCAATTGAATCTGGGCTGGATGAAAGTTGTCCTGTTTGTTTTCTCGTATACATTACTGGTTATTTATTAGTAGGTTTGATGTCTTTTTCAAAAATATTTTTTTATTTAAAAATATATTAAAATAATTATTTTTCTTAGAAATTATTTTAGAGATCAATGAAAATGATTTAAAATACAAAAAATAATTTAAAATAAAAAATAAAATTATTTTTTAAAAAAATATTTTTAAAAATCGGTGCGAAACACCAAAATGTATGGATCCGGAAATATTACTTGTGGGTACGGTTGCATTAAATTTGAAGGGGTTATACTTAGATTACTTTGGGATTATTTTAATGGAAATATACTAGTTTTTTTATATATATAATTCGAGAGTTGAGATTATATAAAAACTTATTTTTCAAAGGCATCCATTCGATATAAGGTTGTCTAATTAAAACTAATTAAAAAGAAAATTATTCTTCATTCATGCATAAATTAGTCTGAAAATACTTTACATTGTTGAAAAATAAAAGAAATTAACTAATTTTACATTCCACAACACTGTTACGGAAACTTATATCAACCCCCTTCCATTTCAATTTTTTTTCTCGGTCCTTGTCTTTTCAGAGCCACGTCAGTGAAAACCAATTATTCTCAGGTTACATGCCACGTCATCATTTTGTTTTCTCTGCTTTATTTGGTATAATTTACTTTTCCAATAAAAAATGCACTGGTTTTTATTTTGAGAGAAACGAGAGGAGAAACAAAACACCACACAACTCAGACACCGCCCCCCTGGCAGCCCGTGACAAGGGGATAAGAATCTGGGTAGTCCAGACGAGGCCTGTAATCCCTTTGTCCCTCTGCTTTTCAACATGCTCCGAATCTTCGGCCTATCAAATTACTTTTAACCCTCTCGAATCAACACTTTACTTCCAGTCCACACAGCCACATCTCCAATCTCCCTCGACTTGCGCGCGTGTGCACGCAAGCAAATGTGGCCATCACAAGTGTGTGCAGCATTGTTATTTGAGATTGTTGTAGTTTATACAATTAACATTTTAAGAAATAGATTTAAAAAAACTAATTAACATGGTTTCGTATTAAAGACGAGCCACCGTATTCAATCGTATGGATGATAAGGTAGGAGGGATATACATAGAATATCCATATACAGTAACCAGGATCATAATTAGTCAAATGGGGTAAGAATTGGATATATTGCCATCATCTATCCCCTTCCCTATTAGTTATAATCCATGGTTTGAACAGGAAAAAAAATAGACCAATTTAGGAAACTTTAATACCAACCTTATTTTATCTTGTCAATAAATCATCTTAACTAAAAATTTAAGTTATTACATGAGGTCTAGGTATATGATTTATATTATTTCTATACATATTTTCTCAAGCGAAAAGCTTAATGAGCTTGAAACTCGTACAAACTCGCAATATTTTATATTTATTTTTTATCAAATAGAATGAGATGATAAAATTTACATTCGTGATCGATTGATCAACAAAGTTCTAATTTACATCAGTATATCATCTCTCTCAAAAGCTTAAACTATTATATAAAATTTCAAGATATGATTTATGTTATCATCAAACTTAAACACCCCGCGCTTGAGGTCTTGACCTAGCGGTGGAAAAGATTTGTTCCTTTTCTCTACTCACAGGTTCGAGCCTCCCTGTGCATGTTTGTCACCCCTGTAGTGCCTTACCTTTTCATTGAACTTGTAGGATGTTCAATAGATCCAAAAATTAGTTGTGGTGAACGCAAAATGACCCAAACACCCCAGTTATAAAAAATAAAAATAAAAACTTATTACACCCCATCTAAGTTAACATTAAAGAACATCCTCAATTTTTACAAAGACCAGTGTCGACTTGAGAGCATGGAACTCTAGATGCAAAAGTGAAAAGAGACATTTTATGAAGTTGGAACTTGAAGTTCATGAACATTATTTCCGAGGTTCACTTTCTTAACCACTGCAATTGAGAGTGCTCTCAACTTTCCATTGACTGAAAGTGAAGATTAATCCATGCACTTCATATCGTTGTCACTTTCTTAATTACTACAGTGACCATGACATTAAAAAAGAAGCCACCAGGATTCATTTTGTCCACGCATTACGCCCTCACACTGGAGTGTGCATGTGAAGCAAACAGACACAGTCCCAGTCACTGTCGGCGCCGCTACACCCCCATCCCCTTCTCTCGTGACATCACCTCCCTTTAATCCGCCGGTTAATGGCGTGTTCGGTCCCTTTACTCTCAACACTGACTGAGCTTTAATCCGTGTGACATTCTCTTACTCTTTTATCCTGCAATCAACTAATCCTTCCGTCAACGACGATGTTAAATTGGGCCGTTAGATGCACAAATGATGATAGGCGGTGTCAAGTTCTCGAAAAAATGAGCACAGTTGTGAGATTTAATATAATTATGTTTGAGTCTCTGGTATAGTTCTTGAGTTATTTTATTATAATTTAACTCATATTTTATGAAGTTATATATCTGTGTAGATGAAAGGTGAATAACTAACGATGTTAATTAAGCGTCTGTGCACTGGTTGAGTTATTTGTATCTGTGTATTATTTATTTTAAAAAAACAAATTTTATCATAAAAATAATAATAAAATGGCTAGCATATGATCCCAACACAACTTTACACCATCCTATTCCATCAAACAAAAGGCCTTGAGGTGTTTGGAATGCGTTTAAAAATGCATTTTAAAAACATGTTTAACATGAAAAATATTTATTTGATTTTTTAGTGCTTTTCAATTAATACAGGTCTTGAAGGTGTTTGATATTGCAAATTTGAAACTGATTTTGCATGTATTTTAAAAGTGGTTTGATATGATTAAAACATTAAATTGAATTTTTTTATGTTTTTCAATAATTTTAATGTGTTGTTGATATACAAAATAAACTCATTTCAATATATTTTAAATTAAAAAACTATTTTAAAATGTACCATTAAAGTGGACTGAATTTGGATGACATGGCCCACTCCACATCTCCAGAGAATGTGATGGCACCGTAACAAGAAAAACAAAGGGGACCAAAAAGTGATAAAATTGATAACAAAAGGACTGAAAGCAGCATTGAATCTATAAAAGCAAACTAGAACCTTAAACCAGAACACCTCGCAGGCCACATCCCAAAACACCTGTATATACAGTTACAGGCAACCAGCACCAAAACCCACCTCTACCGCCATGAATAACCTCCTCCCCATCCACTACCTTCTTCTTCTCGCCGCACTACTCACTCAACCATCGTTGTTTCAATCAAGCTACCACGAGTACCAAGAAGCATTATCAAAATCCATTTTTTTCTTCGAGGGTCAAAGGTCAGGCTATCTGCCGCAGGACCAGCGTGTAACCTGGCGTGCTAACTCGGGGCTAAGTGATGGATGGTCATATAACACAGACCTGACCGGCGGCTACTATGACGCCGGGGACAATGTCAAGTTCGGCTTCCCCATGGCATTTACAACTACAATGTTGTCTTGGAGTGTGATTGAATTCGGAGACTCGATGCCTCCAGATGAATTGAGAAATAGCTTAGTCGCCGTTCGTTGGGCCACCGACTATCTGCTCAAGACTGTTTCCCAGCCTGACCGGATTTTTGTTCAGGTGAGTCACAAGTGTCATCACTCTGTAGCTTTCTTTCTCCTTTCCTCTTTTTAATGCTAGAGGGGTGGTTTTGTAATTTGCTTAGAATGGGGCGGGGTGGTTTGTGGAGGGGGGGGGGGGGCGTGTGAGTTAGTTGGGGCGTGGTTGAAGTAACCACGAAGTAAGTGGAGAAATCAAGGGTAGTTTGGGCAAATTGGGCAAAGCAATAAAGCCTAGTCCACAGGTTGTTCTGTAGTGCCTTTCTGGCTCCCGTAAGTCTATCACCTGGTGAAATATTAGGTCTGACTAGATTGAGATTTCAACTGCCTTGTACTGCCTCGAAGTGTGTGCTTGTCACTTTTTGATGTGTGTTTGGCTACGAGATTTCAACTTTAAATTAATATTTTTTTATATAAAAAATATTTTTTAAAAAATAAAAATAATAATAATTTTCATATATATTTAAACAAAAAAAACACTTTAAAAAATAATCAACCATACTTTTAATCCTTTACTTAATCAACTAAGCCAACTACTTAAGGGTCGCCCTTGTCTTGAATTTTTTATTTTGTTACCCATTGTTAATCGAAATGACTTTAATATTTTGTTTTCACTCTTTAGGCACACTTCAATTGATAGTAAGAACTCTGTACCACCCATTTATGGTGAAATAGACTTTGCTGCCCTATCATTTAATTAGAGAAATGTCAGCTCATCATTTCAGTAGCCAAATCAATGTAATTTCATTTTCCAACAAGAACCTCAATGTAATTTAAATTTAAATTAAATTATGTATTTTTTTATAAAAAACAGATTTTATGAGTGCATAAAATATATTTTAGGGGAGACGTTGTTTACTCCCATCCAAAAAAAAGTATAGGGAGTGAATCAGTTCCTTTTCAATTTTCATTGCCTTCATCGGTCCTGCATGACATGACAGAACTACTTTTGTCCGTAAAAGGTCCGTGACTTGTATGGTTCGAGAAATTGGCCCCATCATGCTTTATGTTTATCGATGGATGTTGTTTGGAGGTGGGAACCTAGCTAGCCTTCTCTAAGGACGTTTGATTAACCATTAGTTTTAAGACTAATCAAGCCCATGCTACCAATTAATTATATTCTGTTTAATTTTTATTTTGACCATAGTAATTTGATTTTGCTGTTTTATTAGTAATATATTTTATTTTATTTTATAGGTGGGAGATCCAAATGGAGACCATAGTTGTTGGGAAAGACCGGAAGACATGGATACTCCCAGGACTGTTTATGCCGTGGATGCACCAAATCCGGCATCTGATGTTGCCGGTGAGACCGCCGCAGCTCTGGCAGCTTCTTCCATGGCATTCCGATCGTCGGACCCGGGCTATTCAGAAACACTGCTAAGAAATGCTATCAAGGCCTTCCAATTTGCTGACAGTTATAGAGGAGCTTACAGTGATAACTCCAATATTAGAGATGGTGCATGCCCGTTCTATTGTGATTTTGATGGTTATCAAGTAAGCAGGAACCACCTCGATTAATTAACAGTATGCCATCTACAAACTATTTTTTATTCTCCATTGTAGGAATTCAGACTAAGCTTTGTTCCCATGTTTTTGTCTCCTAAGATCTTATTTTAAGTAGTTTGGTCCTTGGATAAAGGATTTATTAGATAAATAAATTCAGCCTGATCTTATTGTATTTTGCCTGGTTTCATCAGGATGAGCTGCTATGGGGAGCAGCCTGGCTTAGAAGGGCATCTTCTGATGACACTTACCTTAGTTACTTGCATAATAATGGCAAGACCCTTGGTGCTGATGACAATATTAATGAGTTTGGCTGGGACAACAAACATGCTGGCCTTAATGTTCTTGTCTCCAAGGTCAGTGAGAAACTGACCACACTGTTTGACACTGCTTTTCAAGAGAGTTTTTGTATGTTTTTAAATTATTTTAATGTTCTGATATCAAAAAGAATTTTAGATGATAAAAAAATATTATTTTAATGCATTTCTGAACGAAAAATATTTTAAAAAACAACTTCGATCACGCTACCGATCAGTAACTAAATTCCCTTGTTATTGAGATTTGATATTGTTTTAGTTATTGTGTTACAGGAAGTTCTAGAAGGAAACATGTACTCTCTCCAATCATACAAAGCATCAGCTGATAGCTTCATGTGCACCCTTATACCTGAATCATCGTCTTCTCACATAGAATACACTCCTGGTGGCCTCATCTACAAGCCAGGAGGGAGCAACCTGCAACACGCAACAACAATTTCGTTCTTGCTACTTGCTTATGCGAATTACCTAGAGCGATCATCTCAATTTGTCAGCTGTGGAAATGTAAATGTTGGCCCACAATCTCTTCGTCAGCAGGCGAAGAGGCAAGTTGATTACATTCTAGGGGATAACCCTATGGGGTTATCTTATATGGTCGGATACAGTGATCGTTATCCTCAACGGATCCATCACCGTGGCTCGTCGTTGCCGTCGGTTAAGGATCACCCTGAATTTATAGCTTGCAAGGAAGGTTCCATTTACTTCAACTCATCAAACCCTAACCCTAATGTTCTTGTTGGGGCTATTGTGGGTGGACCTAGTAATGATGATTCGTATGATGATAACCGAGATGATTTTAGAAAGTCCGAGCCAACGACTTACATCAACGCACCATTTGTAGGCGTGCTTGCTTATTTTGCAGCAAATCCCAATTTTAGTTGAGACAAACAAGGCTGATCAATCCAGTACACGTGAGCCAATGTTTATTGGCGTTTAAAAGTAGGAAGAATTGTCTCTCATCTTGGTTAAAGCAAGAGGGTAGAGGCTTGTTAGTTGCTGAATTTAAGACATTGGATCACAAAAGCTCATTGTGACTTTTTAGAAAGGAAGGATAGGAAGATGATTTTGGGATGTAAAACCCTTTGTGGCTATGATTGATCTGAAAAAATCAAATCAAAATTTTAATTTCTTATTAGTTGCCTCATCTTGCATTTGTTTTTCATTTTGAATTATCTATTTGAACATAAATCCCACTTGGTGGCCAGCTTTAGAAAAGTTATTAAATCGTTACGAATATTATAAATAAAATAATCCTTAAAATTGTTAAAAAATTAAAAAGTTCCTAGCCAGTTGATATCTTTTTTTACACTACCCTTTTCAGTGCTACGAACTTGGTCTATTTGTTTTTATATTTTAAAAGTTTTTACATTTTTAAAAAAATATAAAATATTATTTTAAATAAAAAAAAACTTTAAAAACACAATCACCCCTTCACTATATCACTCCTATATGCCCTTAATTGTTTTGTATTTTTATACGACTTTTCGAGATTAATTTCCTTTCTAAGTAAGTTGTAGGCATACCATTTATATAAATGGCCTGGCCTGGCCTCCTCGTAACGAATTTTTTTTCTCTTCTAACTTTTTAAATCTAAATCCACGTCGAAAACATAGAGACCTATCGAGAAGTTTCTTTCATTCATTTAAGGTTTTTATTTTGTTGATTAAAACGCGTAGAGTGACAGTCAGGGGGCGAGACATGTTTCCCAAAGTAAGAATAGGCCACGTGGACTGATGTCCATTGGTTAAGATCACACGAAGAAAGGGTAACGACACTGACACCTGTATGGACAGGCTGGTTACATGAGGAGTCTAACGAGCCAGCAAGTTCCTCTTTTATAAACGGTTATACATTAATTTTATGGATAACCTAACAATATTAAAGTTCATTTATTGGCCGAAATAATACCAGCCGTTTTGCTCCCTGTCTACCTTATTTATAATCGAGATAATCTAGAAATAAAAAATATTATTTTTTTAAATTTGATTTTAATATTATCATATTAAATCGATATAAAAATATAAAAAATATATATTTTAAAATAAAATAACATTTCTTAAAATATTTCTGTATCGTAAAAACAAACAATGCAACACCTTTGTACTTGTTTGAAAATATGATTAAAGTTATTTTTTATTAAAAAAATGCATCAAAATAATATTTTTTTTATTTAAAAAAAATTGACATCAACACATCAAAATGATCTTACAATATTATTTTTTTAATTTAAAATAAAAAATAAAATAAAAAAATTTAATTGTTTTTCAAAAATATTTTCCAAACACATTCCCAGCGCACAAAATATTCTCCAGCAAGCAATTCTAGTGAACTCACTTTTGTTGTTTGTATCAATTAGGCGGCAAATAATTGTAGTTTATTTAACTAATAAGAGGGGACGAAATTATGCTGTGAAACTATGCAGCACCAAAGCGTCTGATTGAAAATAAAGTGTCCCGTTTCCATCGAGCATTTAATGAACAAAACCATTCAGACAACATGGGCGGGCCTATTCGGACATGAGTAGTTTTTATTGGGCATGTCTTTGCAGCACGAGTAATTTTTATTAAGGGCTAAGTTGTTTTAACAAGGGACGTGACATTTACTTATGGTTGCTAAGCAACGATGGAAGATCGTCCGACAACTGATTCGAGTTTTATCCTTGTTAATCCATGACTCTCAGATTAGGATTTGTTTGTTTGAGCTTCGTGGTTAGATCAGATTAATATTGGATGAATTTCGCGTAGAAATTCCTACGATACTAAATTGTCTTGAATCTATGTTATAATTATAAAAATAATAATTAAATTTTAAAAAACCCTCAAATATTAGTTTAATAAATTTTATTTTAAATTGTAATGTAATTTAGTCATTTCAATTTATTCTCGATTTTATGTAATTAAAGAGTTTTTTTTATCTATCAAATTTTTTAATACAAACTACAAAAAATTAAAAATAATTTTTGGAAACAACTTTAAATAAAGTATTTCGATATGTTGATGATGGATTTGTGTCAGGTGATGCTAAGCAAGCAACAACAAATTTTTTTTAACTCTCTCTTATATATTTATATAGATCATTAAACACATGAAATATAGGCTTTTGAAATAGAGAAACCACATAAAGGGTAAGTGGCAGCAATAGAAAAATTCAAATTACTTAAAAACACATGGGTTTCTCATTGTTCACCCCGTGTATAAATTTTTATTTTTTTTATTCTATCCTTGATCTTTCATTTCCAGTAATTTCATCCTAATTGAAAATTAATTGATTTTGATTTTTTAAAAAGAATATAAATCAAAATAAAAATGACATCAAACATAAACTAACATGCCATGAGTTTAAACAAAATATATTTCGCTCTTTAAACTTTTGAAAATCATGCACATTATAAAAATTTTGATGCCTCACTATTTTTCAAATTCACATATGATATAAAAATTTATTTTTATTATTTTTTAGTCTTTAATAAAAAAAGAAGAGAGAGAGTCACTGAATTGTTGTAGCGGTAAATAAATAAACACATTGTTAACTTCAATTTGGGGCATCAAAACAAATAAAGATGTTGTCAGCCCGTTTCATTTGATGAGAGTAGTTCAGATTATATATATATATATATATATATATATTTTTTTTTACTTTAGGGTTTGTAAAAAATAGATTTGAGTTCAAGTTGATTTTTAATTCAGAATTAATTTTGTTTTTTAGAGCAATTTTTTAGATGTTTTAGGAAACAAATTAGGTTGAAAAACAGTTTTTAAATTTAAAAACTTTTAAGCTTTGATTTTCTGATATTATTATGGCGAAATTCTGGACGAGATTTAGCAATGTGTCATCTTATATATATATTACAATAAATTATATATCATCCTTACCAAAACACAATAATAATGATAATAAAGCTGAATAACGCGGGCTGTTAGGCCTAAAAAACATCTACGTTTTTAGACAATGTGGTTTTCGTGAGTCATTATAAGGATATTTTACACTATGTTTTCAAAAGTGATTTTTGAAAATAATTGAAAATTTTATATTTTATATTATTTTTTTAGTATTTTCAGATATTCTAATGAGCTGATGTTAAAAACAGTTTTTAAAAAATAAAAAATATACTATTTTAATATATTTTTGAATAAATAATATTTAAAAAAAATAATATTAACTATATTTTTAAACACATTATTACGGCTTTAAATTAGGAATGGCCCACGTGGTAGAGGTCAAACGTCAGCGCGTAGACGTTCGTAAGTGGGTCAAGAGTTTTGAGGCTCGGCCGAATTAAACATACGGATTTTGTAGTGGGCTGAAAGATATTCGGTCCACAAATACTATTTTGAACCAGCATTGTAAGTTGTTACCAAACCAGTAAACCAACCGACACGGCATCGCCGTTGCAGCATCCCTCCTCCTCCTCCTCCTCCTCCTCCCTTTATAAACTCCGACCGGAATTGCAAGTTTTATCATCTAACAAACAGGGTTTCTGTCTTCGAAACAGTACGTTTCGCATACTCCTTCTCTCTTTTGGTGTCTTTTTCATGTGTTAAACATCCATTAGTGTTATGTTTTTATTGTTGCGAGGGGAACTTCTTGTGGATTTCTACTTCATATACTGAGAGCCACTAACTTTCATTGTTATTAGTAACTATGTTAATATTTCATTCTAGCTGTTAGAAACTCAACTAATTTTCATGTTTTTTTTGAATTATTTAACCCTAATTGCAACTTTTTCTTTATGATGCTTTTGTTGTCTATTTTTTTGAAAACTCAGAGTTCTATTACCTGGACTGTGCACAAACTGTCTCAAGATCAAACTAGATCAAACCAGATGGTTTGAATGATAATGCTTGTGATTGTCTAGTGATTTTTCATGGATTTTTTGATGGGATGTTATGATTAGCATAGGTATGGTTAAGGTGCAACACCGTTATATTAGTGGATCTGTTGATTTCGGTGAGTATTTTCGTTATTAAACAGCTGCTGGTAGTTAGGCATTGGTGCGGCTACCATGGATTGCAGTAGGACAACTAAACTAGAAAGTTCCCTCTTGCTGTAGCCTGTCTATATTTCTGGAAAAAGTCGATTTCATTTGAAAAATATGTGTATCATTACTAAAAAAGGATACAAGTTTTTCTGCCTCTCATGGACTGGATGTCGATTTTTAACTTTTATGAATCACTCCGTAATTAGATAAATGTGTCAAGGCAATGCCACCTAGTAGGCCTCCTTGGAACAATATGTAATTTGCACGTTTTCATTAGGCCATCAATCCAATGCCTTCTCTTCAGTGTTTGTGGTTCTGCATTAACCTGGCATTTATCTTGTCTATTGACTTTGTTTTCTACATATCTTTAGCCATGAATGCTGGTGATAATGAGATGGTAGAAGGCTCCATTTCTTCTATTCTTGTTGATTCTTTGGAGTCGAATAAGAATGGAGATGCACTTTCACCTGAAGATGTAGCTTGGGTTGATTCTTGCCTTGTTAATGATCGTGAAATTTCAGATGGTGACTGGAGTTCTCTGAAAGATGTGTTGGTAGAAATTCTTAGTCTGCAGCCAGAATCACACGATTCTTCTGAACCTGGAACTGATGATTTGCCTAGAGCTGCCGATGTTCTGATGGCTCCTTCCGATGAAGCAGTAAATTTACAGTCATCTGTAGTAACTGATTATGAGGTTGAGGTTGCTACTATTAATAAAGAACTAGAAATGAAAAGCAAAGGCTTTCCAATCAATGAGGAGACTGATGCTTCACCGTCACAGCTTTTTCAGGGAGATTTCTCAGAAACTTCCCTCAAACATGCCTTTTCACCTAATTACAAGGAAGATGATGACTTTAAAATGAGTCCCCCAGTTGGTTCAGGACTTGACTTGCCCTTCTCAGGATATGATACGGAGCCATCAACTGAGGATATATTTAAGGTTTGGGACTTGGACATTCCAGATGAGGAAGATGAACTTGTTAAACAGCTGAACAAGGCCCTCTCTGAAAATCCCGCTCAATCCACAACACCATCTGATGATTCAGGGGTATTGAAAGATTTGAAAGAGGAGTCACTTGATTCTTTGATTAATAGCATTGCAGACCTGTCTTTGGATCAACACTCTTGATTCCACTTAAAAATTTTGTACATATTATAGCTTTGACTTTGTTGTACGTTTCCGGCTTCCGGCAACTGCTTTTAACTGTGATGGAGGTAGTATTCAGTGTTTTACATAGCATTGCATTCAACCATAAGGATCATGAACATGGCAACCTTAATTTGAGGCGATGTTCCCGAAAAACTGACTTGTATATTTAGCTCCGATGATCTCGTTGCCCAATGCTACAATATTCTTGTTGTTACTTGGATGCAATGGCTTAATCTTATAGATTGCACTTGTGCTTGTGTTCAAGAGGCAATTCTGCTCGTGTTTTAAACTCAGTTAATTTTCTCGTGCTATCCAGTTTGAATCAAACTTAAGTACTAAAATTTGTCTGAATCAAATCTTAGAAAAGAGAGAGTTAAAAGGGATTGTACGGAACATGTGGCTTGTAAAACGATAGAAAGCCTGATTGTTCTTCCATTCTTGCAGAAGCTAGATACCCCAATTAACCTTTCTTTAACTCGTTATATCTACATGAACCAAACTACAATTTACATTCCCTCAATCCAATATCATTCTTCTATTATTATCTCTTACTGTTTTTTTTATGTGGTCTCTCTCTCTCTCTCTCTCGAAAATACAGGAACAACACAAACATAAAGACAAACTACAGGGTTAGGCTCGGGTGCAGTACCTTCCAAAGAATTTGTCAGGATCCTTCGACGACAGAAATTTAATGTGCAATTGAAATCTGAATTAATTGTGAGGAGCCACATCCCAACGCACGTGATTCTCAATTCTCACTCTTCAGGCTTCGGCAACTGATACTCAGAACCATCGGTTTAACCAGTGACTCGGTTGAGGCAAGGAATGGAGAATTACGAATTAAGGTTCTAATTTGTGTAAAGCTATAGCGGGGTTCTTTTAACCACGGATCATTGGCAATTTGGTGCATCTGAAAATTCCGGTTATTTTTTTTAAGAAAAAATCATTCAAATTTATTAAAATAATTTTTTTAAATTTTTAATAAATAATTTAAAAACATCGAAATTATTTTAAAAATGGAGTAGTTATAAGTGTCCTTCAAAAGAAACTACCAAACATACCCACTGACGTTTACTGGGCATGGAAACTTCACATAAAAGCTGATGTGGCAAGCTGTCTACCGTTGAGATGGGTTTCATAGACCATCGAGTCTGGCAATAAAACAATGGCTATCAATCAAACGAAGCTAAAAACAAAAAAGCTAGAGATATTAGAACCTCATATTTACTCTCCAGAACACTGATTTGGACTCTGTAACATAGCGATGGGATCAAGGCAGTCAAAATCGCGAGCCAACTCGCAAAATCGTACGATTTTGCGAGTTGGCTCCAAAAACCTGGTTGGACCGGAAAGAAAAATCGAAACCGGTCAAACTCGTAGAAAAATCGTTCAAAATCGTAGAAAAATCGTAGAAAAATCGTAAAAAATCGTAGAAAAATCGTAGAATAATAATAATAATAAAAAATAATAATATTTAATTATATTTAAATTCATTTTTTAAATTTAAATATAATTAAAAATAATAATTTTTGTACGGACATTTTACGATCTTTCTACGATTTTACGATCCGATCTTACGATCCGATTTTTCGGAGCCCTTTCCGATCCGTGTCAAAATCTCGATTTTGACTGCCTTGGATGGGATGCATTTGTCTGATTTCTTGACGGAGACGAGAGAAAAAAAATCTTAGCTTTATGACTCCATAATTTCATTTATTTACGAGGCGGGAATAAAACCATCTATTTCAACCACGCACACAAAATTCCGAGTGTACCATGCTATCTTCCAAATGGCAAATTGTTATTCGTCGACGAACGACAACCTCAAATATGACATCTTATGATAACATGGGAGCCAAATATAAATTCATGGAAGTTCATGCATGTGTGGTGAAGAGGCACGAGGAGATAAGATAACAGACACAAATTGTTCTTACAGACTCTATCTTGCACTAGCAGTTTAGTCTCCTCTCAGTAAACCAGAAAAAAGAAAAAATGGCCTCAGCATCACTTCTGAAGTCATCACCAGTCCTTGACAAGTCGGAGTTTGTTAAGGGTCAGACCCTCCGCCTGCCCTCCGCCTCCAATGTCCGGTGCCGCTCCGTCGCCCCTTCTTCCCTTACCGTTCGTGCTGGTTCTTATGCTGACGAGCTTGTCAAGACCGCGGTATGTTATGTTACATCTCTCTATTGTTTAAACTGAAGTTAGAGTAGATACTTGCAGAAAACATGATGTGCAATGGCTTTCTATTACACGACAATTTAAGGCTTAAGGTTTAAGAAGAAATTGATGGTACTTTTGTTATGCCAACTTGAAGTTTCATGACATAAGATGCTCCATTCAATGTTTTTGGCTATATGGATGATGAATCAGCACTTATCTGTTCTCGTTTCTGGCTTTAGAAAACCATTGCATCTCCTGGTCGTGGTATTTTGGCCATGGATGAGTCCAACGCTACCTGTGGGAAACGTCTAGCCTCGATTGGGCTAGAGAACACCGAGGCTAACCGCCAGGCATACCGAACCCTTCTTGTGACAGTCCCTGGTCTTGGCAATTACGTCTCTGGTGCCATCCTTTTTGAGGAGACTCTTTACCAATCCACAGTTGATGGCAAGAAGATGGTTGATGTTCTTGTTGAGCAGAAGGTTGTTCCTGGTATCAAAGTCGACAAGGTAACCGACATCTATTTTTCAGTGATTCATAATATTTTATCGAAATCGAAGTGCTGCTTTAATATTCTTGTCATTGGGTTACCTAAAATTGATAGAATAGGCAAAATCTATACACCTTATTGTTTACTTAACAATATTTTAGTAACATACAGTTTCAACAATGAAAACAACAGGGTTTGGTGCCTCTAGCTGGTTCCAATGACGAGTCGTGGTGCCAAGGTCTTGATGGACTCGCCTCCCGCTCAGCTGCTTACTACCAGCAGGGTGCTCGTTTCGCCAAATGGTACTAACAAATCTGTTCTCTATCTTTCTTCGCAAAATGCCAACTTTGTGTAACCATTACTTTGCAACGCAACTGGTTAGCTAAATGCTTATCTTCATCGATCAGGCGCACTGTTGTGAGCATTCCCAACGGCCCATCTGCCCTGGCAGTGAAGGAGGCTGCCTGGGGTCTTGCCCGCTATGCTGCCATTTCTCAAGTATAGTTTCTCACACAAATTTCTGTATTGCGCAATACCTGTGGTTTCTAGTATCCATTTTCTGATTGAGAAAATTTTGTTACTTTAATTTTGTAGGAAAACGGACTGGTCCCTATTGTGGAGCCAGAAATCTTACTTGATGGCGAGCATGGCATCGAGAGAACTTTTGAAGTAGCCCAGAAGGTGTGGGCTGAGGTTTTCTACTACTTGGCAGAGAACAATGTCATGTTTGAGGGTATCCTCCTCAAGCCTAGTATGGTAACTCCTGGTGCTGAATGCAAGGACAGGGCCACCCCTGAACAAGTTGCTGAATACACCCTCAAGCTCCTCCACAGGAGAATCCCGCCAGCCGTCCCCGGAATCATGGCAAGTTCCCTTCCAACCTTCAATTAGTTTTACCATCTGTTTTGCGCGAAGTGTTGAATTCACTCTCCTAGTCAAACTTAAAGGTGCTTGGCAATGGTGAAACATGTACTGATTGTGGGTTGTTGTTTTGAGCAGTTTTTGTCTGGTGGGCAATCTGAGGTCGAAGCAACCCTGAACCTCAACGCAATGAACCAATCTCCAACCCCATGGCACGTGTCATTCTCGTATGCCAGAGCTCTCCAGAACACTTGTTTGAAAACATGGGGAGGCAGGCCAGAGAACGTTCAGGCAGCTCAGGAAACGCTTCTCATCCGTGCCAAGGCCAATTCTCTTGCTCAGCTCGGCAAGTACACCGGTGAAGGAGAGTCAGATGAAGCCAAGAAAGGAATGTTCGTCAAGAACTACTCCTACTAAGATGCTGTGATTGAAATCTATCGATGAAGAAGATGGATCAGATTCGAGGGAGCAGCTGCCACACTAAGTTCTCTCAATGTGTTAGATCATATATAGCCATGGAGACTATTTTTGTTTTTTGTTACATCTACTTTTAGTGACATAATAAACCTCTTGCCAATGAGATTAGCGTGTACTTATATGATAAAATGCTTTAATTTGCAGCTTCAGCTAACTCCTAATACGTGCCCCGGTTCAAAATATTCATCTTTAGTTGATGCATTACAAGCATTCACAATTCCAGACCAGGAGGAGAATCTACCATGCAGGCAATCTAAAATAAGACCCCAGCAATCACCATAAAAGAAATCAAAATGTTTGGCAAATCCAAAAACTGAAACTTTATGTCAGGTAATTGACGTTCCTGGGACCTGCAATTTGTAAGCTACAAGAATCGCTGGCATAAGTTAGCCAACCGCTGGGCAAGGAGAGCAACAACCTAAGCCACGGAGGTAACAATTCGACCACCAATATAAGACAGAGGGCTATGAGAATTATTTGAGCCGTTCCTGAGATGGGCACCATTAGTCTTCCATTCCCAGTATCTTCAGCTACAAGACTGCTGCCCTTGTTTATAACAGCACTGGTCCAAGGGAGCATTATTTTATATATTTATATACCCAATTTCCAATGGTGCGTTATGGGTAGGATAACAACAGGTCGGGTCGGTCAGCTTTTTACCATAACTGTTTTGAAATTGATCGGATTACGATGGGGTTATATAACAGGCCGGGTTGGGTTTAACTCACTGGTCAGGTCGTGTGTTTGTTTTCTAGAAATCACGAGCGAACTTGCCCGCGCGTTGCGCTGGGCTTTTATTTATGTGGAAAACTAATTAATTTTATGCGTGTTATAATTAGTTATTTTAATATTTAATTAGTAAAATTGTAATTGATAGAATCTATTAGAAACGGGTTTTTTTTTCTACCTAAAAGTCATTGAATGTTGTTATTGTTAAAACTATTTTGATACTTATTTAATTAGTAGATTGTACAATTTTAATAGAAGAAACTCTGTTAAAATGAGCCACATGCTCTGTGTAACATACTGATTGATTGTTGTGTATGTTTTATTTGTTTCATGAATTCTTTCAGTAGGAAACAGTAAAATTATAATCGTTGAATTGGACCACAAATAAGTGATTTGTTTCATGCAGCAAACAATTTGACATATAGCAAAAATACAACTACTAAAATTTATCAAAGATTATTTTTGTAGATTTTTTTTCATATTATTTTATTAAAAAAAGCTAGAACACTGAGATTAAATTAATGTGAGATTTTTAAAGAAAAGTCAGATCAATTTTTTATATATATTTCAAGACGTTAATATGAAAAAAATATCACAATATATAATTAGTCTCTCCTATTTTTTTTAAGAAAAAGGTCCAAAAAATAATATATATAAAAATTTAGGACCATCAACAAATTGTTACATGTTAAAAAATTTAGTGCCGACTGTGGCGAAATGCAGGGCAATTCTTTATTTTATTATTGTAGATAATTTGACATAATTTTTCTACATGTCTTGTCTTTGTGTGGTTTCATATTTTTTTTCGTGATATGATCTGAAATATCGTACATAAAAAAAGACACGGAAGTTATTTTTCACAAAAATAACATTGACCAATGAATTTTTGTCATAATTTTTATAGTTGTTATTATAAATATTATTATACATAATTAATATTCTAATTATTATTGGTCATACTATCAATGACATTGTAATTATTGTTTGAAAAAAGAAATTTTTATTTTTTAAGATTTATTCCATATATTTTTATATTAAACATATTTTAGAATACTGATAGTAAATTATGATTTTTTGAAAATAACAAATAGATCATATATATATATATATATATATATATATATTAAGGTGCTAATATTAAATAAATATAAAAATATATAATTAGTCTCACATATTTATTTGAAAAAATATTACAAATAAGCATTATTATTATTTTGAATGCTTGGAAATTTCAACAACTAACAATATTAAAAAAAAAGAGTTAAAAAACTCAATAAATGAAAAAATAAAAATAAATATTATTAGATTTAAAAAAATTATTCGACTTGAAGAATAAATAAAAATAATTTTAAAAAACAGAGAGAAAAAATAATAAATACCAATTTTCAAACTATCACCAACACAAATTAAAATGCAAACATTAAAAAAAAAAACTTAATAATAGTGGACATAATAAAAACTGGTGAGACCATAATTATTGTTAGAAAAAAAATTCTATTTTTATTTTTTATTTTTATAAGATTTATTTCTCATATTATTATATTAAAAGTATTTTAGAACAATGATATATTTTTTTTTTCAAAAAAATCTAAGTCACATATATATATATATATATATATATATATATATCAAAATATATAATTAGTCTAATATATTTAAAATAAAACAAAACTTAAAAATAATTATTACCATTATTTTGAATTTGTTATCTATAATAATTAGAAATTTCAACACCTAACAATATTAACAAAAAAGCAATTAAGAAAAAAACAAACAAAAAAAGAAAGCCAAGAGAAAGCACCTTTTCAAACAGTAATAAATAGTGAAAATCACTATTAATTTTGGAGAAAAAAACGTGATATGCGTAAGCCAACACAGACACCCCGGTTATCAAAAAATAAACAAAAAAAATGTATAGGTGGAGAATGAAAAATAGTAAAAAAATATTAAAAAAAAGTAGACTCGAAGATTAATTGTGGTGCGCATAAGCTGTCTTGGACATCACGGTTAGAAAAAAAACATTCAAAAAGAAAAGAAAAAAACACAATCAACACAGACACCCCGGTTATCAAAAAATAAACAAAAAAAATGTATAAGTGGAGAATGAAAAACAGTAAAAAAATATTAAAAAAAAGTAGACTCGGAGATTAATCGTGGTATGCATAAGCTGTCACGGACATCACGGTTAGAAAAAAAACATTTAAAAAGAAAAGAAAAAAAGGGAATCGGCTTCCCCTGCAGTTTTGGTTGATAGTGTAGGGTAATTCGAATTAACTTAAAATCACCCAGTTTAACTTAAATATGTTCTTAAGAAAAAACAAAAATATTATTAACTTAAATATTTTTAGATTTTTTTTAATTAATTATTTTATAATTTAATATAGATGTCTGTACAAAAGACTACGATTTAATTTTTTTAATGATGGAAAATGAGCAAGAAAAATACGTTATTTTTGTTTCAATTAAAAAACAAACTTATTACAATCTCAAAGGGCAAGTTGTTAAGAAAAACTTTGATAATCATAATATCTCAATAAAATAGGAAAAAACAATTACTCTAAAAAAATGATATAAAATTTATAATAAAGAATTACAAAGTATAAATTTTTAATCACAGATTTTAAAAATAACTCATCCAGAGATGATCTTATTATCGTTGATGGTGTCAAAATCTGTAGCTGACTGATCATGATAAATCGGGGGCACGTGCCTCCTTCTCTTTTTTCTATTCATTATCCAAGAGACGGCTTCTCCACTTGAAAGTTGACATGTCCATGTTTCTTAACAGAGAAGCAAAAGCAAGCGCACTGTCGTTCGGGCATTAATTGAAAAGGTGAAACGCACAGCTTGCTTTGTCTTCGGTCAGCAAATAACCAATCACCATCTCGGGCAGCCGCCATCTAAAATGAAGCTAAAACTGGGAAGAAAAGCCTAAAATCAAGCTATGCTAAAACTGGGAAGAGAACAGGATTTTTACAAAGAAAGCTAAAAGAACGAAAAGGAAGTGAGGCATGAAAATCACTATTAAAGTCCACAGTAGAATGAGAGTAGATGAACAGGGAAAGCACGATCTGTTTTAATATAGATGTCTGTACAAAAGACTACGATTTAATTTTTTTAATGATGGAAAATGAGCAAGAAAAATACGTTATTTTTGTTTCAATTAAAAAACAAACTTATTACAATCTCAAAGGGCAAGTTGTTAAGAAAAACTTTGATAATCATAATATCTCAATAAAATAGGAAAAAACAATTACTCTAAAAAAATGATATAAAATTTATAATAAAGAATTACAAAGTATAAATTTTTAATCACAGATTTTAAAAATAACTCATCCAGAGATGATCTTATTATCGTTGATGGTGTCAAAATCTGTAGCTGACTGATCATGATAAATCGGGGGCACGTGCCTCCTTCTCTTTTTTCTATTCATTATCCAAGAGACGGCTTCTCCACTTGAAAGTTGACATGTCCATGTTTCTTAACAGAGAAGCAAAAGCAAGCGCACTGTCGTTCGGGCATTAATTGAAAAGGTGAAACGCACAGCTTGCTTTGTCTTCGGTCAGCAAATAACCAATCACCATCTCGGGCAGCCGCCATCTAAAATGAAGCTAAAACTGGGAAGAAAAGCCTAAAATCAAGCTATGCTAAAACTGGGAAGAGAACAGGATTTTTACAAAGAAAGCTAAAAGAACGAAAAGGAAGTGAGGCATGAAAATCACTATTAAAGTCCACAGTAGAATGAGAGTAGATGAACAGGGAAAGCACGATCTGTTTTAGCTGTATGTAACTATGTATAACTAGTTTAAGTTCATATCAGTCAAGGTTATTAGAGTTTTTAATTAGTCATTAACTTTAGAGTTTATAAAATTAATCAGGGTGAGCAGAAAGTAGCTTGGAACTCCACAATATAAAAAAAAAATATGGGGTATTTTTTTATGAAGTTACATGGACAATCCATTTTCAATCCTATTTCTTTTTATTGTTTTCTGTGATGCTTTTCAATGTGTTCATTTATTCGCTCTGTTTATAATTTTAAATGAAAGCATGATCATGTTTCCATGTGATATCATTTATGTTTTTCACTGATGCATGCCGCGTTTTTTCTAAATGATATTGTTTTTAAAAATATTTTTTGTTTAAAAATATATTAAAATAGTTTTATTTTTATTTTTAAAAATTATTTTTGATATCAACATATGAAAATAATTTTTTGATATCAATACATGAAATTGATCTTAAAACACCAAAAATATTTAATTTAAAGTAAAAAATAAAAAATAAATTCAATTCTTTTAAAAATACACTTTTAAAATACAATGTCAAACAAGATAATGGTTATTGCACATTTTTTTTTAAAAAAAAAACAGCACAAAAGGGGTGCTTCTTTTATGTGAAAATTCCGTTTAGTTTTTTCTCTGTACATTCTGGTCATTGATTTTCAATGATAAAAATCTGGAACCTGTTTCCTTTTCATGTGAAGAAAGATATTTGTTTATTTAGAAAATTAAAAATAAATAAGTTCTCTTTTCCCATAAGCCCACTTTTATTAGTCATCCAATTAACAAGCTAAGAAACCATTTCAAAAGGTCGGGCCATCAGTCTCAAGTTCATTTACTGTGATGGTTAATAAAATAGTCATTAGAGAGTTTTATAAGACTGTTAATTTTAGGATCTATAAAATCAATTAAAATATATACAAACTAACCCAAATATTCACGATAAAATATAAAAATAGGCCATCAAGTGTCATTTCTGCATTCTAAGATATTGTATATGAATACTGTAGCGATTAATTTTCAAAAAATATATTGAAATAATAATATTATTTTTCAAAATTTATTTTTTAATATTGATATATTAAAACAATTTAAAAATACTAGAAAAATTAAATTTCAACAAAAAAGCAGGTTAAACCTCACTCTTAAATATCCTTCGAAGGTCTGGATATTTTTTTAAAAAAAAATCACACTTTTTTTTTTCAAAGTATATTACTATTTGTGCGGTTATTAATTTATTTATTAAAAAGAAGATAATTGAAAATTATATTGTTTAGCAGACTTTTGATCGTAGCTAGTATTATTTTTGCAATTAAAAATTACAAATGATGAGACCAATGCTCGAACTCAGGGAAAATACCATGGGCTAAACTTTAAATGCCTGTTTCCAGTTTAAACTTGTCTTACCCCTACTTTAAGCCCATATATTTGATGGATAAGAAGCTGGCGGTGGGGTCCGACGCCCGACGACATATCGTTTTTCTTTACAGATAAAAACTTGACTCTAGCTATCCCGACCTCTCTTTCTTCCCTCTCTGCGCCCATTAGGGTTATCGCACATACTCTCTCCGTGTCTCGCTCTCCGATCGCAATTGTGCTTTGCAAATCTTCAAAGCCCTAATTCTCACTGGTAAGCGATTCAATCTGTTGTTTCTTGTTTTCTATTTTTTGGCATGAGTAAGAAAAGTTGCTTACTTGCTGGATTGATGGTATCAAATTACAAACACAGCCGTCAATTTCATTAACCATGGCTCGTCGAAGAGACGAAGACGACGACCTTGAAGATGAAGAGTACGAGGAGCAGGAAGAGCAACTAATGGATGAAGAAGAGGAGTATGAAGAGGAAGAAGAGGATAGAGGAGCGTCGATTAAGAAGAGACGGAGATCAGATTTCATTGATGATATCGCGGAGGAGGAGGATGAGGAAGAAGAAGAAGATGATGACGATGATGAGGATTATGGTGGTGGAGGTGGAGGTGGAGGTGGTAGGAAGCAGAAGGGGAAGAAGCGACGTGGTGCTGAGTTTTTTGATGATATTGCGCAAGTTGCCAGTGATGACGACGAAGAAGAAGAAGATGCCGAGGATGGTATGTTTGTTTAGTTTTAAGCCTTCTTAAATTGTTCAGTTATGGTGGTAAATTCAATGCCCTTGTCTGTACTTTTGTACATGCAGATTTTATAGTTGATGATCATGGAGCTGATTTACCCGACGAGGCTGGTGGTAGAAGGATGCATCGGCCATTGCTGTCACGTGAGGATGATCAGGAAGATGTTGAAGCACTTGAGAGAAGTATCCAAGCTAGATATGCGAAGTCAATGCACTCAGAATATGATGAAGAGACCACCGAAGTGGAGCAACAAGCTCTTTTGCCATCTGTTCGGGATCCAAAATTATGGATGGTCAAGTGTGCGGTATGTTTATCATTGGTCCTTGGGTGTGGTTTTCATATTTTTGTGTACTATATGTTTTCATGTGCTTATTAAATTGTTCTTTAATGTCCATCAGATTGGCCGTGAACGGGAAACGGCTGTTTGTTTGATGCAAAAATACATTGATAAAGGATCAGAATTGCAAATTCGGTCTGTGGTTGCTCTTGATCATCTTAAAAACTTTATATATATAGAAGCAGACAAAGAAGCCCATGTGAGAGAGGTATATTTCTGCTCCAAGGCTTTTCAATGATTACTGAATTGTGCCTTTTGATGTTTTCATACTTACAACTGTGATGAATGGAATATGTGATGTGATGATTTCCTTCTGCTTCAGGCTTGCAAAGGCTTGCGCAATATTTTTGGCCAGAAAATCATGCTTGTCCCAATCAGAGAAATGACTGATGTTCTTTCAGTTGAAAGCAAAGTAATTGATCTTTCCAGGGACACATGGGTCAGGATGAAGATTGGGACTTACAAAGGAGACCTTGCCAAAGTGTGTTTTATAACTTATATTCCTATTCACTTTCTTGTTCGCAGATTTTCTTGTCTGATTTTTCAAGCTCTTATTTGAAGGTTGTAGATGTAGACAATGTGCGACAGAGAGTTACAGTAAAGTTAATTCCAAGGATTGACTTACAGGCTCTTGCAAACAAACTGGTATGTTTTCACATAGATTATTGCTCTATGTGATTGATAGAAGGGCTGTTGTACTTAAAAAATTGTCTTTTATGAAGCTTTATCTCATCACAATGGTGACTTCATATAGATTCACTAGGCATTCCCTTTTATTCATCATCATTACTTTGCCCATGAATGCAATGAAACAGTATTGTATGAAGTTATATATCTGATCAGGACAAACATGATTTTCTGCCCAAAAATAGTCTTGTATAAAGTTATTTCTCTGATGGGGACATGCTGTATTGTACCTAGCAAAAGGTTATGTCTCATCGCAATGATGAAAAATTGTGTTGTCCAACGCTAGTTCACTTTCATAATAGGAAGTTTTGCTACCCTTTTTCCTCAGGAAGGCAGAGAAGCACCAAAGAAGAAGGCATTTGTACCTCCTCCACGTTTTATGAATGTTGATGAAGCTAGGTAGATACTGGTTGCTTCTTTTTCATTGAAATATCTATACTACCAAATCTTTTTTGTTTATTATCTAATCATTTGCTGGCCTTGTAACTTTTCAGGGAATTACATATTCGTGTTGAGCGAAGAAGAGATCCGATGACTGGTGATTATTTTGAAAATATTGGCGGGATGCTTTTTAAAGATGGTTTCTTGTATAAAACTGTATCAATGAAGTCAATTAGTGCTCAGAACATTAAGCCATCATTTGATGAACTCGAGAAGTTTCGATCACCTGGAGAGCATGGAGATGGTGATGTTGCCAGTTTGTCAACCTTGTTTGCAAACCGAAAGAAGGGCCATTTTATGAAGGGTGATGCAGTTATTGTTGTCAAGGGAGATCTGAAAAGTCTAAAGGGATGGGTCGAGAAAGTTGATGAAGAAAATGTTCATATTAGACCTGAAATGAAGGGTCTTCCGGTAAGAATCTGTTGGTAAATTTAAAATAATAATGTGTTAAGGATCACTTGAATTTGCTGATCTGCTCAGCCTTTCATTTATTGATACTCAAATGTATTTGTTGGCAGAAAACACTTGCAGTGAATGAAAAGGAACTATGCAAGTATTTTGAACCCGGCAATCACGTGAAGGTTGTTTCAGGCACACATGAAGGTGTCACCGGCATGGTTGTCAAGGTTGAGCAGCATGTGCTCATTATTCTATCTGATACAACAAAGGAACATGTGAGTGATGCATTTGCTGCATGAATTAATTTTCTCTGCTTTTAGAATTGCTTCATGACAAGAAAACCAATGTGTGAAAACAATGTTGATATCTGTTGTCTTCAGATCCGTGTATTTGCTGATGATGTTGTGGAAAGTTCTGAGGTAACAACAGGTGTTACCAAAATCGGGGACTATGAGCTTCATGATCTTGTACTATTGGAGTAAGCCTGTTTGCTTAAGAATGGTAATTGTTTGTTCCTTATCATTTGAGGTCTTACCTGTTATTTTGTGTTTGTTGTAGTAATATGAGCTTTGGTTTAATCATTCGTGTAGAAAGTGAAGCCTTTCAGGTTAGTCATTACCGGACTATCCACATTTCCATGTTTATCTTTCACCTATGTCAGCTCAAGGGCCATCCTTTTTCTGCAGGTTCTCAAGGGAGTTACAGAGAGGCCAGAGGTTGCACTTGTTAGACTAAGAGAGATCAAATGCAAAATTGAGAAGAAAACTAATGTGCAAGACCGGTACAAGAACACAGTATCAGTGAAAGATGTTGTTAGGATCATTGATGGTCCTTGCAAGGTAATATTCTTATCCATCCATTGCCTGATTTATCTTGTTATCACATGTGCATATCTTACAGCCTCCTTATTGTCTTTTTAGGGGAAACAAGGTCCTGTAGAACACATATATAGAGGAGTCTTGTTCATCTATGATCGACATCACCTTGAGCATGCTGGGTTTATTTGTGCTAAATCCCACTCATGTATTGTCATCGGAGGATCACGTTCTAATGGAGATAGAAATGTAAGTATATGTTATCTTTTTTTAGGAATAAATATTTTTTTTGGCTGATTTTTTTGTGCATGTAGCCTTTAATTTTTATGATCAGGCCTTCTTTCAGGTTTTTTTGGTATGAAGTGGATTAGTGCTCATAATTATCAAATGCTGCTGATAAATACTAGCTGAGTAGTGAATATGAGCTTAAAAAGATGGTTGATGGTCATTGTCACTAAATTTGCTTTCTTTTCAGTAATTAATTGCATAGAGAACCTATTGTAAGATGTATTCTGTTATTGCTTAAATTTTGTTTTTGGCTTAAAAAATTTATAACCAGTTATTGCTTAAATTATTTTTTGGCTAGAACTTCTTTTACAATCCTTATTCATCTGTAATTTATTCAGGCTACCAGGACATGATTTGTAAAATGAAAATTGACTATCAAATTCAGATCAAATCAACATACATATATAAACCAAACTGCCCTTTATCTCACTCATTATTAAATTTCCAGGGTGATTCCTACTCAAGATTGGGCAGTTTTAAAACTCCTCGAGTACCCCCTTCACCAAGGAGATTTCCTAGAGGAGGTCCTCCATTCGAATGTAAGTTTCTTTATGGTCCTAGCTCTCTTATTTAAACAAATTTTATCATAATTAGACTTCTTAATTTGTTATTTACCCGAGAATGAAAAGGACACATTTCATTGCAGTGGTGTCATATTTTTCTTGAATCAAATCTAATATCAACTGCTTATTGAATTCTGCAGCTGGAGGAAGAGGTGGTAGAGGTGGAAGGGGAGGGCACGATGCTTTGGTTGGTACCACAATAAAGGTACGGCAGGGCCCTTTCAAGGGCTACCGTGGGCGTGTTAAAGATATCAAAGGTCAACTCGTTAGAGTTGAACTAGAATCACAAATGAAGGTTGTTACAGGCAAGTCTTCATCTATGCCCAGTAAAAAGCTAGCCCCATGTATTCCTGTTTGTTTTATGGACAATGAATGCTGTTTTATGTGCAGTTGATCGGAGCCACATCTCGGATAATGTTGTTGTTTCAACTCCATATCGGTAAATTGAACATATGCTGAAAATTGTTTGTAGTTTGATGATGCTATCTTTCTGATTATATGTTTTTCACATGTTTTCCCAGTGATGCACCTCGATATGGCATGGGAAGTGAAACCCCAATGCATCCTTCTCGAACTCCCTTGCGTCCATACATGACTCCAATGAGAGATTCAGGAGGTTTGTTCTTTTTATACAAGTCTACTTAGATTTGGGTGTTTAAATCGATTGTCATTCTGGTATAAAAAGTTTATTCAAGTTTTGGATGCTTTAATCGATCACCATTTTGGTATAGGTGGGATTAGTACAGGCACTTATGTGTTTTTTCTCATGCTTGCAGCGACACCTATTCATGATGGCATGAGGACACCTATGCGTGATCGAGCTTGGAATCCTTATGCACCAATGAGTCCTCCAAGGTTTGAGCATGAAATTTGCTAATACTAATTGTTTTCCTATTTTAGTTTTCTTTTCATGAAGATAATTTAGAAATGGTTCTGAATCCTCTTATTGAATATTTCATTGATAGTTTTGAAGAACCTGTAGTTTTTTTTTAGTTTTAGTCATTCCCTGTCACAAATAATTGATTTTTCAGAGGCATATTTGGGTTCTTTTTAGAACTGCTGATGGTACTGATTTGCTCAATTGCAATCTGTCTAAAATATGACCTTCATTTGGTGGACACAACTTCATATGCAATAAAATGGAGATAGAGAAACTGGTAAAATGACAGTTGCATCAGAAACAGTGAATAAATTAGATTTGAATGATTGGGCATTTGCCTCTCCTTTTCACAATTATTGATTTAAAATGTACACATCTAGAGGAATGTCTGCTAGTTATATCAATATCCCCAAGTTATCTTGGTTCCTTAATGAATTGGTCTCAATTGTGTTGTTTCAGCTAAATAATCCAAATAAATGAAGGACGGACCATAATAAGAAGCATAATTTAACCCTATATCTCTAAAAGTTACTTACCCTATCTCAAGAATTTCATTGCATCTTTAATAGTCACTTCCCATGCCAGCACGTAATATCGGTTCCCCAGGTTAATCATAAATCATAACCACATCCCTTAAAGCTGTTTCAATGTCCTTCACTTGTCCCATTTTGCATTTTAGAACTAGACATTTTTTTCCTTTTGTTTGTCTTTAAATTAAAGTCCTTTTTAATTGATGTACAGGTTATTTTTTTTTGCTTAATTTATAACAGTTGGAGGCCTATTACATCTATTTACAATATGTGAAATTGTCTGTCACGATGGATAATTTTCAAATGATGAATTTAGTTTGAGTTTAGAATTAATATTCATCTTGCCTTTTGATTTGGTTCAATCTCTCCTCTCTTTTTCTGAGTCCCACAAACAACTTTTTAAAATTTTCATAACCTTTGTTGCTAAATAGAACTTGCTTCATAAGCATTGCATACATCTGGTGTCTGTTTTATCTGATGCAAAATAGTGTCCTGCATTTCAAGTATTTTGAAACTGTGACATCAGTTCCTCGAAAAAGTATCATCTTTCAAAATTAATAAACTTTTGACCTTGTCACTTTTATTCATTGTTACTGAAGCATGGTCATTGGAATTGTGTCTGCAAAATGCAGGGATAATTGGGAAGATGGGAACCCTGGTTCTTGGGGAACTAGTCCGCAGTATCAGGTAAAGAACTCGGCATACCTTGACCCTATAAATAATTCAAGTTATTCTATGCTGTTATTATATATGTGTGAAGTAATGAAATTTTTTTTTTTCCAGCCAGGAAGCCCTCCCTCTGGAACATATGAAGCTCCAACTCCTGGTTCAGGCTGGGCTAGCACTCCTGGTGGTAATTATAGTGAAGCTGGAACACCAAGAGATAGCAGTTCTGCCTATGGTAGTTTATTTTTCAGTTTCCTATGATACTTTAAGCGGCGATTTTTTTTTACTATAGCTAACTTTGTGCACCTCTTATAGCCAATGCTCCAAGCCCATACCTGCCATCAACTCCTGGCGGCCAGCCTATGACACCCAGTTCAGCATCCTATCTCCCTGGCACTCCTGGAGGGCAGCTAATGACACCCGGAACTAATGGTCTGGATATGATGTCTCCTGTTATAGGTTTGTTTTACACTTCTTATTTTTGCCATTTGTCACAGTTATTTTGTTGGATCTATTGATATTTATTAGTTTATATTAATAATATATCTAGGAATGTCCTTCATTGTTTGGTTTTTGGCCCAGTCTGTGTATTGTTAAGCCATTTTTTCAGGTTGGATAAGTATTCCTAAGGTGAGGCCATGGGCAGCTCTGTCATGAAATAGATAGTTCAGATGCCTACTTCATACATTGATTTCTGTTTTCAATTCTAGAAAATGTGTTGGTGCTTCATGAATTTTTCTTCTTCTTTTGGTGGGTTTGGTTTAGAAGTTAGAACTTAATCCGCATAGTGAAATGGCTCTGAATAGGCAGAACCAATGTAAGGAACTTGATCGACTTTCTACAAAATTTTGTTTGGTCTACTGGTATAGTGTGATTTTTACTATATCTAGGTTTGGTTTTAAAAACTCACAAACATCCTTTTAGTGATTGTGTAAGTTGCAATTCATTGCATTACAGGTGGAGATGGTGAAGGACCATGGTTCATACCAGACATATTGGTTAACGTACACCGGACTGCAGAGGAATCTGCTGTTGGAGTCATTAGAGAGGTGCTTCAGGTATGTCTTTCCAAAGTCAGTTGGGAAAATTTTCATTTGCATCTCTGTTGATTATTTAGATTTTGTTTGAGTTATGGCTTTTGACTTTGAATCATAATACAAAAGTTGGTTTTCATTCTTAAGTTGTGAGAAAAATAAGTTGAAATGACTTGGAGGTAAAAGAATGCTTGGTAAAAATGTCTCGACATTCTTTTTTTTTTTAAAGAAAAAGAACAAGAAGGAATCATATACAAGGTAAAATCCACAAGCTAAAAGGTTAAATTTTTTCTACTCTTGACTAAACCAAAATTTTGACTCAATTTTATAATGGACTTTTGATTCAAGTTAAAAGTTATTTCCAATCAAATATGCTAACGACTTTTTATGAATTAAAAAATAACTTGACTCAATCTATGAAAGTTATATCAAACATCACCTAACTAGATGTTTGAAATCCACGTGATGTTCCTCAAGTGTTTTTTGTGAAGCCGCACTAATTTAAATGAAGGAATACAAAGTAGAACTGTCATTGTTAAGAGGGAACAAAGTAGAATATTTGTAATGAATTCAGCTACTATACTAATGCTGGTGTTGGTGGACCAGGATGGCTCTTGTAAAATAGTCCTCGGGGCTCATGGGAATGGCGAGACGATAACTGCTCTTCCCAGTGAAATCGAGATGGTGGTGCCAAGGAAATCAGACAAGATCAAGATCTTGGGTGGTGCACATCGTGGTGCTACTGGCAAGTTAATTGGTGTTGATGGCACTGATGGAATTGTAAAGTTGGAGGACACTCTCGATGTTAAGATATTAGATATGGTTATACTGGCCAAACTTGCACAAATGTGATTTTTGTGATATAACACAAATTAAAAGCCAGGAGTTTTCCCCCTTAGAGTGCGAATCCTGTTGATCATTGGTCTGTATCAGTGTTTAGAATTCCATGCCACGAGCAGCGTGTAGCATAGTAAGGCTAATTATCTGTAGATTAGGGTTGTCTGATTTTCGAAAGCGAACATGCAACTGAAGCTCTTGACAAAGCGAATGTGTCCTGGAGAGAGTATAGAGGTAAACAAATGGAGAGGTGTTCGCAAGTAGCATCACTTCAAAATGAATAATCCTCTTAGTGTATATATATCGTTGGAGGGATTGGAATGCTGGTTTCTAGGATTGGCTGCTGACCTTTTGTACGAGGATTATACAGATACTCAAATAACCTTGCCAATCATAACCAAAAATCCTGAGTCTTATAAATTAGATGACTAGATGTCTAATCCTTCTGTTTCACTCTACAAGGGTAATCTCGAGATTCATTATTTTTTCTTCTTATTTTTATGAATCATCCAACCGCATGTTTGCTTATATATATATATAAAATCCAAGATTCAAGTATGTTTGCGGAACCCTGATTTTGCTAAGTTCTAACCTCTCGGTAACAGAACAAGTCTTTTTCTTTGCATGGAAGAGAATAACTTCTACTGGCTTGAATTTCAAGGTGGGATCCCTCCATTTCACTCTTTTAGCAGAGCTCAATTGCCTCCCCGGCTCTCTTATTTATGTCGGTTCCTGTAATGGGTTGCTTTGTGCATGTCAAGATTATAAAGTTATGGACGCAATAAATCCATTTCACAAGCGAGTATATTTGAGCAAATATGTGCATTTCATTTTCAAAGCGAGCAATTCAAATCGATACCGTTGCCTTCTCCTCTGTTGATAATGATTACGCCTCCAGGTTTGAAAAATATCGGGGTTTCCCTGTATCTCTGCTATCTTGTTCATATATTTCAGCAGGATGTTATGGAGGTATGGCTGATGAACGAGTATAGTATCTCTGAATCTTGGACCAGGATAATCTTGCTTTCTTTCAAGCAGAAAGAACAACTTGCTTGCAACGTGTTCTGCTATATATACCTTTCGGGCTTTTAATGTATTCTGATTCGTGCCTTGGTTCTTTGGGTTATAACGTGTATCTGAAATTTGCTTTTCATGAATTGCTGGTGATTTATTTTCATGATCCTCTATTTTTGAATTACAATTCTGTTCTACAATTAATTTCAAATATTTAAGTAGAGAAGCTGTGGAATTATTTGGCTTGAATTTGTAAAAATACATCATTAACCTTACTTGCCACCATCTCTAAAAAAACATCTTCCAAGCGTGTGCGAGAATTTTCCTTTCTTCACCTTGGAGAATCCACTTGTTGAACATTAGTTGTCATCGTGGTCTAATTGTTTTTTTTTTTGAATTGTTTATTTAGTTTAAGTTAAATGTTTTATGTGTTTTAAGATTGTTTTGATATTATAAATAATTTTAAAAAATAAAAATATTATTTTAATGAATTTTTAAATAAAATATACTTTGAAAAGTAATATCTATCGCACTTATAAACAAAATCTACGTCATAAAAACACAATAAAAAATACAAAGTAACAAACAACAGAGAATCCTCTGCGTATCTTTTCTTTTTTACTAAACGGAAACAGAGGATAAAAACAGAACTCTTGTTGGATAATTTCAGCTTTTCTTGATGTTCTTTCGGGCAAGATACATGTTCTTGAAGACAGTTGCTTCACAAATTCTCCGCCAACTATATTCAATATTATTTCCATCGTCGGCGTTGCAACCTTGTGGTTTTCGGACAACATACGCGCGCTCTGCGAGAGGATAATTCAATGCTGTTGAATAAAAATTAACCTTCATCTCTTTATATTTGTCTTTCATTATAGTTAAAAAAAAAAAATGCATGATCCTTTGTATTTGCAAGACCTAATTCTAAAAAGAAAAAAAAAAACGGATTTAATCTTAGTTTTAAAAAACATAAAAGTCAATATATTGTGTGGATATTATAGAAAATATTACAAAAATATGCACTTATTAAAGATAAGCCTGAAAAAAAGAACTTTTTAATTTTAAAAAATACGTTAAACTTCATTGATCATTTGTTTTCTTAAACGAGTTTATATATATTTTTGCAAAAATAAAAATAAATAATAGTGACGAAGAGTTTATATATATTTTTGCAAAAATAAAAATAAATAATAGTGACGAACATAAGCCACTTTACTCCCGCCCAAATGTTGCTTCACATCATCTGAATTGCAGTTGGCTCGTGATTTTGAAAAAAATCATTTTTTTTTGTTTTTGAAGTGCTTATTTAAAAAATTATTATTTATATATAAAAAACACATCATCTTAATAAATTTTCAAGCAAAAAAAACATATTTTAAAAAACAAACTCCATTACACTCAAAACAAACACTAAAAGTTAAATCTGAGGACCTGAAGGTGATCATGAACTCAGCCAGCATACGAGCCATTTGCTAACCGGCAAGGAGTTTTATTATTTCTTTCACACAAGCTATATCTCTATTGATATTTGATACAAAGGCTAAAAATCACCTCACCAACCTCGCACCAGGAAGGAAAGCCTAACCACAAGAAAGGGTGCGAGAGTACACAATCCTGGTTGCGGTACTGAATATCTCAACATGCATCCAAAATCACCTGCAGCCGAAGAACAAAGACGGTCCGTATTATACACAGATAGTGAAAACTCTTCAGCGAAGTTCCAAGAAGAATTTCAATGATCAAAAAGATAAAGACAAGGGAAAGCACATACGATCTCAGTTACATTCAAATTAGAGGACTTTACAGTAATGGTTCCCCAAAAGAAACCCAGATAATGAACAGGAATCTAATCTGAAGGCTATAAAATTTAGATAGAATAGGTATCAAAAGGACAACGAGCATGGATGCCAATATGAATTTGCACTGATACACAAATACTAATAGAAAGAAGTAAACAGAAATCTCATTAGTTAAACGAAGGTGAAGAGAAAAATAGCATAAACCTAAAAGAGGTTGCTCTTTTCAACCCCATCCTGCCGTGCAAATATCAGCTTGCAACACAATGACCCTCGTTAATTTAACGCACTTAAAACAGACATGGACGTTCTCGAACTAAGGCATGCTAATAGAATATGGCAACTCATTTCTAAATTTACGGTTCAAGATTCAATAATAGCTAAACTTCATAATCACAAGCATACAGCTTCTTACAACTAAGTGGTAGAGAAATACAGCATGCTTTCAGAATCAAAGACTTGATCTGAAAGGCGATCAGTCATCACAGATAATATATGCAAAACATCTAGTTATGGCTAAACATCATTTTCCTCCATTTCTTTAGCATCTCTAGACTGACAGCCCAGCCCACTTAAGTTCCAGTCAAAAGAAGTATACTCCAAAATTCCTACTTGTAATCATTTCAAAGGACTTGGTTTATATCAAGTTGGATCAGATCATCTTGAATATCAAAAGGAAAAATAAAGGCCTTCATTTAACGCCATACTGCCTTGGCTCTCGTCTCAGGCAGTATTCTAAGATCCACAAATTCAAGGATATTTTACTTGAATTGAATCTATCACGTTCCTCTTGAGCATTAACTGCAACTTCTCTCTTCTATAATTTACAAATCTGACAAGCAATATAAATGCTTGCCACTCCAGTCTCCAGAGACTTGCAAGAATTTTGCAACTCTGCCTGGTAAACAATATCAATAGCAACAGAAAAAAATCACTCAGCTATGTTCATTTGTTTACAAGTGCTTGAGATCACAGTTGCTTGTTTTGCCCCCTCTCTTATCCACCAGTTTGATTAAGTCATGCTTCCATCTATCATAAAATTAAAGACAGACTGCCTAGTTTAAACCTATGCTAGCATTTGCAGCGTCTTGCTCTGGTAAAAAAACACGATGCTTTTATGAAAATGTTTATAGGACAAATAGAACAAGCTTTGTTCTAGAGGTTGTAGATATCCACAAACTGTGACAGGTGAGTGAAAGGCACTGAAGTAATAACAAATTAAATAAAAGATAAAACTTGGATGTCCCTTTTTGTGAACCTGCTAACAGCACACAGCCAGGCCCCACATCTACCCTCAGTGAGGAACAAATGCACATAAGTCAAGAAACATGTAAATTCTCAGATTTTCAAATTCTGCCCACAATGTGAAACCCTGACTGTAATCAGCAAATGAGCACCAATCCTGAAGTCATATAAAGATAAAAACTAGACAACCATACTCAGTATGTCAGTTCTTATCAATGAGAACACTTATACTACAGATACATCCACCCACTGAAAATGTGAAATGCTGACACGTCCAGGAAAAGCCAATAAAACGCTACTAATCTGTTAATCATGCAGCATGAAGAGCAATAAATCTTGACCACATTCAGCCATGAAAATATCATAAATACGCACAATAGATTTTTCCTTTTCAATTACAAGCATCCTTTTGAAATCTAACGTAATAAAATCTGGTTCCAAGCAAAGCAACTGACTTATCTGCCCAGTACAGAAAGCATCTGTTATCAGCAAAGTTATTCTTCTTTTAAAGATTCAAAGCTTCTATGTTATGTTCTTTGATTGCAATAGATCAAAAACAAAGATGGAGCCAGGAAAATGCGATTGATGCCTAATGGAACAGCTACCTTAACCTTCATACTGTTGCTTTCACTGCTAATTCAAACAGTTGACCATGCATCACAGAGACTGTCCCCTCAAATAATATTTGGATTACATATATAGCAACTTTGCACACATTAGGATCAACATCCCCTCAAATGGTATCTAGTAATTTGTAGCTTAAGTGAAAATTAAAAAAAACCCAGAAATTTTCAGCTAGGCTCCAGCTCGATAACAGATGTACTTTTTTCTTTTCTTTTGAGAAACCACATCAGGTATACTTATTATGCCCTTATACACATAGATCATAGTGAAAGGCCAAAACAACATTTGTTTTTCTTCAATTATGATGCCTGTAGAGGCATTTTAACCTCAATTTGAACAAAGTAGGGTTACATTCACCATCTTACAGCTGAATTTAAAGTCCTATGTGTTTTTGCATATAGAAGTCATCCAACTATTGGTTTAAGAAGACTGCTTCAATGGAAACTTGAAACTTTTCCACGCTATTATCCATCATATCATTTTTTTAATAATAAATGGAGAAAAGAAACCCCGGAGTTAAACCTAATAAATGCAGATTATACCTTGCTTACTTTGCAGGCTCTCTATTGAAGGATCCAACAGGAACCGCACTAGAAGATTCATAATTTTCCTAAAAAAAAAGCAAGTGCATAATATTGTTAAGATTAAGATTAAAGCGTTAGACATTGGAATTTAAACATGCATGCAAGTTCGGTTTAAGGAAATATAAATATATAAAGTATGATTGATGTTGAGAACATCGATACCTGGTTGTTTGAATTTTGTCCATGTATCCGCTGAGGCCTGGCATTAAGATCAATCAATTTGTTGTCCATTTTTCCGTAGCTATCTGTGTTATTCTCTACCATTGGAACTGGAGAGGCTCTATGGTTTTGTTGATTTTCTCTAGCTGTGAGTTTAAGTGGCTGGTTTTGGTCCCTCCTTGTTTCATTTTGATCAAGAGGTTGTTGTCCTTGTTCCTCCATCCGGCCAGGTTTATCCCCTGGAAACTAAATAAGACAGTCAAACAAAAAATGTTAATCCGGAAAGCTTCTTACATGTTTTCTACAAAACTGAAAACACTTCGATTCCGAGTGACAAACCTCAACCCTCTGCCTCAACAGAAGATATCTCCCATGGGTTCTTTTACCACCAACATGCACTATCATATCGCATTGCAAGCAGAGCGAACTACCATCTATCTCACAGTAAAAGAAAGCTGCATGCACATTTCGAGACAAGGAAAAACAAAACTCGTTAAAAAAATTCAAAAATTTATATTCCATGAACAAGGCCAAAATATAAGCAAATGCAGGCAGGCATACCTGGTGCATTTTCACATATGTCACACTGTGGAACAGCGCTCGGATCTGCAAGGCCTACTCGCACGTGCCGACTCGCTAGCTTGTTGCACATATGAACCTGTTCCGGCACACAAACAGAGACCCGTTTGCTTAAATATGACAAATTCGATGATGCATACTCAAAAAGACAAAAATTTGCACCCCGCCGTCAAAAAAATACCAAATCCAAAGCTTGATAATTTACAATAAAAGATCGTTACTTGATAGACTCGGCAAAGTACAGGCAATTTTTACACTTCCAGAACCAAAAAAGAATTCATTTTGCAAATCCAATCAAGCCCATTTCAATTTGAGCAGAAATATTACCTTAACTCACTTAAATAATTCTCTTAATTAAAACAAGTAAACCATGGGGGGGACACTATAACGAGACAAAAAAATATTGTAAAAATAAAGGTCGATAGTCACCTTCTCGTCGCAGGAACGGCAAAGAGCGGCTTCATCAGCGGCGCAAAAAAGAATCGCGGCTGAGCTCTCACACACATCACAAATCGTTCGCATTTCTGGTTTTTTTAGAATTAATTTAGGTTCTTTCTTCGTTTTTTATCCCCCCTTCAATCTCTGTTTTTAGCTAATTCTCCTTTCTCCATCTCAAAGTCATTTGTTGATATTTTGTAAGGATAAAATTGTTGAAGTTGATCACTTTTGAATTAAGTAGTTGGTGACATAAAGATTAGCGCGGGGGAGAGAGAGAGAGAGAGAGATTTAAATGGAGAAGAGAAGAGAGTGGAAGAGTGGAGAGGAGAGGGAGACAAGTGGAGCTGCTTTGAGTCTGTGAAATCGGAGCTGGAAACAAGGAAGTGTTTGCTACCCGTGTTTTGTTCCTATAGCTTCTTTTTTTTATATCGTGCTGTTTTAAAAACTATTATTTATTTAAAAATATATTGAAATAATATCTTTTAAAAAAAATTAATATTACGATTTTTAAATAATTTAAAAATACAAAACGTATATTTTAAAGAAAAATATATTTTTTTTAAAAAAATATTATTGAAATATAAAAATAAATAGGCTTTTTAATTTCTTCTAGTTTAAAATAGTTTTTTTTAAAACAATTAACAACATTTGAATAACATCACATCGTTAAATTATAATATATCTTAAATATAGTATAATATTAAATACATGTAGTATTTAAAAATCATGTATAACAGGTAGATATCATATTGCAATTTTGTCTCCTGGGACTAGAATTTCAAGGCCATTTTTTAAAGATAATTTTGTTGTCAATTTTTATAAATTAAATTAAATTAAATTATTATCTGTTATTTTTTTAATGAATTTAATTCTAAATATACCCATCCATTTTAACTGCTATTTTTTATCAAGAGACGAAAATGGTATTAATAAAAAAGAGGAGAAAAGAAAACTGGAGCAGTAAAAAATGGCATTCCGGGATAATGCTGCGGCGAGTAAAGTGTTTTTGCAGCGTGTGGTCGAGTAGAGTTCAAAAGGATGGTGAGCGATTCATGTTTGTGATCTGTTCCGTTGTTGCTAGTGGTGAATGGAGGACATGGGATCTTCACGTGCTATTCAGCGCCGTGCGTCGCACGTGGGTATGGACGCCACTGCTTCGTAGGTTCCTGGCACGTAGGTTTCACGATCAAACATGGTTTTTTTATTTGAACAAATAGATTCAGTGGCTTTCTGTGTTTTTATATATATATATCTTGTAATAACATATTTTTTTATAATTTTAATTTTACGATCTGGCTGGTATCAGGGTTGAAGAGTATGTTTAGTATTTTTATGGGTTTTTTTTTTAGAAATATATTTAAATATTATTTTTAAAAAAATATTTTTGATATTAGTGTATAAAAAAATTAGAAAACATAAAATAAATAATCTAAAATAAAAATCGATTTTCTTAAAGTATTTTTAAAATGCAAAAAAAAAAAAAAAAACAAGTAGGGTCTATATCATGAGTGTATTTAGTGAATTCATAATTTGATAAATTTACTTGATCAAATTATCTTGAATACATTTGATATTTTTTAAAAAAAAACTCAATTATTATTGTTTTAAATGAAAGAAGTTATTAGTTTTTGCAAGAAGGGAATATTAGGAGTTATTTTTTCATCGAGAAGGGAGGAAACCTGGTGGACATTGACAGCTTAATTAGTTTGGCATTGTATTTTTAAATTATTTTAAAAAATATATTTATTTTATTTTATTTTATTTTTTTAATAGCAATAACAAAAAGAATTTAGAAAGTGTCCAATTTCTAATCACGCGCTACATCCACCACAACACATTCCGGACCTGGGTGGCTAAACCGGGCGCTATATATTCACGAGCAGGTATGATGGTATGCATATGTTATCTGTTATTTTACCTGGCAGAACAAATATAAAAGAAAATCATATGCTTAGATCCATTCAGATATTTAAAAGTATAGTAATTTCTTATAAAAAAAAATTATTTTTTTATTAGTATATCATAATAATTTAGAATTACTAAAAATAACTATTTTAAATAAAAAAAATAATATTTTAAATCAAACTGTCACTTTATCGGTGATAAAAAAAACCCCGAAAAGATTCGTGATTCGTACATGACAAGTATGCATGTCTGGCTACAATTGATTCTGACCTGCATTGATTATTGATGCTAGTTATCATGACCTGGAAACTATTAATAATAAACTCACGAAAATGTTATGGTGGGCCCACATGTAGGACCCCGGAAGCAAGAGCCCAGGAAAAAAGTCAAAAAGTTTGGTGCAGCAGGTTTATTTTGGTATACCGATTTATTCATGGCCACAAACTTCGAAGATGGCGTGTAATGGATGCTCTTCTCAATTCATTCTTAGCCACCAATCTCATTTTTCCCCCCTGGCCCACGTGCCATTGTTACAGGTTTTTTTTTGAGGCCATTGTTTCTTCTATTCCTTTCCTCCTCCTCTACGACATGTTTGGGAGTGACTAATATATTATTTAATTAGTTGATATAAAATTTATATATATATATATATATTAGTGAAAAGTATATTTGAAAAATATTCCACATTCTGATATCAATGGTGAATTTTCTCACTCTCATTTTGAAACAAATCAATAGTTTCCGTGCATGTATGATATTATATTTAAACTGTGGTTGGATATATTTTAAAAATATATTAAGTTTTAAAAATATTGAATTATTTTTTAAAATTATTTTTATATAAAAAATATTTTCTATAGCAGCATCGTCAAGCGCTTAGCAGAATAATGCTCGCATACACAGCCAACTCTCAAGAATATTAAACGTGTGTAGTGTGTACGTACATTTTTCAATCTACATTTTCCATATGAACAAGGCAGCATGTCTTGCTGTTATGGGCCGGCCTAAACTTTGCCCCCTGGTCAGATATGGCTTGCTTTCAGATTGATTAGGTACCGGGCCAGGATAAACTTGGTTTGGCAGTAGACAAATAGACATCATCAGACCGATGTCATGTTTATCATTGCATTTAAAAAGTTTTTTTTTTTTTTAAATGAGATTACTTTGATAAAGGTATAGGCATTTTTAATGACATTTACTTACCCGGTGAAAAATAAAATAAGAAATATATTTTCAAGCCTAATTCAAAATATACACTTTCATATCATATAAATATATATATATATAGAATATTTATATTTTTTATACAATATAATAAATAAATCTCGTAATATTGATATAATGTACATATATGTTATAGCATTTATAATTTTGCTGTTATATATATATAGATAATTTTATATTGAATAATAAATATTAGACGTTGAATATTGTTTTAATTAATGATACAGTAAAAATCTAACCCATGCATAGTGAAAAAGAGAATAAAAATACTACCAGCACACCTTCTAGTTTTATCCAACGTGGCATCAATTATGTTTTTTTTAGCTCAAATTGATAAAAACAATCTTACAAAGTCCCTTGACCAAAGCACAGATTCCATTTTATATAGTACTGAAAAAAATTACACTTTTTTTTTTTTTACAGATACAGATTCTCGAGTTAAAAAAACAACAGTGCTTCTATTTAATCATGATCGGGACTTCTAACTGACCCAAAGCATAACTTTAGCTAGAGCCGTTTTCAAACCACATTTCGCAGTGATCATGACAGTTAGTTTATGAAAGAAATATGCAACCACTCCCGCCTTTCTTCACGGCGATCATGATTAGCGGACTAGCATCATCTCAGCAGTGTCGCTGTAAGATTAAAGACTACCATGTGAGCCATCTCTCAACCCTCACCCTTCCCGTGCAGACTCAGTTTTTGGAGATCTATGGTGCTCTTGAGAAGCCAATTCTAGGCTCTGTTTGGATGTCTTGGTGCTCCGTCTCCGGGATTGCAGGCAGGATTATACGAGGGCACCGTTGATTAATTTAATAAGCAAGAAGCTCCGCTTTCCACGAGAGGTTAATCTGGTCATTCAAAGCATAGTTCTAATCACTTTAATGAGCTCATTGATTCACTGGTTTAAAGTAATTGTTGAGAGAGAGAGAGAGAGAGAGAGAGAGAGAGGCTTCTGAATTGACTGCAATGTACCGTCGTCGTTTCACCAGCAACTAGTCCACGGCTACTCATTGGTGTCACACTTTTCTTGAGTGTTTTTTTGCCGTGGTTTGGAAGCAAGAAATTTTCTATTATTATTATTATTATAAAGAGCAAAATTCCTTTCTAACTTGTTATGATCATCGCTCCATTAGTAATTTTTATTTTATCGCGATTTTTTTTTAATTTCTATAGCATATATTTAATCTTTTGTATATAAATTATGCAAAAATATTAATGTTATTTAAAGGGAAAAGATAGACTATCCCATATATAATATAAATACAGTGAAAATAATAATTTGTATGATATCATAAATTCCAGTACCTACTAAAACATTAATTTAAAAAATATATATTCGAATTGCATGAGTGACTAATGTGAGAATTTTATGTCCTTGTAAGATGAACTAAGATAATAAGTATGTCTCTTCTTTTTAATTAAAAAACAACAACTATATTATTTTTCATCACCTTTAGAAACACGCGTGTTTAATTATAGGTAATTTTTACTATATTTACAAATACAATATTAGAAAAATGTTATACTATCTACCTTTGATTGCATTTAATATCACTAAAAAACTCATATCTAGTCTCCATGTAAGTGTTTTATTATATTTAGAAATTAAATTTAAGATACAAATGGGTTAAGACTGTAGATGATATTATTTTTTACACCTGCATATTTTTTTTAACTTTTTTTAATGTTAATTGCTAAAAAAAAATATTGACACGGAATTTGAACTCGTTTTTAATCCTTTTCTAAAACTGTAGATACATAAAAGCCACATCATAAACTTGACCAGAAGAGCCTCTAGTAAAATTGGATGATCAAGAAGGGTTTCTCTCCCCCGCGGTGTTTGATATATTCATTGGATTTGCAGGATATTCAGTGAACTCGAGGATTAATTGTGGTACGCGTAAGCTACCCGGACACCCCGGTTATAAAAAAAAAAATTGTCCAAAAACTTTTACTGTTTGTGAAATATAGTTGAGATTGATTTTTGAAAGTATTTTTTTATTTAAAAATATATTAAAAAGATATTTTTTTAGTTTATAAAAATTATTTTTAACATCATCTTATAAAAATGATCTAAATTTTTTAATTTTTTTAGTTTAAAATAAAAAATAAAAATATTTTTTAAAATATAATGACAATCAACTATCCATTATCAAACTCACCATCGAAATATCTCCCTCATTAGCATGCCACGTGTTGGATAAATAAGGTTATTCAAGTTCATATTCCATCGCGAAGATTCCATGTGTCTAGTACACGGATCATTCAATTATTTTTTTTTAAAATGATTTGAAAACATTGAGAAAATATTTTTTAAAAATCTACATTTTATAGGCTGTCCGTTACTTCTTTCGTCTAAAGGTTATTAGCATAACAGTAGAAGTACTTCTACAGGTTTTCCAATCAAAAGTATAAACCATTAAACCAATCATTTCATTCATGGGCGGGTTACAAGGAAAGTTGATAAAATTAAATTTTATTAAATAAAAATAATAATTAAATTTGATTAATTTATTTGCTGACCTGTGATCCTAAATCATGAATTAATACGTGGTCCAGCTTATCCAATCAAATCTAATTAGGCCAGCAATTAATATGTTTTTTTAAACCAATAAATGAACAGAAAAATACCCATTTTTGTTAATTAACTCAGCAACCGAAATATGCAAACATTACTACACGCAACTGTATTTTTTATAATCAAGGAACAATATAGACAGTTTCATTTACCAAGATTCCACCTACATTTCCAAACATGAAGAGTTGAGATTTAATTACATCAATGTCCCTTATCAACCCATTTTCTTTTACTATTTAAATCAAGCTATCAACTCTTATGCTTCCTTTTGGATGGACCCATGTATTAATTGGCAGCGTGCAACCTGATAATAAGTTGCCCAACGTAAGTGCTACCTCCCTGACTCCTCGTACATGATTTTATTATTGTATTGCTGATTGGTTGTCCCGGATGCTCCCTCGGTTGGCACCTAAAAATGCTTCGTGATGGCTAGTGGTTACCTTTGGTCGATCAAAAATAATATCCAATGAATTATCTAATAGTAGATCCATGGTTGAAAACAAAAAAAGAAAAAACATATATAGATATATAATATTTATAATTTTATCATATATATATATATTACCATTTTATTTTATAACAAACAATAAATAATACTTAAATAATAGATATTATGTTTGAAACTCAATATTTACCATACGAAGATATTTATTCATTATTTAACATGGTGTTTGACATTATAGTCCAACTATATTATTAGTTTTTTTATATAATATTAGATTTTTTGATATTTTAATTTTAAAAATAAAAAATATATATTTAAAACAAAAAAAATCTCCACCTCTTGTACAAACATACATTAAAGAAAAAAGTTTACCCATTTTCATGGAGATATTTACTTCATAATAATTGCAGTCTAATTCTGTCATGTCAATTAAGTAGCCGAGTCATCACTTTCTGTTCACATCAACTACTTATTCCATCCATATCTCAACCGTTCACTAAACATCAATAATGGGTACAACGCCAGTAGTCATCAACGACAGATTGGCGCCCCTTCAAAACGACAAATACACGTGGCGCCAAACAAGAAAAAGCCTATCCCTCTTCCCACGTGACCTCCTTCCAGCCTCGCGAAAGGGAAAACTTCAATTCAGCTCTTATAGACTCACTATTATTTCATTTTACACTTGTATGTAAAATGTTTTCAATAATAGCCTTGTATGTTTCAAAACTTTCCAAGACTACCATTTTAATCTTTTAATAAACGAAAAAAATCCAACATTTTTTTGAGTTTTTTTATTTATTAATACCCCCCCTTTATGGTAATATTTCCAAAAACAAGGAAACAAATAAAAAAAGTTTCACCTACCGTTGAACATTAGTTGATGGAATCTAATCCAGTGTCAATTTTAAAATATTTTAAATTTTATTATTTCCAAATCCTATATAAAAATCATTAAAATATGAAAATATAAAATAATTATTCTAAAGGTGAGCTTCCATTTGCTACAACCAGCTATTTAAAAAATTCAATCAGCTCCACTACTAAAATCAAGAAATGTTAAACTAAAGATACCAAAGTGTAATATGTCTAATCCAAAAGGGGCAAGAAATAACTTTGCCCTTGACAAATAAACCTTCAGTAGCAGAACGCTCCATCAGATTTGCTCTGCACTGACACAGAGTCTGGAGAGAGAGAGAGAGAGAGGGAGGTACTAATACAGACTCCCTTTTTTTTTTATCCGTTGACAGACCACGACCAAGCCAAATTACCGACTCCCCCCCCCTCGCTCTATCTGTTCGAGAGATCGTGCGAGGAGAGAGAGAAATATCGCCGACTTCAACTGTTCCATTCGGTGTGGTCTTCTACCAAATTTACCCTTCCTTTTGACTCCCACTTTTCTTTTTTGCAACGCGGAAAACAATAGTTTCACACTTGTTTTTTAATTTCTCTTCAAATCCAAGTTTCAGTTCATGTTCAAGCGCAGCTAATTCAAATCATATAATTCCATTTGCGCTTACTAAATACACAAAACAAATTGATTCATCACCTCATTCACGCTTGCTAAATGCTAATTTTGACTCCTTCTAGGTAAGAAACTGTTTTTTTTTATTGTAATCGTGGTTATACCCCTGTATTTGGTAACGGTTAAATGCGTGAAATTCGGGGGATTTAAATATATTTTTTTAACTGATTAGTAGTATTTGCGCTTTGGTACTGATTTCTTTTTGGCTTCCTTGTTGCAGTTGAGGACTTTGCAGTCTTTGAGATTTGGAAGCAAGAGAGAGAAGTAGAAACGGTGGCGTTTTGCAAGGGGAAATGTAGAGTATCTTATCTGAGCTGCATTGCTTGCTTCAACTCTGTTCACTTAACATTTCCTGACAGCAACCCATGCTTTGTAAGTATATTGCATACGTGTATGTATGTATTTTATTTTTACACATATATATGCAGAGGCAGGAGTTTGTATCTATGAATATGTCATGTCGACGGGGACCGTGTACTAGTTTAGTCGCTGATATGGGCTACTCTATTTTTTGGGTTGTGAATTGAAAGTTTTTTATTTTTTTTTTAAAAACTTTGAAGTATTGTTACTTAGTTAAGCATTGTAGCTGGTTATAACCACTTTTTAAGGAGGAGACAAGAAATTGAAATATAGGGTTCTAAAGGTTTGCTTCTTGTTTTGTTTGTTTTTACAATTCTTAAATAACGCAGATGCATGTTTTTTGGTTGTTATCTATTGTGAGGATGATTTAAATAGAAATCCAATATTAGCTTCTTGTTGTAGTTTCAAGTCTTTTATCTTTTATGGGCTTTTTTATTTATATATTTTTTGTGATTTTAAAAGGTTGTTTGGGTGGCTGGTTAAAAATGATGATTAGTTGTAATTGTCGTCGTCGTTGTTGATATGGAATGTAAATTTCATGTTTTATGGTTCCTTACTTATGTTCTTAGGTTTGCTAGATTCTTACTATTATAGTTTTCTTACTGCAGAGACTGTCAATGTAAAAGGATGGGCCCGCTGTCATTTAGGCAAACACAACAATTTTTTTAACATCTAAACTGTCTACTTGCATTACGGAAAAGCAAGAGTACTGAGTTTTTTTTAACTCATTGGCTTAAGATTTTTTCCTTTTTACCAGAATATTTGAAAAATATGGGTCCTTTTTCATTTTTATTTTGTTCACGGGGTTGAAAAGAACAAGCGTGGAGTGGGAGAATGGGATCGATTGGTAAGGAAGAACTGCTGAAGATTGAGAGGATGCAAATGGCGAGTGCACTTGAGGAGAAGATTCTTGTTTTGGTGAGGCTAAGGCCTTTGAGTGACAAGGAGATTGTGGCAAATGAAGTAACAGATTGGGAATGTATCAATGACACTACCATCTTGTACCGGAATACACTCCGTGAAGGCTCCACATTTCCATCAGCTTATACCTTTGGTAAGGAGATGCTCTGTGATTCCATTTTTGGTGTCAAAAATGAAAATGAGAATGATATGGCCCTCTTGATGAGGCTAGGCCTTAATGTATTGGGTCTAATCCTGTGAGTTATCTGGCATACTTCAAGAGCAACTCTATTTTCTGGCAAGTATTTGCTCGGTCCGATTGAAATTATAGGTGGCAATTGAATATCTCGAGGATCATATGCATAGCTAATCCTGTATATACTCTCGATACAATATGCCTGGAGAGCTTTTCAGTTCCCCGTACTTGGTAATGCTTGCATAGCAAAAGCTAGGATGTTTTTAAGACTGAACCAATCCATTTTGCTGAGAGGCTATACACACATACAATGAACAAAAGGGAAACCCATGGTGGACTGTACATATACTCTCGATACAATATGCCTGGAGAGCTTTCCAGTTCCCTGTACTTGGTTATGCTTGCATAGTAAAAGCTAGGATGTTTTTAAGACTGAACCACTTCATTTTGCTTAGAGGCTATACACATACATGGTCAATGAACAATGGGAAACCCATGGTGGATTTTGTACCTTACATATCTTTTATCATCATGCCTTCCAAATCATTTGTTTTTGCTTAACCCTCCTGACTGAGCTTTGAAGTGGTGAACTGTTTGCTCAGTACAGTCCGCTGTCAGATAGTTAGAGCACTGTGAATACTTGTGTGCCAAAGCACTAATGCTATATATATTTGGTCATAGCTTCTTCCGCTGGCTCAATTTTTAAAATTAGTGTACATCTTAGTGCATCAACCTTTATAGAAGTTAGTTAATTTGAATCAACAGCCAACTTTTAGAAACATAATTTTCTGTTTAAGTGTTTTATCTCATTTCATTTGCCCATGTTCTGGGGATAGACAGAGTATTTCGAGGTGACAACGCTACAAGGGAAGTGTATGAGGAAGGAGCCAAGGAAGTTGCCCTCTCAGTTGTCAGCGGTATTAACTGTAAGTATGATGCTCATGTCCTTTTTGTCACTTTATTTCTGATAAGCGAAGAAATTTCACCTACTTTTGCTTTTTCCAGCAAGTATCTTTGCTTATGGGCAAACAAGCAGTGGAAAAACATACACCATGATGGGAATAACTGAGTATACAGTAGCAGATATATTTGACTATATACATAGGGTAATCAAAGTTTCTAATCAGAATTGTTTCTGTTCTCCTTTTGCTTTCTTAATTTCGACCTATGTATAACTATTTTTAATTTTGCAGCATGAAGAAAGAGCATTTGTTTTGAAGTTCTCAGCAATTGAGATATACAATGAAGCTATTAGAGATCTGCTCAGCATGGACAGTACTCCACTGCGACTGCTGGATGATCCTGAGGTGAATGCTCCTTTTTAGATTCCACAAATATGTTGACAAATTGATCTGATTGTTTTTCCTGCTTTGGTCAGAAAGGGACTGTAGTTGAGAAAGCCATTGAGGAAACACTAAAGGACTGGGACCATCTAAAGGAGCTTCTTTCTGTTTGTGAAGGTATAGCATTGTAGATAGCCCTGCTGCTGTTATTGCATGGTGTTGTGCTTCTATTTATCTTGTGGTATTATAACAGCTCAAAGACGGATAGGGGAGACAACCTCGAATGAAAAAAGCTCCAGATCCCATCAAATTCTTAGATTAGTATGCCCCTTTCCTCTCACCTCTTCCCCAGTACAATTGTGCAAGCATTTAGTTGTAATGAAAATGTGTGGAATTTGAATTGGAATTATTGAAGTTATTCCTTTTTTTTTTTAATTCTCGCAGACAATTGAAAGTTCTGCTCGTGAATTCCTGGGCAGGGAAAATTCAACCACTCTTTCTGCCACTGTGGTATGGATCATTTCAACTAATAATCACCCATGAAATTTATAAAGTAGGAATGAAATATTAATAGCAGAGGGAGGTTACATTGATTTTTTTTTTGTACAGAATTTTGTTGATCTGGCAGGAAGTGAGCGTGCATCTCAGGCACTAGCCACTGGAGCAAGATTAAAAGAAGGCTGTCACATTAACCGAAGTTTACTGACTCTGGGAACCGTTATTCGAAAGCTAAGGTGGCTATTTCTTACCGTCTTTTCAATTTTCACTTTTGTGACATAATTAGTTGTGGCAAAAAGCATGTGCCTGTTGCAGTGTGGTGATAATTCGAATTTTTTTATCTGCATCTAGATTTTCTAACACTGCTGATATTCACTAACTAATCTGTAATTGCCACTTGGATTAAATTTAGTTTCTTTCAGCATTTGTTTTGGGACTCAATTTTCTGTCATGATCATTCATGATCCTAAAGAAGGTTTTTTTTATATAAAAAAAAATGCTTAACAATGGTATATTTTTCAATAAAAAATTGACAAGTCTAGATGTCAAATTTGTGGTGGAAATATTGCCATCAACTATCTTGCTTTTTATTTCTGAAAGGTACTAAATGGTGCAGTGTCATGCAGATTGTTAAAAATGAAAATAGGAAGATTGGCTAGTCGCATGCATGCTTCAAAGGATATTAACCGTGTTGGCATCTCATAAAAGTAAAAATACAATCAAATGTCCCTGGAGTGCAGAGGCACATGCACAAGCACACACTTGCATGCACACAGAGATACATGCACAGGCATACATGTGCTTTCACACAAAGGTGTATACCTTTCATTCGATCAGTTTTAGAACTGTACTGAGTGATATGGAACCGTATTCAGAGCATTTTGTTAATGGTGTCTGTTTATTTGAACTACACATGAAACATGACAAAGCTGCTCTTACCTTATCTTGCCCCCCTTCCTACTGATTTTCTTTGCCGCCCTCTCTCTGGAATTGGTGTCAATTGAAAATTGAGATTTTATCAATTTATAGATTTACACAATTCATATCTCATATCTGGCTGATGCCATGATTTGTGCAGTAATAGGAGGCAGGGACATATCAATTACAGAGATTCTAAGCTGACACGGTTACTGCAGCCTGCATTGGGTGGCAATGCTAGAACTGCCATCATCTGCACATTGAGCCCTGCACGTAGCCATGTTGAGCAAACTAGAAATACTCTTTTGTTTGCTTGTTGTGCAAAAGAAGTTACTACAAAAGCACAGGTCAATGTAGTCATGTCTGATAAGGCATTGGTTAAGCATTTGCAAAAGGAGGTGGCTAGGTTGGAGAGTGAGTTGAGAAGTCCTGTCCCTGCTTCCTCAACTTGTGATTTCACATCACTACTGAGACAGAAAGATCTTCAAATTCAAAAGGTAATTATTGTCATCTGAACTTTTTTCTGCAAAATGCTTTCACCCATGTGAAAGATGAACAAAGAATTAATAGCAACCTAGGTCTTCAGACACTAGACACTGTTGATTTTTCAAATCTGAATCAATAATTCCATTTTTGAACTTTGCCGATAAATTTTACCTGTGGAATTAATACAATTATCTCTCAATCAAGAATGTGTCGATAGCTTCTTTATTGAGAAAATCTGATATGCTGATAGTTGTGGTTATTCTGGGTCAGTTGCGGGTACACAAATACCCACCCCAACCCATCTCCATTTGTTGACCCAAAGGATTATTTAATTTTCTCAATGCATAGATGGTCTTAGTCAGCATTCCCTAGACCCTGCTGTGTGATTGGGCTTTATGGATTAAAAAACTCAAAGATATACGATGACATATAGCACAGAAGATTCTTTATGTGATTGCCACGTTAAATGTTATATATTGACTTACACCCTATCAAGTGGTTCCTTTCATGCAGATGGAGAAGGAGATTAGAGAGTTGAATAAGCAAAGGGATCTTGCTCAATCTCGAGTAGAGGACTTGCTGCGAGTGATTGGAAATTATCAAAAGTCAAGAAAGGAGGTATTTTTACAAACTAACCAGGAAGTGTCACTACATGTTTGATGATATCACTCCTTTTGTAATTGCTAAATATTTCTTCATACTCTTAATTTAGAATGGGATCAGTCATCGTCATGATATGCAAGCAGGAAATTCTTGGGAAGATGAAAGTTCAGTATCCAAATCATCAGGGATGGGTGAATCTCATTATCTGAATGGAGGTGCTGGAAAGTTTGGCGCTGCCCATTATGTTAGAGACAGCGGGAGCAATGATGAGGAACCCTACTGCCTTTATGACAACACCAACAGACATGGTTTATCTAATGGTACTTCTCCTCCAATGTCAATAGGAAAGAAGCTTGTCAGACACAATTCATCTCAGAGTCTAGAGGATGCTGCGGAAGATGTTGATGACTACTGCAAGGAAGTTCAGTGTATTGAAAAGGAAGAGACAAGAAACGGGAGCAATTTCGGACACCATTCGGTATCAAATGGTGAGAATGAAGGAACTTTGACTTTGACAGCATTCAGGGATGGAGCCACGGCAGGTGCCGGAATATCTACTCCAGTTAATAGAGATAGAGAAGGGGGCCACATGCAAAATAGATATGATGTGTTGGAGCAGAGATTGCATCACGTGCAAGGGACCATTGATGCTCTGGTCAGTCCTTACCCTGATGAATCATCTCCAGAGTCCTCAGCAGCTGATATGTCAACTTCTAGAAGTCTGAACTTAACAAGGAGTATGAATTGTAGAGAGAATTTCATGAGTGACCCTTCTCCTGGATTTGAGAATGCAGAACAAATTGATAGCACGCCACCTAATGGATTTGGGAAAATTTTTACTGGAAGACCAGCAGGACCCCGAAGGAAAATTCCTCCACCTGATTTTGGTGACGACGCTACAATATTGTCAAGAAATGATTCCCATTCATCTCTTGGAAGTGTTTGCACAGATGACTTAAGAGAACGGAACATCAGAACTTCTGCAGATGAGGATATTCCTAGCATCCAAACTTTTGTTGCAGGACTGAAGGAGATGGCCCAGGAGGAGTATGAGAAGCAGCTTGTTGATGGTCAGGTGAGAATACTCTCTTCAATGTTTTTGCTTGAAGTTGCATTCTGTGACTGAGTTACTCTTAAGATTCACTTTTAGCTTGGTTTGATCTAACAACAGGTTCAGGAGACAGAGGCAATGACGGTGGCTGATAATTATGAAAAGAGTTCAAGAGACATGGGATTGGACCCTATGCATGAATCATTGAAAACTTCTCCCAATTGGACTCTTGAATTTGAGAGAAAGCAGAAAGAAATGCTGGAACTCTGGCAAACTTGCAATGTCTCATTGGTTCACAGAACTTACTTTTTCTTGCTCTTTCAAGGCGATCCAACGGATTCTATATACATGGAAGTTGAGTACAGGAGACTTTCCTTCCTCAAGGAAACATTTTCTCAAGGCAATCAGGGTGTGGGAGGGGGTCAGGCTCTCACACTAGCTTCAAAGTAACATCTCTCTCTATTCCATGCATATTATGTGTTTCCACATGTATTGGGAACTTTGAAACTTGCTACCCAAGCATCCAGCGTATATATCTCGCCTGATCTGCCAATAAAGAAAGAGAACCTAACCATAAACAAGGAGAACAAAAGGCAAAAATATTTTTTCCTAGCACATAGATATGCTTTGTTTTAGCAGCACTAATATACGTTTTTCTGGGGAAACAGCATCAGGGCGCTGCATCGCGAGAGAGGGATGCTAAGCAAGCTGATGAACAAGAGGTTTTCAGAAGAAGAGCGAAACAGGCTTTACAAGAAGTGGGGTATTGCGCTGAACTCAAAGCGTAGAAGGCTGCAGTTGGCAAACCGCGTATGGAGCAACGCAAAGGACATTACCCAAGCCGCGGAAAGTGCTGCTGTTGTTGCAAAGCTGGTCAGATTTGTGGAACAGGGACAAGCTCTCAAGGAGATGTTCGGGCTTAGTTTTACTCCCCCGACCTCTATCACAAAACGAAGGTCCTTGGGATGGACATACAGCAAGTCATCTCTTTTGTAGGCTTCTTTTTGTGCCACAAGCATATGACACAACTAGAGATGTGATTTCTTGAATCAGGTAGGGTCATGTATCATTGTTTTCTTGGATGAAATCCTCTACCATTGTTAGCGTTGTGAAAATTGCAGGAAGCTTGAATAATGTCAAAAGTTGAACTGGGTTTTCTTTGCCCATTGTGCCCATGTTTGTGCATTTGAAATCTATTATTATATTTTCAAAATTTGGGCCGTAACCTAGATAGTTGTTGATTCTTTTTGTTTTTGCATTTCAATCTGAAAAACTTTTTTTTTTTTATTTCAAATTATTTTTTCTAGTTTTTAAATACTTTTAATGTGCTGTATTAAAAATAACTTTAAAAAATAGAATTTTAATGCATTTTGAAGTGTAAAGCAATTTTAAAAACAATAGTTATCATTTTCCTAAATATTTTTATATTATGATTATTTAAATATTTTTATTGATCTGTTTGTTTTTGCTTTTCAAAAACATTTTTTAAATAATATTTTTTAGTATTTTAAATTATTTTGATCTATTAATATTAACAATAATTTTAAAAAATAAAAAATATATATTATTTTAATATATTCAAATGAAAAATAATTATTATTTAATTCTTGTTACTATTGGAGGTATAATTTATAGGAACGGTCGGACCAAAATTCAGCAAATGCAGTTGTGACTATCAAACAAATGGTCGACATTGAAAATGTAATTATATTAAGGGAAATTATTGACTATCTTCAAAGTAATTTTCTTCCATCGCTCAATTCAATTTGTTCAGCATGAATGGAATGGAGTAGCACTGTTTCAAAAACATCAAATCCTTTTTTTTTTTAATCTCAGTCGAGTTTTTAAAATAATATCTAATTATTAGTTTGTTTTAGTTCGAGATAAATAATTTAGGAGTTAAAATTTAAAAACAAAGCTTGAATGTATATGTTCATGTGCCGGGAAGGGCCGGGTCGCTTAGGAAAATCTCTATAGGTCTCGAGGCCCAGGACCCACGAGACAATGGTTGGCGAGTGGGCGACATATGTTACTAAATTTTATGAAAATGGTTACGGAGTGGAAACGATGCCGTTTGCTTCTCTTTTAGATGACATTGCGTTTTCTCCTGGCTTCAGCGGTGAGAAAGTAAGAAGCCGGCTCTAGAGAGAGGGAGAGACAAACAAGAGAAATGAGCGTAGCAACAGCGACCTACCTGGTTCGAAGAGCAGCGCAGAAGGAGAGAGTGAGGATCCTCTACCGCCGTGCTCTCAAAGACACTCTTAATTGGGCCGTCCATCGCCACCTCTTTTACGAAGATGTAACTAATTTCTCACCCCTCAATCAGATCTCACTGGTGTATTTTCTTACCAATTAACTCTCCTTTTTTCTCTGTAACCAGGCCGATCTTCTCCGCGCGAGGTTCGAGACTAACAAACACGTGGTTCGTTCTCTAAACTAACTGGAAAAAATGTTTTTGGCATTTTAATTTAGCTGATAGTTCTGTGATTTAGGGTGATATTATTTTAATTCTTTAATTAGTTTAGGGTGATATTTCTTTAATTCTTGAATTAGTTAAGTTACTTAGGATCTTTTCACTATATATTTTATTTCCTGGAATTTGAATAGGAGGATCCGGATACAATCGATAGAATGATAGCAGATGGCGAGGTGCAATATAATAAGTGGCGCCACCCTGATCCTTATATTGGTAAATTAGCTTTTGTTTTCTATATCACAGTTTACTGTTTTTTTATTCCATTTTTATGTTTGGGTTGTGTTTTTTTAAGGAAGGTCGGGTTGAACTAAGAGTACTGTTAAATTATGCAAGGGAAGAGAGTGATAAGGACCGATTGCGGCTTAATTCAGTCTGTCAAGCTTTGGGTCTTAACCGATTGCGGCATTTCATTGACATGTTGTAATATGTAGTGAAAATGTGAAGTATAGGAGTATACAAGAGGGAATAAGGGAGGGAGGTGTTAAATAGGAATTTTTATATACTTGTTGTCTTTATAAACATAATTGATTCATGTGGTTTTGAAAGTTTATGAAGCTTTCTTGTCATACAAATGCTTTTTTTAAGGTAGTACTCATGTTTTGATAAATTTGTGTACAGTTCCTTGGGCTCCAGGCGGCAGCAAGTTTACTCGGAACCCAGCTCCTCCTGAAGGGGTAACCATCATGATTAATTATTTAATTCATTATTCTACGTGCTCTACCTTTTCTTTTCACCTGCCTGTACTCTGTCTTGTTGGCGGATGGCATGAAACTTTTTAGTCAATTCCTTTTTGTTGGCTTCTTGTACCCTACATGTGGATATTAGAATTGGGATACCCCGTCAATGATTTCTTTTTCTTGTTTAGTAGCAAAATTAGATAGTTGAAATATTGTGCTTCATTCATAGTGGCAGCTTTCAAAAGAAATAACATCGTCTTTCAGTGTCATATATGAGATGCTTCAAAAATCTCTATATGCAGACTTAACATAGTGGATTTACTAGTGATTGACCCTGGTAGATGTTAAAGCCTGCTGAACATGAATTCTGCTGTGTTAAAAAATCGGAGGATGGGTGTATATGTAAAAAAGATTAGACCTTAATGTTAAGTACTATCTCATTATTTTGACCTATATTCTTAAAAGGTGTAATTCTTGGGGGCATCTGGGTTTCTTTCAAAAGGAATCCACTGTCATGTTTTTAGATTTGATGTGCTGCATGTGCATCTTAGTGAACAATTGCTAAGATTCAATTGATAATAACACAGATTACCAATGGATATTTGGTGCACACACTAGCAACTTCATCAAGGTAGTTATGTTTTATGTGCTTTCATTTTATCAGTATCATCTGATTATTTGGTGTTGTTGCAGATTGAGATAGTATATAACTATGGCCGAGAAGATAATGACTAAAAACCTCTTTTTTCACATGCAAAAATAAAGGTTAGCACTATAATCATTTGCTGGACATATTGTGTTATTGGCTGCATTTCTTTCCCAACGAACTTATGTCAGATTATATCTCTGCTGACCCACTCCCGCTGCAGCTCCCCAATCTGTTTTGATGGTAATGAAATGAATCTGGGATGGCCATAACCTCTTCTTTTTTGTTCTCCAAATTGGTATTTTGGTGCAATTGTTCCTGTAATTTTCTGCAACGTAGTGATTAAAAGATTGAAAGGAGATCAATGAAGCTTGCTTGCTGGGCAATCTACATGTGGTTTATTCAGTCACTTAGTTGTGTTGTGCTTATGAACTGGGAGATGCTTTAGTATCTCCTGTTATCGTGTTCCTGGGATGTTGATTCCTCAGGAACTCGTCAAGTTCATTCCTCTAATAGTAAAGTTGTAGCCATAATGTTCTTACAATAGCTGCAACTTTGTCTCCTATGCAGATTGAGGTGATCTATGACTGCTCCAGTAATCAAAGCCAGCATCCACTTTGTGTAACTCAAAAACAATTCAAGGCAGATAGTGGACATTGTCGTGGTTCTCATTTTTCAGTGTTATGTATTTTGTTTTTTCTCTGAACATATATTTGTTGCCTGCAAGTACCAAGTATTCATGAGATGGAGCATAACTGGATTGAAAACGGATTCTTCAAGTGAATAATAACTTTTTTTAATTTGCGTCTTTTCCATATTTTGTCACAGTGAAGCATAGGGCAGGAGTTGGACACCTGTGTGTGGTTCTCACCCACGTCTCTTGGGTGAGAACTCATGAACTTTTTCAGGATGGAGAATGTCCAATACTGCAGAGCACTTCATGTCTGAATCTGGAGAAAATCATAAGCGCTGCTGACCCTGATAGGTCTACAGCAGATTCTTTCTTCCTGAAAAGCCAGTAAATATTGTTCATGTTATCAGTAACCGAGGGTTTGAAACTGGCCACAGGTTTAGTAGATATGGCATGGTCCAACAGGTGTTGGGGGAGGGGAGCTAGGAAAGGTTGTTGATCAGGCATTTTTGTTTACAAATTTAATGCAGGCGCGATTATGGAGGGGGCTTTGCTCCTCCCGCTGTTACTGCCATTATGGAATGCAAGCTCGATAATGGAACATGTTCTTGCTCGATCATTAAAACCGAAGTGAGCAAATTATTTTGAAAATTGCATATCGACTCTCTCCATGAGAAGCCAGCGTCATGTTTTTTCCTCTACTCCCATGAAATCACATGTAAACTGTACCATCAATGGCAGGAAACTAGTTTTATTTAAGACTTTCTCCATAATGTTCCCAAAAAATAGCAATGTCACCCACCAAACACCAACCAAATGAATTTTAAACTCAAAGTTCGACGGAAAAAAAAATCAGAACAACATGGCTTTCAAATTTGTTGGCTCACACTAGAGCCAAGCGATGTCCCGCACAGCAAAAGAACACATGATCTGCTCATCCATGGGGTCAGATAGAAATATGCACTTGCTATTTTAAATGCACGCGCTTTTTATTTAGGCGGAAATGTGAGCCGGGCCCTGTATTAGCCCTATGGGTTCAGTTATTTCTATTGCCCCGTCCTATGAATTACAAGGTGGCACGGGAAAGGATGTGAAATGTGAAGCATTAGGGTACTGCGACCGTAAAAGCAACAAAGTTGTGGGAGTGGTTTGAAGTAAAATCAATCCATAATCACCACCATATATCTGACCAGGGGCAATCTAATTCAGATAGTTGCACCATTTAACTGTCTTAATTTTATCATATTACAGATGCCAACAGAAATGGTTGCGAGATAGACACAGAATACAGAGACCTAGACCTGTCTTAGTTAAACAACGGGGTCAGGAAAGGTTGTAACTAGCGTAAAATTTGTAACCGTATAAGTGTACTGATCGGGATAATTATAATCGTACGTAAGTATATAGTATATAGGGTACGTACGTGATGATCTGTAACCAAGTAAAAATATGTGCTAGAATATATGGTATGTACGTAATTGGCGTTTATGTACGTGATTGTTGGGATTAATTAATGTATGTAAATATTTAGGAAAAATAATTTTAGATGAATTAATTAGTAAATCCTTTGTATATGTAATAAGTATAAATTATAGTATGTAAAATGATGATAGCCAAAAATAATAATAATAATAATAATAATAAAACAATATATATACCTAAATGAATTGCCTTGAAATCCATTACAATTTAAGCCTAATTTAACTTTGCATTTCACCATAACTCATTGACACATGGCATAAGCATTAAATGGAAAAGATGTTTAAGTAAAGCAAACATGGGGGAGAGGGAGGCATTTTTTTTATGTATCCCGAAATTTAAAAAAAAAAAAAAAAAAAAAAAGAGTGAAAGAGAAAGGGAAAAGGGAAGAAGAAGAAGGGAAAAGCAAGGAAAAAACTAAAAAGACTTTAGGAAACTTAATCTAAGGTAAGTAGGTTTCATTTCATTTTTGTTTGTTTATGCTTTCCACTTTTATGAGTTGTTTCATTAATGTCAATGTGATTATGATGGTTTTGTAATTATTTTTACTCTTGATGTTTGATGATGGATGGTTAAGCATGTATGATGAAAAGTGTGCTTGGTCTGAATTTCTTTTAGGGATGGAAAACCCGAAATTGGGGTGAATTATTTCGGGGTCTTGGAGTGAGTTTTAGGAAAAATGCAAAGCATGAAAGTTGTGTATATATATGTATACTACACCCCTGTTAAATTTCGTGATTTTTAGAAAAATATACATGGAGTTATGGCTGGTATGGTGTGGGTTGCTCAAATAGATACCTGTTGGAAAAATATTTTCTGTCCGAAATGGTGCATGAATTATTTAGGGACCTTGGAGTGAGTTTTAGGAAAAATGCAAAGAATGAAAGTTGTGGATATATATGTCTACTATATCCCTGTGAAATGCCGTGATTTTTAGAAAAATATACATGGAGTTATGACTGATATAGTGTGGGTTGCTCAAATAGATACCTGCTGGAAAAATATTTTCCATCCGAAATTTTGTATGAGTTATTTCGAGATCTTAGAGTGATTTTTAGGAAAAATACAAAGAAGGAAAGTTGTTTATCTATATGTCTACTATCTCTCCTTAAAATTTCGTAATTTTTAGATATATATGTAAGGAATTATGGCCAAATGGGTATGGGATATGTAGGCATACTATTGTTGAAAAAAAAAAAAAAAAATATATATATATATATATATATAAATATGTAAAAATTAAGTGGGCTTAGATTTAGATGAATGTGGGCATGAAATAAACCCATGGACTTAACCTAAGACATATGGGCTTGTGGGCTTGGATTAAAATAAATGAGTTTGAACTAAGATAAAGTTAATAAACTTGGATCAAGCTGATGGGCCTAGAACAAATTAAATGGACTTGGACTACAATAAAAAAAAAATTGGTTTTAAAAATAGATGGGCTAAGATTAAAAGAAATGAGCTTGGACAAAATAAATAAATAAATAAATAATAATAAATAAATAAATAAATTTATTCTTTTAATAATGGAAATAATTAGATCTTAATAGTAATGGAATTAATGAGCAATATTAATGAGCGGAGGTTGTGTTCCCGCTATGAGAACCATGATTGGTATGGGAATGATGGGTGAATCCCGAATGCGAGTTGGACCGTGAGTATGGTTGAGAAATAAGAATTGGTACCCGAGTTTGTTTGAATGTGATTAAACATGTCATCACGTGCATCACGTGCATCACGTGCATTGGGGGAAATTAATTTGAGAGAAATCATTGAGTCTTGAATTGACACGGTTTGATAACCGAATTGAGTGGAATGGGTAATAGCAAGAAATCCATAGTGCGAGCTCTATTTACTAACACCGTTAAGCGAGGGATAATTCCGCTAACCGTGTGCTACAACGAGGGATAATGCCGTTGCGAGCAGTAGGTGATATTGAGATCACTGAGAGAAAGTAATAGAGCAGTAGGTGATAACATGATCACCGAGTGATAGTTCGCACGGACTTGCATATACCTAGGGTACCCGGATTAAAAATAGATGAAAATGTGGGAAACACAATAGCATTGCATATCATGTGCATCACCCTACTTACTGAGCTTTGGCTCATTCTGTTATTGTATTTTTTTTTATTTCAGGCAAGGGTAAGGTTAAGCAGTTTGAGGATGCTACCGGTTCTCGCTAAAAGAGGCTCATGTGTCATTGATAAAAATAGGAATATCTTTTGTTTGTAAAAAAAAAAAAAAAAAAGGGGGTACGAGCCAAATTTGTAAATTAAATATCTAGGCATTTTGAGTATTTTGTATATTATAAAATGGTTATAAGGATGTTGTAAATTATTCTGTACGTTTTCAACAATGTAGTTATCTATGTATTTTGTTGTGTATGATGGAGGAAATAGGGGACATTAGTCCCAACAGTGTGGCGAACCTGGTCACGCCAGTTAGGTAACTGGCAAGGGAGCTGGGGGCGTCACATTTAGTGGTATCAGAGCTTAGGTTTAGTAAGTTGGGTAGAGTCCTAAGTGTCACATGAGCCCGAGAACCAGTACACTCTTCGACGGTAAATAAATAAATAAATTTCTGATTTATTTCCTGTTTGGTTCAATAACTGTATATGATTGTTGCATATGTTTTGTGTTGTTATACAATTATACACCGTAAAATAATGACGATTATAAATATTCGCGTTGTAGATGCCGTGTATACGACGCGTACCCCAGGTTGCTAGGACCCGTAGGCAGAGGGTCACTCTAGCTGCTTATTGGGTGGAACTAAATAACCTTACTATGACACCGGATCAGGACATAGTTACTCACGTGACTAGAGTACATGATTTGATTCAGCAGATAGTATTTGCCGATGCCAGTTTTACCCAGTACCGCAACCATGATTATATGCGGATGACTTTACGCAGGACTCTCCTACCCAGGGATCAGCAGTTGTTGGATGAGGTATGGGAGGGTCAAATCAACCAAAATTGTTATCGGAATATAATCCGAGCCTTCTTACCAACCCAGATTAGACGGACCCTCAATAGGATGATGTATAATTGGGGTCTACCTATGGAGATTGCTCGTGAGATCGGACGTATTGCATCAGTTGATGCTATCGATTGGTGGAGGGTAGAGGGCGCCTTTCCACGACGCGTCCGATGCATATTCTGATTTATGAGCCGCACTACTAAGAAATAGTACGATGTAGTAGCCTCCGTACCCTTTTGATATGAATAGGAATACCCTTTTTGGTTATAATTATGGTACGAAAACCCTTAGGAGTTGATGTGCTTATAAAAGCCGATTTTATATGAAATGTTTAATATATATATATATGAAAAATATAAAAATTTCGTGTATATATATCTGAATGACTTTTGTTATATATTGCATATGATATGAAAGGTTATCGATATCATAAGTAACCTAGATATAACATGACATGTATAAAGCTAAAACATGCCGCCAAGAAGGAACCCGGTGCGAGAAGGAGGAAAAAGGAATCTCCAATGATAACAACGTAAACCAACAAGATGCGTTGAATCGTATGTTGGAAATACTGCAGCAACAACAACAGGCAATGCAACAACAACAACAAACTCATACGGAACAGATGGAACAACTTCTGGCTATGCGCCAACAACCTCCACCTCCGCCGCCTCAGCATAGGAATGACGCCGTGGAGAGGTTCCGCAAAATGAATCCTCAAGAATTCTTTGGAGGTGATAACCCGATGAAAGCGGAAGAGTGGATTAAATCCTTGGAGGCAATATTTGAGTATCTACACTTCAATGATAACGAAAGAGTGTCGTGTGCTATCTTCATGCTAACCACAGATGCCCGCACCTGGTGGGAAAGTGCACGAGTAACAGTTGATGTACCCACTTTAACCTGGGTGAAGTTTAAGGAAATGTTTTACAACAAGTATTTCACTGCTGATGTAAAGGCTAGGAAGATTCAGGACTTTCTAGAATTGAAGCAAAATGGAATGTCGGTAGGAGAATATGTACGAAGATTTGAACAAGGGTGTCGATTTGTTCCATTCATTGCCGAGGATGAAAACTTGAAAAAGAATCGGTTTTTAACAGGACTGAACCCGAGAGTCCGGAGTATGGTACGAATGTCTGCTGCTAATACTTTTCCGGAAATGGTAGACAAAGCACTGCTAGCAGACGAGGATCAGAAAGAGATTTCAAGGGAGATACAACAAAAAAGGCAAACATTTAAATCTGGAACTTCTTCCTCTGGACCATTAAGACGAGCCTTGCCAAGAAACTTCAACCGAAGCGGTGGTCCAGGAAGTGCACGAGCTGTCAGACCAACACCATATACCCCAAGGTTACTACCAGGTAGTCAACCAAGACCAATGTTGGGTAACCAACCTCGGTGCAATAAATGTGGGAGGTTTCACACTGGGGAGTGTCCCCCGGATTTGAGGACTTGCTATATCTGTCACAAGCAAGGGCACATAGCCTCAAACTGTCCCCAAGTACAGAAACGAGGACCAGGAAGAGTACCTGCCCGGGTGTATACGATGACTCAAGAGGAGGCTGACCGGAAGGACTCGACAGTGATTTGTGGTAATGTCTCACTCCTTGGCTTGGTTACTTATGTTTTGATTGATTCTGGTGCTACTCATTCATTCATATCAAAAACATTGGTAGAAAACCTAGGTATTAAACCCGAAACATTGGCAGTAGGATATCTTATAGTAGTCCCCTCTGGAGAGTATATGGAGTCGACAAGCCTAGTAAAACAGTGTCCAATACAGATTGAGGATAGGAGTTTGGAGGCAGATTTGATAGTACTGGACCTTCAAGATTTTGACTTGATTCTAGGAATGGATTGGTTATCGAAGTACGGTGCCCATATCGATTGTCGGGGTAAGAGAGTAGTTTTTAATCTACTTGGAGGTGAGCAGTTAGAATTTAAGGCTGATATGAAGTTTCAACCAATACCGATCATCTCAGCTGTAAAAGCTCGAAAGATGCTAGGAAAAGGGTGTACAGGGTACCTAGCACATGTGCTGGATAGTCAGGTAGAGCAAGAGTCGAAGCCGGAAGATATAGAGGTTGTACAGGAGTATTTAGATGTGTTCCCAGAAAGTTTGACTACGTTGCCACCAGAGAGAGAGGTGGAATTTGAGATTGAATTAGAACCGGGCACGACTCCAATTTCTAAGACTCCCTACAGGATGGCCCCAGTGGAGTTGAAGGAGCTAAAGGTGCAACTACAAGATTTACTGGATAAGGGATTCATACGCCCTAGTTCCTCGCCATGGGGAGCTCCAGTACTGTTTGTGAAGAAGAAGGATGATAGTTTGCGGTTATGCATTGACTATCGAGAGTTGAATCGGGTGACAATTAAAAATAGGTATCCGTTGCCCCGAATTGATGACTTATTCGACCAATTGCAAGGTGCGATGGTGTTCTCCAAGATAGATCTACAATCAGGATATCACCAGCTGAGAGTAAGATCGGAGGATGTGAAGAAGACAGCTTTCAGAACGAGATACGGCCACTACGAATTCCTAGTAATGCCGTTTGGATTGACTAATGCTCCAGCCGCCTTTATGGACCTGATGAATCGAGTCTTTAAAGGATTCTTGGATAAATTTATCATTGTATTCATCGATGATATTCTGGTTTATTCTCGAAGCCATGAGGAGCATAAGGAACATTTAAGAGCTACCTTACAGCTATTAAGGGAGCAGAAATTGTACGCTAAATTCAAGAAATGCGAATTTTGGCTAAAGCAAGTTGCTTTTCTTGGTCATGTGGTGACAAAAGAGGGTATAGCAGTAGATCCGAGAAAAGTAGAGGCTATCCAAAACTGGCCTACCCTAAAGAACGTGACAGAGGTACGAAGTTTCTTAGGGCTAGCTGGTTACTATCGAAGATTTGTGGAGGGCTTCTCTAAGATAGCCAGGCCTCTTACTAACTTGATGAAAAAGAATACCAAGTTTCAGTGGACGGATGCTTGTGAGAAGAGTTTTCAAGAATTAAAGCAAAGACTAGTCACCGCCCCAGTACTAACCATTCCGTCTGAAAGTGGAAACTTTGTGGTATATAGCGATGCTTCTAAAAATGGGCTAGGAGCGGTGTTGATGCAGAATGGAAGAGTAATAGCCTATGCATCGCGGCAGCTGAAAGAATACGAACGGAATTATCCAACACATGATCTGGAATTAGCGGCGGTAGTATTTGCCTTAAAAATATGGAGACATCACTTATACGGAGAAAAGTGTGAGATATATACGGATCACAAAAGCTTACGATATATCTTCACACAAAAGGAGCTGAATATGAGGCAAAGAAGGTGGTTAGAGCTAGTAAAGAACTATGACTGTATAATCAACTACCACCCTGGAAAAGCCAACGTTGTTGCCGATGCTTTAAGTAGAAAATCGATGGCACCGATGCGATTAATTCAACAGCCGATAGCGAGGGACCTTCAAAGGCTGGAACTGGAAGTGATTCCTGTGGGCCACAAGAATATTATATCAGCTCTGATAGTTCAGCCGACTTTGCAGGAGAGAATCAAGATGGAGCAACAGAAGGATGTAAAGCTGACAGAAATAAAACAGAGTATAGAGGCTGGGAAAGAGTCTAATTTTACGATGGATGAAAACGGCGTAATCCAATTTAAGGGAAGGTTGTGTGTTCCCTCGGTAAAGGACTTGAAGGAAGAGATATTAAGGGAAGCACATGCAACTCCATACTCGATACACCCAGGAAGCACAAAAATGTATCGGGATTTACGAAAATGTTATTGGTGGCCTGGAATGAAGAAAGACGTGGCAAATCATGTAGCAAGATGTCAGATTTGTCAACAAGTGAAAGCGGAGCACCAAAGACCTTCGGGAACGTTAAAACCACTAGCAATTCCATAATGGAAATGGGAGCATGTAACTATGGATTTTGCCATGGGATTGCCAAGGTCGGAGAAGGGGTCTGATGCTATTTGGGTGATTGTGGATAGGTTAACCAAGTCAGCCCATTTTCTTCCAGTTAAGACCACCTATAATCTGAACCAGCTCGCCCAGTTGTACATTAATGAGATTGTAAGATTACATGGGATTCCAATCTCAATTGTATCTGATCGAGATCCAAGGTTCACTTCTGTATTTTGGAAGAGTTTGCATAAAGCCTTGGGCACGAAGCTAAACTTCAGCACAGCTTATCATCCGCAAACTGACGGGCAATCCGAACGAGTAATTCAGATTTTAGAAGACATGTTGCGAGCATGTGTTCTAGATTGGTCCAGAAAATGGGAGAAATATGTACGCTTAGCTGAATTCGCGTATAATAATAGCTACCAAGCTTCAATCGGAATGGCTCCGTATGAAGCTTTGTATGGACGTCGATGTAGATCTCCCGTTCATTGGGATGAAGTAGGAGAAAGAAAGTTGCTGGGACCAGAGTTGGTGCAACAAACAGCTGAAGCAGTGGATAAAATCCGTCAACGATTAAAAACGGCTCAAAGCAGACAGAAAAGCTACGCCGACAGGAGACGAAGGGATCTAGAATTTGAAATCGGTGACTATGTGTTCCTAAGGGTTTCACCGATGAAAGGTGTGCTGCGATTCGGAAAGAAAGGAAAGCTGAGTCCCCGATACATTGGGCCATTCGAGATACTGGATCGAGTAGGCGATAAGGCATATCGCCTGTTGCTACCATCATCCTTAGCGGGTGTGCATAATGTGTTTCATGTATCTATGCTAAGGAAGTGCATTGGAGAGCCTAGCCAAATTGTGGAGACAGACATACCAAACCTTACTCCTGACTTGACATATGAAGAAAGACCAGTCCAGATTTTGGATAGTCAAGTCAAACAGTTAAAGCACAAGGAAATTAGGCTAGTTAAGGTTATGTGGGAGAATCACGGTCGCGAAGAAATGACTTGGGAGCTGGAGGATGAGATGAGAGAAAAATACCCGATATTATTCGAATAGGTCAATTTCGAGGACGAAATTTCTTTTAAGGAGGGGAGAAATGTAACTAGCGTAAAATTTGTAACCGTATAAGTGTACTGATCGGGATAATTATAATCGTACGTAAGTATATAGTATATAGGGTACGTACGTGATGATCTGTAACCAAGTAAAAATATGTGCTAGAATATATGGTATGTACGTAATTGGCTTTTATGTACGTGATTGTTGGGATTAATTAATGTATGTAAATATTTAGGAAAAATAATTTTAGATGAATTAATTAGTAAATCCTTTGTATATGTAATAAGTATAAATTATAGTATGTAAAATGATGATAGCCAAAAATAATAATAATAATAATAATAATAAAACAATATATATACCTAAATGAATTGCCTTGAAATCCATTACAATTTAAGCCTAATTTAACTTTGCATTTCACCATAACTCATTGACACATGGCATAAGCATTAAATGGAAAAGATGTTTAAGTAAAGCAAACATGGGGGAGAGGGAGGCATTTTTTTTATGTATCCCGAAATTTAAAAAAAAAAAAAAAAGAGTGAAAGAGAAAGGGAAAAGGGAAGAAGAAGAAGGGAAAAGCAAGGAAAAAACTAAAAAGACTTTAGGAAACTTAATCTAAGGTAAGTAGGTTTCATTTCATTTTTGTTTGTTTATGCTTTCCACTTTTATGAGTTGTTTCATTAATGTCAATGTGATTATGATGGTTTTGTAATTATTTTTACTCTTGATGTTTGATGATGGATGGTTAAGCATGTATGATGAAAAGTGTGCTTGGTCTGAATTTCTTTTAGGGATGGAAAACCCGAAATTGGGGTGAATTATTTCGGGGTCTTGGAGTGAGTTTTAGGAAAAATGCAAAGCATGAAAGTTGTGTATATATATGTATACTACACCCCTGTTAAATTTCGTGATTTTTAGAAAAATATACATGGAGTTATGGCTGGTATGGTGTGGGTTGCTCAAATAGATACCTGTTGGAAAAATATTTTCTGTCCGAAATGGTGCATGAATTATTTAGGGACCTTGGAGTGAGTTTTAGGAAAAATGCAAAGAATGAAAGTTGTGGATATATATGTCTACTATATCCCTGTGAAATGCCGTGATTTTTAGAAAAATATACATGGAGTTATGACTGATATAGTGTGGGTTGCTCAAATAGATACCTGCTGGAAAAATATTTTCCATCCGAAATTTTGTATGAGTTATTTCGAGATCTTAGAGTGATTTTTAGGAAAAATACAAAGAAGGAAAGTTGTTTATCTATATGTCTACTATCTCTCCTTAAAATTTCGTAATTTTTAGATATATATGTAAGGAATTATGGCCAAATGGGTATGGGATATGTAGGCATACTATTGTTGAAAAAAAAAAAAAAAATATATATATATATATATATATAAATATGTAAAAATTAAGTGGGCTTAGATTTAGATGAATGTGGGCATGAAATAAACCCATGGACTTAACCTAAGACATATGGGCTTGTGGGCTTGGATTAAAATAAATGAGTTTGAACTAAGATAAAGTTAATAAACTTGGATCAAGCTGATGGGCCTAGAACAAATTAAATGGACTTGGACTACAATAAAAAAAAAATTGGTTTTAAAAATAGATGGGCTAAGATTAAAAGAAATGAGCTTGGACAAAATAAATAAATAAATAAATAATAATAAATAAATAAATAAATTTATTCTTTTAATAATGGAAATAATTAGATCTTAATAGTAATGGAATTAATGAGCAATATTAATGAGCGGAGGTTGTGTTCCCGCTATGAGAACCATGATTGGTATGGGAATGATGGGTGAATCCCGAATGCGAGTTGGACCGTGAGTATGGTTGAGAAATAAGAATTGGTACCCGAGTTTGTTTGAATGTGATTAAACATGTCATCACGTGCATCACGTGCATCACGTGCATTGGGGGAAATTAATTTGAGAGAAATCATTGAGTCTTGAATTGACACGGTTTGATAACCGAATTGAGTGGAATGGGTAATAGCAAGAAATCCATAGTGCGAGCTCTATTTACTAACACCGTTAAGCGAGGGATAATTCCGCTAACCGTGTGCTACAACGAGGGATAATGCCGTTGCGAGCAGTAGGTGATATTGAGATCACTGAGAGAAAGTAATAGAGCAGTAGGTGATAACATGATCACCGAGTGATAGTTCGCACGGACTTGCATATACCTAGGGTACCCGGATTAAAAATAGATGAAAATGTGGGAAACACAATAGCATTGCATATCATGTGCATCACCCTACTTACTGAGCTTTGGCTCATTCTGTTATTGTATTTTTTTTTATTTCAGGCAAGGGTAAGGTTAAGCAGTTTGAGGATGCTACCGGTTCTCGCTAAAAGAGGCTCATGTGTCATTGATAAAAATAGGAATATCTTTTGTTTGTAAAAAAAAAAAAAAAAAAGGGGGTACGAGCCAAATTTGTAAATTAAATATCTAGGCATTTTGAGTATTTTGTATATTATAAAATGGTTATAAGGATGTTGTAAATTATTCTGTACGTTTTCAACAATGTAGTTATCTATGTATTTTGTTGTGTATGATGGAGGAAATAGGGGACATTAGTCCCAACAGTGTGGCGAACCTGGTCACGCCAGTTAGGTAACTGGCAAGGGAGCTGGGGGCGTCACAAAGGTTCTGTCAAGACGACACATGTTTCGTCAGCTTGTTCCATCATCGCCATTCTTAAACCTCCTCCATGTGTATTCTCACCAGTTACCAATTGCTCATGCTCTGGTGGTCAATTGGAGCCTAAAGGAGATAGGAAACACTATATATTAACCGTTACAATTGGAATGGACACTTATTTTGTCAGCCATTGGAATTACTCTGCTCAAAGGGCCAGGAGCTATGCCAATTCCAGTAAAAAGGAGCGGTGCCAAGGTTCTGTTTCGTACAACAACTACATACTACATCTAGAATTCTAGGAGTGTGTTTGTTTGTGAGGGGTGCCGTGCACGGAAAACATGTATTTCATGCTTTTCATGAAGTGATAAACACACTCTAGATCCACTCAGATCAATATTACTAGGAGTATTCAGTTCATCCCTTTTGTAGTCAAATTTTTATCCCAGTCACAAAAAGTTCAAACCTAAGTTACGTAGGTTTTCACATTAACAGGAATCAGCATTAAGAAGTATCAGAAATTGATATTTACTATCACCAAGATTATCCCATTTCATCTTTAAGACACTACTCTCATTTTAAGACACTACTGAGTTGCCTGATGACTTTCTTGTTAATACCAGTAGTTTTTACGGTTCTCTACATAACCCACATTTCATTTTTTTTCTTGGCTAAATTGACTTGACATTTGAGCTCAACCAGGTTCTTTGCAAATTTAAACTATCTCTAAAACAAATAACAAATAACTGGCCTTGATCAGCAGCTTCTATAATCTCGACACAAAACATCAGCAACCAATCATGTATTATCACTAATAAGGAACCACAAATTTCAATTGCCGAGTTCAAGTTTACTACGAGGATTCATCTCGAATTAACAGGAATCCGTACACTTTAAAACATACCAAACCCAAAAGAAAAGGAAGTTTTATTCAAAATCCATCACAAAACACAAATTCATTAAGAACCCACATCAAATGTACATATTCTTAACTACGTCAAACACTAAAAAGGAAAAAAAGGGCGGCTGCTACAAACCACACCGAACATTCAGAGTCATTAAAAAAGAGAATACAGCAACGATTTAATTTTTATTAAATGAGCTTGAAAGGGAGAGGCCAAGGAGTGGACCTGGGAACCTCGACTTTGTCTTTAATTCTTTCAATCTTCTTCTCCTTCTTTGGCCTCGCGTTCCCATAAGTTCCTTTAAATCTTTTCCCTCTCTTTGTTTTCTTGTCCCCTCTTCCACAAAGGATCGGCGCCATCTCTGCACCAATTGATACTGATGATGTTGAGAATACCGCTGATCTCTGACCCACCATCGCCCTCCTCGCTACTGCGCTGCACCATTGCATCACCGTCGCCATTTCTCACTGATAATACTCCTGTGAAGTGAAGAAGGGTGCTGGGTTTATTTTCTTAAGTGCATTTTCAGTTCATGGGCCTACGTTTGTAATACCAACGGGCTTTATAGGCCTATTCAAAGTCCAATACTCCTAATTATATTGGGCTTCTTTTGTGGGCTTCTTTTGTGGGCATATCTCAGGGTCTTTTCTAATACGAATGAGCTTTAACGGCCAATCCAAAATCCCGAGTTCAAATTCCTATTGGGCCTACCAGATCTTTAGCTTATCTTATTTTCTAAAAAGAGCCGGTATCTACTCTACATTCACCAACAACCCGGGCTGGATTAATTTGATGGGCCGTTTCTTTCTTTAATATATCACCGGCCGGTTTTGGCCTGGAGAGGCTGCTGGCTCTCATTTTGCTATTGGCCGATTAGTTTGTCGGAGTATCATGAGCAAAATCTGGATGCCCAAACAGTAACGGGTGATGGATATGACGTGCTGCTTGCTGTGGCTCCAAATGGAACACGAGGACAAATGAACTGACAAAAGCTTTAGTTTTGTTCATCCATGGACCAAAAACCCATCATTGTAGCAGCAAACACAGAGACAGCAAGGTGCTGCTTTTTGTAGTCAAAATGGAGGTGGTGTCAAATAGAGTAACTACTATTTTGACATGGAGTAACTCTATCTCTACTTCTTCACTCCAAATTCCTCAAGGCTTTTCAGTTAGTTCCATAATCACTCTACTTTGTGTTTCATCTTCTTCTTCTTTTGAAGTATTGACATTTCTTGTTTGCTTATGCAAGGTGTATGTTATCTTTTGTTGCAGATTCGTTGTACTAAGAGATTGAGGGTGTGTTGTGCCTCTGATCAAACCCAGAAGGTAGATATGTTCTTTGAGATCAATAAAGTGTAGAATGCGTTGGTTTTGTACTTCGAGTATAATGTAAGATGAGAGGTTTGATTACTATGCAGGGAAACCAGCTGACTGTATCAGTAACAGGAGCTACTGGATTTATTGGTAAAAGATTGGTGCAAAGACTGCATGCAGGTTCACTTCTCTTCTTCTTCTTGTAATTTTTCAAGATTAATTGCCATTCAATTCATTATCTTGACAATTAATTAGCATTTAATCTTAACCTTCTTGAGATAGCTGACCGGTGAAAAGTGAAAACCACTGTTTTCGTTTTGAAATTTTATTTTGGAGTTGATTTTTATTTATTTTTGAGATTTTAGCATCTGATTAGTTGAAATTTAATTGTTAAGTGTTAAGGAACAATCTCACCTAAAAGCTTAAGCTTGTAGGTGAGGCCGCTTAATATGATTTATATTATTCTCTAACACCCCCCCTCAAGTGAAAGCCCTTAGGCTTGAAACTTGCACAGACCCACATCACCTTGTGCTTAGTTTTTATCAAATAGAATAGGGGTGGTGAGATTCGAACTCGTGACCACTTGGTCAACAAGGCTCTGATACCATGTTAAGGAACCATCTCACCTAAAAGTTTAAGCTTGTAGGTGAGGCCTCATAATATGATTTATATTATTCTCTAACATTAAGTCAGAATGATGTCTGTGGGGATCAAATGAGCTCAGCTAGATTTTGCCTAACAACAACGTAATCTGTGCGCAGATAAACATTCTGTTCGTGTATTGACGCGTTCAAGATCGAAAGCTCAGTTAATATTTCCGGGTAAGAAGGTAATGGATACTTATAGTGCACTGCATTTTTAACAGTTTTCAATTTCTAAACAAAAAATTCACATTTCCCCCTAAATAAGCATAATTTTCAGATAAGCTATCACAGTTGTCTGGTGCTGCTTTGATTATTTTCTTTTATATGTTTTAATTCTTAGAATATTTCTATGGCCTGAAATCTGTAGTCAAGGAATTTCCTGGGATTGTGATTGCGGAGGAGCGAGACTGGAAAGACTGCATTCAAGGTTCAAATGCTGTTGTGAATTTAGCTGGACTGCCCATTAGTACAAGATGGTCACCCGAGGTTTGTAATACTCGCTGCATCTCTTACTGCATCCCTTTTTTCCATAAATGCCCGATTGGTTAGAGAAGTTGCATAATGCATCAAGATGTCTCCTGCATATTACATGGATATGTCATTCTTCTCTCAGGCTGTCAAAACATTAGTTGTTTGCTCAGCCTCTCACTAGATCTGGCTCTTGTGCATTTCGAGTTCCGATTTCAATTATTACTTACATGGTGAAGCAGGCATTAGTATAATTATGAACTAGAAAAACATTGCTTAAGACACTGTTTTATTGAATACAGTGAACAGTGTTCACAATAAACATGATTAATAGCACTCAGTAAAAATATATTTGTCAGGATTTTTTGTCCGAAAAAGCTCCATTATAAGTATCAATTTATCTCTTACTTTAACTACAATGTTGGTGATTATTTTTCTTATGGATTTTTTTTTTTTGCAATTTACCTTAAAAGGTCTTATATATCAACTCTTGTTGTCTTGCAGGTCAAGAAAGAGATCAAGCAGAGCAGGATCAAAGTGACCTCAAAGGTAACTATTGTAGACAATCATATTTTTTTCCTTTCTTCCGGAGAGTTTGTTAATTATCCTTAACTCAGGGGCTATTCTCTCTACTGTTTTTTCATCCACATTATAACTGATTTTGAAGGTTGTAGATTTAATAAATGGTTCACCAGAAGGAGTTCGGCCAGCTATCCTGGTTAGCGCAACAGCTGTTGGTTACTATGGTTGGTTTCTATTGATCACATGACATCTCATTTATTTTTTCTCTAAAATAGTCATCTCAAAATCTCCTTGCTTGTTTTACTTGGGAATTGTGTTGATATGTTCCTATTGTCTTTCCATTAAATCTTAGTGCTTTTATGCAATTAACCTGAAATACTATGGTTTGCTAGCAAATTTCTTTGTCATGCAGATGTTTAAAATTTCAAAAGGACATTAACCAGCAAAAGGAAAGGGAAAGAAAACTGTCATTAGTTTTATGGGCGAAACTTAAAAGTGGAACTGGAATTATCATGAACCATAATGCCTTTTAATATTCACATACAAGAAGTTGAATGGATCATGATATATTTTTCTTCTCCTTATATTTCTTTTCCTCCCTCAAAAATACTCAGGTAGCAGTGAAACACAAGTTTTTGATGAGCGTAGTCCATCAGGAAATGACTACTTGGCTGAGGTAACATAGGCATGATTCAATGCCTGTATTTCTTCTGAATAGTTACTTTCCATTTGGTTTATTCTGCTATATGTTAATCTATACTTAAAGACCCCACATATCTTTTCAGGTATGTAGAGAATGGGAAGCAACAGCCCTCAAAGTAAATAAGGATGTAAGATTAGCTCTTATCCGCATTGGTGTTGTCCTTGGCAAAGATGGTGGTGCTTTAGGTACTCAATCTTCCAAGTGCTTTTACTTGTGCATTGCCAGCTTCTTGATAAATAACCTGAGTTCAAGTATTGTTGGATCATTCTACATATAGAATTGTAGAGAAATGCTAAAACTCAATCTATAGGTCAGTGTTGTTCTATCATATAACAAATACAATCAGTGAGGAATTCATACATTGTATGAAGTCATTTGATCAGTTAAAGAAAGCCTTTATTTCCCAACTACATAGGACGAAATTGTTCTTTCCGTGAAATTGTGTAAGATATAAAATCGTTCACCTATTGGTTTCTTGAAATGATATTCTGCCTCTTTCATGTAATGTCTTGTTTCCTTCCAGCTAAAATGATCCCTCTCTTCATGATGTTTGCTGGTGGACCTTTGGGCTCTGGACAACAATGGTAAATTACTATTTGTACAATAGCATAAACAAAACTTTCTGCTACCATGGCTCCATCTGATTAGCATTTTGGAAGAAAAGTTTTCTTGAAAAGTCATCAGCCTTCTATTTCTGGATCGAAATGTCCCTCGGCATAATTGCAGAACCTTAGAGATTTAAGTCCCTGTGGAAGATTTTTTTCCTATCATTTCTCCTACAAAACTTGGAAGATATTTTTGATAAATTATTTTTAAGCGTTCATTTCAATCATAAGCAATCAGTACATTGACCTGTGATGAACATCCCCCGTGATGTTCTACATGTGCAGGTTCTCCTGGATTCACTTGGATGATATTGTTAACCTAATTTACGAAGCTTTAACAAATCCATCTTATAAAGGTACTCCTCTTGTTTTTTAAACAACAAACTTCTTGTCTTGGTTTCACATGGCAAATAAGGGCAATAAGTTGTTGATGAGGAAGTTTGATACTTTTACTTGTGTTTCTGACAGCACATTTACAGGGGCAACAAATAAATACATTAATGATTTCCATTTGACCTTCTATATTAGATTGTAAGATGCGTTGGTCTTGCAATCTTGCACATTCCATTCAAGATTATCTGGCATTTTGGATGCATGTACTGTAGAAAACTCGAGCAGTGTCCTTTATTTCTACAAATCAGTTGTTTGAGATCTGTATTCCTTGAGTGGAAGCAGTAATTTATTAGAGTTAAACTTCTTTGCCTGTGGATCTCTCTGTAAATTTCCCACTGCAGTTGCACTTCCTTCTCATATGAGCTTCTTTCCATGTAATGGTGGTGTCTTTTGTTTGGACATGACCCTACGCTCACTTCAATGTAGAACTTCACAGTAATTGAACTCAGTTCTGTTGACCTAACCTCAGGAGTCATTAATGGGACTGCTCCAAATCCTGTTCGATTGGCTGAGATGTGTGAGCAGTTGGGGAATGCGATGGGCCGCCCTTCATGGCTTCCTGTACCTGACTTTGCCCTCAAAGCAGTCCTCGGAGAAGGTGCTTCAGTGGTAAGGACTTGAACTCTTTCTGTCGTCTCTCTTTTCCTTCCACGTCACCCTGCTGAAACAGGCACATTCGAGTTCTTTGCAGGTGCTGGATGGTCAGAGGGTGCTTCCTACTAGAGCCAAGGAGTTGGGTTTCCAGTTTAAATATCCCCAAGTGAAAGATGCTATTAAAACCATTCTTTCATGAGAGCGAGACGACTCAGTTGTGGCTTTGCCAACATTAAAGGCACATAAATCTAAAGAGTTTGGATGAGTGATGTTATTTGCGAAGAAAACATGCATTTTGCTCCTTTAGAAAGCAATGTTTTTTATGTCAGTAACTTGCTGTACGTTGCAACTTTTGGTTCCACATTGATTACCGTCTCTCTTAAAATCCCTCTCCCCCTGCAAGTATAATACAATCCAAATTGAAAAATTATTCTTATTGCATTCCAAATATGATCCATGCAAAGGATGAGTTACAGACAGCAACAGATTGACAGTCAAAGCCCTTTAGTGTTTTAAGGTTGATAGCCTAGCTTGAGAAAGACGAGGTAGCAATCATCGATGCCTTGAGATAATGAAATTTCTCCAGTTGAAATGCAGGTCAGCTGTTCAAGGAACAACGGAACACTGATAGGATGGTAGCTAAACTATCACTAGCATAATGAATAGCTTGCCAAATACGAAAAAACCAAAGGCCGCTCCGCTGTGAAAAAAAATAGAGGAATTGCTGAAGGAACCAGCCTCCTATCGAACCAGAAGTGACCCCCGTCCACTAGGCAAGGGCGGACGCTGTGGGATTTGCTGAACTTAAAAGACTTGCCAAAATAAATTGTAAAACAAAAAAATTCAAGATTAGCTTAATGAATTAACAATGAACTAGCAGCTTCTCCTTTATCGAGAGATCAGCAGAATTATGCGATAACTGGGAAACAACTTCCTTAACCGCTATTTAATTGTTTTTCATAAAAATAAAAATAAAATTATAGTGTTTTCTTATTATTATAATCAACAACTTTTAGATAACTCACAAACACGCCTCAATGAAAACGATGCCAAGCCTTTTTCGTACACCCAATGATACCATAGATTTGATTCAGGATACAGTAACCGGGCCACATTCAAATGTTTTCTGCCCATTAAGAGACGAACCTTGTAATTGTAGCCCGCAATAATCCACTTGAAGCAAACTACTAGCATCCAACATGATTAGGAAGTTTTGCAGTTTTTTTTGAAAAAATTGAATTTTTTATTTTATATTAAAATTTGTTGGTATTTTTAAATTATTTTAATAGGCTGGTATTAAAAATATTTTAAAATTAAAAAAAAAACATTATTTTGATGTATTTCTAAATGAAAAACATTTTCAATAACAACCTAAAGACACACTCAAACAGTCACTAGATCATGCCTAACGTTATCATTTTATTCCCCAAAGCACAGCCTGGAATTATTTTGTTTTTGAGTCTGGTGACTGGAAAAGATAGATTGGGTGGCACAGAAATGTTTCTACTTAGAATGAAGGTACAGAGGAAAAGGCACAATTGCAAGTCCAATTAGAGGCTTAACATGTAAAGCACGCAACAATACTCCATTTTCCTGATGAGAACCTAATGGCCATGATTTGATGATACATCTCCGATCAACATATAGTCCTATTGTTTTTACCTGATCCAGAAAAGACAGGCAATGTATGACCGAGATGAGGCAGCGACTGTTGGACAATACAGTCAACCTTTCAAGGAGTACTTCTTCCCTGTGAATGCCTGGAATTTTGGCTCTTCTTTCTTTTCAGGCTGCTCTTGCTTGGTCTCTTTTCCAGATTCCTGCAAAATCAAAGAAACAATTAATAAGAAGTTTTTTGGTAACGTCCTTTTCCCACTAGGCTCCGTGTGGTTGACAGTTAAATTCAAAATGATGAATGGAAGAAAAAGTACCACCCTCTGTGTTTCCTTAGGAGTGCGTCCTGTATTGGACCCGAACACAAGCTTTCCCTGAGACTGGCGTGCAGTATTTTGTGAGCTAGACCCCAGAGATGGCTGCCTACTGCCATCTGCAACAGCAGGTTGCTTGTCTTTAGACCCTGATGAAGATGCTGGCGGGGGCTGATAGCTCAAAGGTCTCCCATCCAAGCGTCTTCCTGCTCCTGTAAAGGGACTAAATTTTGGTTCGGTCTCGGCTGGAACCTCTTCAGCTGCAAGAATGTTGGTTGTGTTAAAATGAAAATTTAACCATCTTTACAGCTTGCCCGTCAAAATTCATATTATTCAATCATTTCACTGAGCGTTTTTCTTCCAAAAAAAATCTTTCAGTAGCCTTCTATGTTTGGGAAATGAATATTGCCGAATTAGGCATTGCATAATTCTTATCAAACACTAGAAACGTAAAATCATTCCATGCTTCTGCTCCAGCCATTGGAGCAGAAGACATGCAGATTCTACTCTGATGAGTGGAGAAACATACAAAGACAAGAGGCCAGTAAAAGCATGAAGAGTTAGACTACCTTCATTAGACTACTGTACTTGTTCAAATTAACCAATTCAATGCTACAAAACAAATTCATGGAAGAATACATGGATATAAATGCACCTTGGGAGGCAGCCTTGCTTGGAAGAACAGATGCAACAGACTTTTCAGGCTCCTTGTAATCTAGGGGAGGTGCAAAGTCCACTTCACAGTCTGTCTCAATGATAGTTATTGCATTTGAAGGCTTTGTTTCTATGATATCTATGTAGTATTTCTTGTTGTTATATGCCACCATAATACTATCCCCGGTGGTTAAGCAGGAATAATTCCTTAATGTTGTCTCTAAGCTGCATGAAAAATTAAGTTCAATCACATTATAGGATATCCACCTTAGACATGCACATACATGACAGAGATTGGCATACAGGTAATGTAGAAGAACAAGAAGCTGAGAAACAGTGAGGCAATGAGGCAATGAAAAAAAAAATGGTTATCTAACGCTGCAATGCCATCCACTAATACTGGAGTTTCCAACCAAAAAACCAATTCAAAAAGAGAGAAACCAGAGTGCATATCATGAAGTTAAAAAAAAAATGAACATGATACTGGAGCTAATGTAAGAATTTATTTATTTATTTGGCTGAAACCTCAGAATGGCATAATGCTTTCTATTTGAATATTACAATTGCATATCAATGGTTTCAATTGTATTTAATACATCTCAATGGGAAATTCCTGCAACTGGGTTGGTTGGATCATTTTAAGGCTAAAAATGTCATGTTCAAGGTTCTGGTATAGCAAAACCCCTCGGATTAGACACTACAGTACCAGAGCTGTTCAATGACAAGAGTACACATTTGTTAACAATCAAACAGTAAGATACAAACTCACATAGCTTTTGGGTTGGATATATCCAAAAAGTCCTTCGTGTGAGGTTGCAATTTAACATATTTTCCCTTTGGAAGAGTAACATTTTTCACTCGCACTGTATCTCCTTCTTGTAGAAGCAGGTTCTCCATCATCTGGAGAGAAAAAAATCACCTATTAAAGACTTTGATGTCTTTGTTCTCTCAGTGGGATTCAATAAAATCAAAATAAATATGTTAAGAATACACCAAAAGAAAATTCCAAACCATACCCAGTATGGCATATAAATCATGCCTTCCTCTGCAATAAACTCCAGAACCCCACAGTGAGACACCCGCTCAGCAGCATTATTCTGAAGCTCAAACAGCATTGGATAATCGATATGCAGGGATGCTGCAAGTTTTTGTCCAGGATTGGCATGTTATAGATCTCAATCACAATCCAAAAATAACAATCTAAAGTACAGTTAAAACAACTAACCAAGACGGTCAAGAGCTGAGGGAGGCATTATAACTGTAACAACAGAAATAAAATCAACATCAAGGGATTTATATGATATAAATTAAAGATGTATGCACTGCCGAGTATGATTTTGAAGACTTACTTTTATCACCACTCTCAATTTGTGGCTGCAGGGCAGTGAAGAAAATCAAATCAGTGTCACCAGAGTGTTGTTTTGAAATAGCTCATAATAATTGGCTCAAAATGAAGCAGAATGGAAGAAACAGACATATGGAATATCCTAAATCCTAATGCGGGGGTTACAAAGACTTGGTTCAGCTACTGCTTATTATATCTACTTGATCATTTGCAGCACCAAAACCATGCCTTTCCCCAATAAGTAGATAATTGCCGTAAAATTTAAAGCCTCGATATCCACAAATCAGAACAATGTCACTTAATAAACAGACTGATAGACAGCCATTCTTTTACTGACTACCTCAAAATCATATCAGTGAACTGAAACGGCAGCAAAAGAAGAGGAAGAAGAAGAAGAAGAAAACATCCAACCTTTTCAATAAATGAAGCAGGGTAACATCGATATGTCTGCTCAAACGATGTCCCGTGGTATCCATATCCATCGAAAAACTGCTACTCCACACACAAAGAAGAGTGTCATTCGTAAGCATCAGTTTTCAAGAAGAAAAAAATCTCTAATAAGGCTTGATCATCATGAAGTAAAACATACCATTTTGTACTTTGAGTTAAATAAATATACCGACAAAACAATCAATCAAACTTCACGCTCCCTGTTCAAACAAGACGACAACAAAAAAGTGTGAGTCGACTATGCATATCAATTCAAATCAAGTTAGCAGCTTTTACAAAATTTATTATAGAACCCATAACAAAGAAAATAGTAATTAAAAGTGGGTTGAATTTATTTCAAAATAAGGAGCTCGAGATGGAAAAATCAATCACGATATTGAAAAAAAAACTCTCTTCGCTGCTAAAAGAGTACAGTTTTTGTTTCCAATGTATATTTCTAAAAGCACACAAGCTTAAAATTTAGCTCGAATTAAATAATTTAGAAGCCAGAATTTCAAAAGAAAGAACATGATTAAACACGACAACCTTGAATTCGGCTGTGGTTGGATTAGAGAGCAAGATAACTGTAAAGTCTTTGGATTTTAGGTTAATTAAATAGAAGACTGTAAAGCGAAAAGGAGAAGTACGAGAAGGGATGGAATGGAATTACCTGGTTGATGAGGAAAAGGAATTTCTTTTGGTAATTGGATTTGAAGAACGGGGGTGGAATTCTTCAGGATTGCGTAACAAGGGATTGAATAATGATTTTAAAGGTGAAAAGAAAAGCAGTAAGATGCGCTTCTGGGCGTATTGCTCACGCCACGTCGCTTTCTGCCACGTATAGGTTTCTATGTTTGGGCTGGTATCGGGCCTTAAAGACCACCCTACTTGGGCCCAGAACCAGAATTGGTAAGCTGTTTATCTACTATTATTGTTTTTAACTGAACAGTACTAGTTTTGCCTGCTTGCACTCTGTCTTTTTAAAAGAAAAAAAGACAAAAGCCCTGCACTATACTGTCATTATAATTGTCAGTAAAGATGCAATAAATGATGGGAAATACTGAACGTGCTTCAAAACTGATATGAAACAATTATTATTACAATTTTTAAAGTGTTTTTGGAATCATTGTTGCAATGTTACTGCTATTATTTTTATTGGCTAGGTATGGAAAATGTAGAAGAAATATTTATACCCTGTTTTTTTTAAAAAAAAAATAAAAAAAAATATTTATTTAATATTTTTAAATTATTTTCATATGCTAATGTTAAAAATAATTATTAAAAAAATATTTTAAAAAACAACTGCAACTATAATCTAAAATAGTACTTTATTTAGAATGTTTTATTATTCACATGAATGGTGAAGCACCATGAGTTTTTCGAACTTTTTTTTCCTTTCAGTTACATTATTTAATGGCCTAATTATATGGGATTGGTGTTGAAATTATGATAGAAGTATGAAAATTTTATTTTTTTTACCAATGTTTATGTTGATCTAATTGTTTGTTTTTATTTGAGTTTTAATAATCTTATTTTTTAAATTATTATGTATTTAATATGAAAATAATAATGATGATCATGAAACTTCAATAGCAATACATGCATTTCAAATTGGAATCACTGTTTATGTTAGAACATTGCCGGGTCAGAAAATTTTTATTTTTTATTGCTTCATTTTGTTCGTCCACCCAGTAAAAAAAATTACCGAGGCTAGATACACGAAATTAGCTAAGATCCACGTGCCAAGGCTTGCTTGTTGTTTTGGCTGTTTTTTTCTGTTTTGAAGTGTTTTTATTTATGTCGCAGTTTAATCTTTCAATGCAGAGCTTTTACCTATTTTTTATTTTATTTTACCATCTAATTCCATGTAAATTTGAAATTATAATAAAAATAACTAAACCCAGTAAAATTCATGAATTGATTCTGTGTTGTCGTAGACGGGGTTTACCTTTTAATTATTGTTCTTCACGTCTTTTGTTTACAGATGAGATGCCATAATCCGCAACACTGAAGAACACGAACAAATCATATTACTGCCAACATGATACTTTGTTGATCCAGACATGAATGAAATTTCAATGAAAAAGAAATTTTCATTAAACATCCAAACACATCACAAAACACAAATACCCTTGCAAAGTTGACGTGATACGAGATGAGAGACAAAGATAACTCACTAAGAGCATGTTAAATCCTAGAGAAACAGCCTATCCCTGAACCTCGTCTGAAGTAAATAGTGAGAATGATACAGCAGGGGGGGAAATTTGCGAGAAAATAGCATGAATGATACACATAGTGCCTGATATTAAAAGAAAAACACAAAAATTAAAAGCACAGTTGTACTGTTACAGGGTGACAAGACAACCAGAATTTTATATTTTAAAAGTTTAATAAATATATGATCACAGGTGCATCAATCAAGATTTGAAGTTTCTACAACAGTTTATGTTTCTTTAAAATACAATGATCGACAGAAACCAACAAGAACAGCTTGAAAAGCTTTTATTTTGCGGATATAATTCAATCCTACTCCCGCAAACAGTACAAAGAAACCCACCAAACGCTTGGCAGAGCAGACAATTCCGTGAAAAGATATTTTGATGCCCAACCCTCACTAATCTGCAAACAGACGTAAATTTTCCTCCGAAGTGACACTGACAAGCTATAAAAGAATAATAGGAGGTAGTAAAACTAATCCCCCTTCTTATTCTGCCCTGGACTGACCAGCACGGGAAGACAAGATGATGCCGACGATAAGGCCATAAAGAGCCAACGCTTCGGCGAAGATGAGGATAAGAATCATTCCAACAAAAAGTTTAGGCTGCTGAGCATTAGCTCTGCGAAGAAAAAAAAAATTGTATCAGTATGAATTCGAGTCAAGAAATTCTTCTCCCTGAGCTGCATTCTTGCAATTGCAACAGATATCGCAACAGGGAAATTTGCTTGTGCAAGTACCACGCAGCCTCCATCAGAAATTTTTCATTTTGTCTTAATTTTACATAAAAATATCAGATATCACAAAGTCTGCACAGCAAAACTAGACAACAAATCTTGATAATTTAGAAACGCTTGCACCACATCAAGGGGAAAACGGTTACGTCCAGACCATAAGTTGAAAAGTTGAACGGGACAGCATCCCAGCTACAAAATTAACTACCAGAATATGACATTATTAAAAATATAAATACAGGTTGAGAAACCTTTAACCATGCCAACGTCGTATTAGTTGATCACGAAAATCACACATTACATATACTCTACATGAAAAGAACAGCGAACATACCTGACACCAGCATCACCAACAATGCCAATGGCCATTCCAGCGGAGAGCCCGGCAAGACCACAAGCGAGACCCGATGAGAGATGTGCATACCCGTCGAAAAGGTAATAAGACTTAGCCTTTGGGTTAATTCCAGTACTAATAATAACAGCAATAATCAGCCCATAAATACCCAACACACCAGCCATAACAACTGGAACAATCGACTTCATCACCAACTCAGGCCTCATCACTCCCATCGACGCCACACCAACTCCACTCTTAGCGGTTCCATAAGCTGCTCCCATACCTAAACAGACACCAAAACTCCAATATCACACCAGAAACAAAACACACGGGAGCATTTCAATAATTCTTCCTAAAATTAAAATTTCCGCAGATACAAGGAACTTGATAAAAATCTAATCTTGATTAAGCAAAACGGTTCTACAGCATAAAGATTATCAAATCAAATATGCTTTCTCCCGGATCATTAATAAAAGTCAAAATTAATACCATTTATTGATACGTAAGCTAATTCAAGACCCAAATCAACGTAATTAACACAGACCCATTATTGATCACGCATAAGCACGGCCAATAATCAAATTCAACGAATATAACATTAAACTAAAATGAAACCACTTTAGACGTATATAATTGCATCAAGATCGATCTGATAATCATACATCTAGCAATTCTGTTTTTCCTTCATTTTCTAGGGAACCAATCAAGAACATGAAAACAATTAAAAGATCGAATAAAAGTAAAAGAAATGTAATTATTTACATGAGAAGACGAGGGCAGCAGCAGCCCCAAGGAAGCCGAAGAACGGTGCGGTTTCATCTCCACTGAAATTAGACATTATTGATAAACTGGATCTGAGACTGTTGTTTTAGATCTGAAGTTTACAGACAGCTTTTTGAGAAAATTAGAATTCCTTTGCTCTCTCTCCCTGTTTAGAGAAGAAACGGGTGGAAGCAGTCATTCATGGATATAAAATGTCGCTCGCGTTAAATCTGATTGGGCGCGTTAGCCATTGGAGACTATTGGGCTTGTTTTGTGCGGTGGGCCCATGTTATAGGCTGAAAGAGGCGGTAACTACGAATTATAGCCCAAAGCAAATGAAGACCTTTGTTTGTGAAAAATATTTTTTTTCTTGAAAACTGTTTTCATGAAAAAACGATTCTTGTAAAGTAAATTATTATTTTTATATATTGATGGTACTATGAAAAATAAGTTTAATATTATTCCTCAATATTTAATTATATCATCGAAAATGAGCTGAAAATAATTTTTAAAAAATAAGGACCAAATTTAACAGCTAAAAACATTGAATAAAAATATAATTTTATAAATTATTTTGAATAAAACAAATAAAAATTAAAATAGTATAGATCAAATATGACAAATAAAATATAAAAGGATTGTGCTATTATAAAGAATTATAATTTAATTAATTATTTTAAATAAAATAAATAGTAATGAAAAACTAAAGGTCGAGTGATAAAAAAAACTTGAATTAAAAAAATAATAATAGAAAACTAAACAAACAATCCAGATAATAAAAATCAAATTGATATAAAACTTAAATTCTAATAGATAAAATTGATAATATATATATAGCAATTAAAAAATCAAATATCAAATTTGATAGAGGTGCAACAACCATCCTGCCAGTAATTAGAGGGTAGATTTCTATGCTAAGTTTATTTGAGAGTATGGTTGAAATTGTTTTTTAAAAATATATTAAAATAATATTTTTTGTTTTTTAAAAGATTATTTTAATATTAGTGTGTGAAAATTATTTAAAAATATAAAAAATATAAAAAATTAAAAAAATTAAAAACATTTTTGAAATAAAATAATGAACATGTTTGTGTTTATATTTTGAAAACGCTAGCTCTATGTTGCCGCAAATAAAAAGATCGTATTGGACATCTACCTATTTGTTCCGGCTCTTCCTTAACCGGCACGAATTAAATGTTTCTAAGCTATTGCTTCATTTTTATTTTATTTTGAGGGTTATAATACCATTATCAACTTTTAAGTGAGTTATTCACGATGTAAGTATTATTTAGCAAACACATTTGTCATCAAGAATAGGTCTTAAAATCTAAAAGATATTACTTCATTTAATCTAAAAATACATTAAATTAAATTATTTTTGACATTAATACATTAGAAAAAATCAATTTAACTTTCATTGATAGACCGATGCTAGTTAGGTGGTGAAATAACATTTATTTTATTTCGAGAGTTAAATTAAAATGTTATTAATAGTTGGAGGACTGATATTGTAGTAGCTTAAGCATTAAAATATCTGGCCGCACCAAAAATAAAAAACACATCAACCAGAGCCAAAAGAGCCATCTAAATTCTAAAGCGCTTTTGCTGTGCTCTCTGTAAGACTACTACTGGGAGCATCGGTAGCAGTGGAGAAAAATGGCAATAACACTCAACAACGGATTCAAGATGCCAATTATTGGTTTAGGTGTATGGCGGATGGAAGGGAAAGAAATCAGAGACCTCATTACTAATTCTATCAAGCTTGGCTACCGTCATTTCGATTGTGCTGGTACCTCTTTCCCTTACTCATTCTTGTTTTTTTGTCACTTTTATTTTCCGGGCTCGTGGTTTAATCATCATAGCTTTGAAAGTATTCTAGCATTTTGGGTTCTTGATCGATGAAATTTTTATACAGGGGTTTTGCTAGTTATTTATAAAGTTTTTGTCTATGGAAAATGATGAATCTTTCTTGATTTTATTTACTCCTCTTAAGATAATTAGCATGTTTAGAAAATTTGAGACAATCGATTATTTGGTAAATTGTGTTTGAGGAGTTCCTTTTTTGTGTGGTTGCAGCTGATTACAAGAATGAAACTGAAGTAGGGGAGGCATTGGCTGAAGCTTTTAAAACAGGGCTTGTTAAGAGGGAGGATCTTTTTATCACTACCAAGGTTTAGTCTAATCAAAGATCTTAACGACACTCACATGAATTATTATTAAGCTATTGAACACATTGGTAATTGTTTTTCCTACCTTTCCACTTGGTTTGCAGCTATGGAATTCAGATCATGGACATGTTGCTGAGGCCTGCAAGGATAGTTTAAAGAAGCTTCAGCTTGATTATCTTGATCTTTACCTTGTGCACTTTCCTGTAGCCACAAAGCACACTGGTGCCTGCTTCTACTCACTTTTGTTTTGCCTTATTATATATATGTGTGTGTGTGCGCGCGCGCGCCCGCGTGCCAGTCTATGCCATTTGGTTGGGTGTCCAACTCCTATTACCAGTGTAGTTTGATAATCTGATTAGCTGAAGATTCTTATGATGAGTATAGGAGATGGCTTGGAGTGCTGATGAAGATTTATGATTAAACATTATCTATTTCATTGTTTGGATGGTGCACTTTCTGAATATGAATTTGTAAGGATATTTAATGTAATCAATTTCTGGGGAAACATGGATCAAATCATAACAAGGATTTCTAAACTTGCAGCTCTAGCTATCATAGAAAAATGGTTTTGTTGGCTCCACTGCATAATATATGGAGCCAAAATCAAAACAGATGGAAGAAATTAGATACACGGAAGTTGGATGGAAAAGAGTAACTGTGTTTACCATTTAGTTTCGCCTCTTGCACGCCTGATTTACAATTCTCTACTTCAACCAGTGAAATTGCAACATGAAGTAAATCTTCTGTTTAGTTGATTAGAAGTTTGACATGAACAATAATATTATTGTGTTCTGAAACCTTATGATTTGTTTGCCTGCGAACAGGAGTGGGTGCGACTGACAGTGCATTGGATGATGATGGGGTGCTGGATATAGACACAACCATATCCTTGGAAACCACCTGGCATGCCATGGAAGATCTGGTTTCCTTGGGTTTAGCTCGCAGCATTGGAATCAGGTGAGTTGGCACTCTAAAAGGAAAATCCTATGGATACCCCCAACCTGGTACCTTATTTTGAATATAACCATTCTTGTTATCACATCTGTTTGAATAACATTAATTTAAACTTAATTATGGAGTGGATAAACATTAAAGAACTTGCAGAAGTATCCTAATCTTTCACCTTGTCATTGGCACAGACAAGTTTACAAGTTGAATTTGTTCATTTGGCTACCTTGGAATCTTGGTCTCACAGAAAGTTTATCTGCAGCAACTATGATATCTTTCTAACTAGAGATTGCTTAGCCTACTCGAAAGTGAAGCCCGCTGTGAATCAAATTGAAACCCACCCGTACTTCCAGCGTGATTCTCTTGTCAAATTCTGTCAGAAGCATGGCATCTGCGTGACTGCTCATACTCCTCTTGGAGGTGCTGTGGCCAATACTGAATGGTTTGGCACTGTTTCAGTATTGGATGATCCTGTTCTGAAGGTATGTCATTTCATTTTCAGGTGGATTATCTGTCAGCTGATTATCAAAACCTGAGAGAAAACTGTTCTCTGGTGGTGCTTTTTATCATCAGTCTTATCATCTCATTTGCTTTTCTTTGGTCAGGGCCTGACTGAAAAGTACAAGAAAACTGTGGCCCAGATTGTTCTTCGGTGGGGCATCCAACGAAACACTGTCGTCATCCCCAAGTCATCAAAGGTCGAGAGACTGAAAGAAAATTTTGAAGTTCTCGACTTTGAGTTGAGCAAAGAGGATATGGACCTGCTGAAAGAGTTGGACAGGAACTACAGGACCAACCAACCTGCCAAGTTTTGGGGAATAAACTTGTATGCTTGATCATATCCACGATATCCTTTGAAAATGTTCCCTTGCCTCTTAAGAATAAGAGCAGAACCTGATTTCTGAAACTGTGAAATTGATTGGCATCATGGTCAAGGGTTGATTAGTATCAAATGCTTCACTTTGTTTAGATGGCCTTTACTTCAGAAGCCTGCTGGATCGACTTCATGGGTGATTTTATCAAATTACAGTCAAGCAACAATTTGAAAGCCCATTTTTTTATAATATTGCACCATCCAATTGGACGAGATGTCTACGGCTTACAGGAACTACACAGCCAAATATAATTCAATCGACTCTGTAAAGACATCTGGACATACCATTAACATTCACGAAACTAATTTGCTTCTCTAAGAAAATCTTTCCTACCTAGTGTCAAGACTTTGCTGTATCCATCATCTTAATCACGTGATGGAACTGCATTGAACGGTGAAAAAACTTGTTCTTTGGAGTTTAACATAAAAATGGAATGATTGCAACACGGTTGCTTGGATAATTGTCAAATTTCTGGAGATACCACCTGTGTGTTTCTGCAGCTGCAAACACCAGATTCGACACCTGCATCCAGCGCAAGATTTTCAGTTCTCGTGGGATAAGAGAGAAGGGAAGCTGCAATCAGGGAGGGGAAGAGAGATCTTGTGAATCTTAAGAGAAACATACCACAAATCCAAAAAGTAACCAAATGGTGAGGTCTGCTCCTCCACTCGCAAAAACCATGCCAGAATATATAACCTGTGTCATTTGCATTAAACATGTGAACCCTTTGCGCTTCAATATCACTATGCGCAAATCAGAAATGAGCTCAAGAGAGAGTGGCCGGTACTTACAATCTCTGCCAAGTAGTGTGGGGATGAAACAATCTCGAACCAATCACCACGGGGAATTACATATTCATCAACCTTTCCCGCGTGTTCCCTCAGTGATCCCTAATCGACCAATATGATAGTGAAGGTAAGAATGCTAGTTAGTCTTGCAAATTAGCCTCCCTTTTCCACGTAAATGAAATCAATAAAGATACGTGGACACTTGTGGGTGCCTAGTCGACTGATTGGACCCCAGTTTATGATGATAATTTAAACAAGTTGAATTGAGATATAAGATTATAGAAACAAAGACAAGTTGAATTCAGAACCAGCACACGCAGTGTATTCCACTGGCTTATTCATGGCTAGCTGTAAAACCAAAGACTCGAGACCGATCAAAAAAAGTGCAGCAAGTGAAAATATTAAACAGTTACATGATGCATCAAATCAAGATAAGTTGTAGTACATTCAAGATGAAAATGTGTTTCATCATCCAGCTACTCATTTTCACCAGTACGATACCAATAACCAAAGATCCATGGCCATGTGGTTTGGAGTTGCATCTCGAGCCATTCAACCAGGGTTCAAGCTTTGGTATCGACACAATAACATTAACACAATACCAATAACTGGCTCACATATCACATACTAGTATCAGAAGATTCAGAATAGAAGTGATTTCCTCCTGCAGGCATATAGTAATTTGACTTCATTGCACTGGAAATCATCTAATTTCCACAAACTTCCTTTTGGTAGCTTCACATTGCAACGACCAACCTATCAGAATTATGTGTTTATACACACAAGCAGTTATACTTTTTATTGTTTTCAACGTAATCCTTTCTTGAGCAGCTGAATTATAACTATTTCAACTTTCCCATCCATCCAACATGAGGAGAAGTATCCTGTCATTTTCAATAACTTATAGCTATTAATTACCAGTTGAGAACTTCACCTTCTGTTGAGTTTACCGCAGTTCTGATACCACTTATTAATAAGCTTGATGCAGTTTGGATACCATTTGTTAAAAATGGAGTAGCGCAATTTGGTGAACTTAATTAAGAGCACAATTTTACCATATTAATTTTTACAAACTAGTAGTCCAGATACATTAGCTCACACAACACCCACTGTAAATATTTAAACCACTCAGAATACAAGCACTAGCACAAACGCTTAAAGACACTCTCACATCCTATCTTTTATTTAGTGACCCATAGGTGCTCTCCCTAACTGCACATCAATTATTTTCTCTTCTCTTCCACTCACCACACTAAAATAAAGCATGAACCTTCCTTTTTATAGCAGGTGGAGAGGCCAAATTCAACAACGTTAAATATTTGCTTCAACCAAAACATGCACCATATTTCCACATCCAGAAATTGTGCAGATGGTGACATGAAAAACTTGTCACATAAAGACAAACTTGTAACCATGCAAGGTAGGAAACATTGCCATACAAAATGTAAGACCATTAAATGGCACCCAATTGCTAGCCAAAGATTGTGGCTTTGATTGAGGCGGTGTTGAATCTTCATCACCTTGGTCATGATATAGCTACAGGCATAACATTTTTGACAAATTCAACCAGAGAAGTAAACGGTTAATTTATTTTCCTTTGTTTTTTTTTTTTAAGAGAAGCAGTATTGCCATCTTACAAGAATGAATTAGTGATACTGAATTAGTGATACTCACAAGAATTGCATGGCAAAGATGCTGGTGAATCCAGCCCCAAAGAAATATAACTGCGCCAATCCACTGGCACCATCCAAGCTTCAAAAAAGGATTAATAAAGTCCTGCCAATGAAATTCAATGTCTTGCATTGAGCTTGTGCCTTTAACAATGAGCTGAAACACTTCATTTGTGCCAAATTTGAGTGCTTCGGGTGCGAAGGTACAGCAGAGTGTCAGAGGCACAGCTGTGTAGAAGCTAAGCTCAAAAGGAAAAATCAATCAGCACAACATGCTAGAACACGTCCCCATGTACAACAAATTCATGGTAAACAAAAAGGAAGAAACAGATTGTAACTACAAGTGCTTTGATCACAACATGGATTACATTGGGATTTAAATGTTAAGAAGGCTGCCTGGCAACATGTTAGAAAGCATATTCACCAGCATGGATCAGAACTTCCGATAAGACACAAATTATACATGTTAATGAATTATATAGCCAGTTGAAATCAAGCATAAAATATTCAAGGGAGAAAAATGCTTCCAACAGCAAAATTTGACATGGTGCTTGTACATGTTAACATGGTGAGAAAGACAGCAGAAAAAGAACTAGATCAGAGGGCTTCAAGATACTCACAATAAGCCTGTAAGATAGCCGCAAATGTGCATCCGAGCAGAGGTGCTATAATTAAATACATATACTGTCTCGAAAAGACGCCTCAAGACTTGAAGTTCCATTAACAAGAGCAGAAACACGGAAAGCCAGACCCTGTGTCCATTCTCTAAACTCATCAACTGTGGTCGATGAAATGAGAATGTATTTGATCTTCCTGCCAAGTAGCTGCCTAGATCAGCGTAGAAAAAGGGCTCAGAAACTATTGCTGTCATTCTATATGCATATATCGATGTTCCAAGAAGCAAGAGGGTTGTCCACGCCAAAGCCACCACATAAAAATGAGAAAAGAATCTTTGAGGAACAGTGAATTTCTACAATCCAAAATTGAATGAATCAGTGACAAAGTATCATCAAAACCACGGAATGAACATGGGGATGAAATTTAGACACGAAACCGAGAGCAGTAAACCTCAAGAATCCACCAGCTATCATTAAATTGAAACTACATTCATCTTAAACTCCTGTAGTGTTTCTCGGAGCATTAGCAGGGGCAAACATGCAAACTAGACTATGTGAATAGTATTTCTCTTTCCAATTACCAATAAAACGTAAGAAAACGATCCGACCAAACTAAACCCAACACAACTCTCTATCTCACAGAGCTTAAACAGGTCCTAAAGTTCAAGAAAATAGAAAAAAAAAATCAGTACTCACATGATGAAATGATGATTGCATGATCTTTCCTCTCCTTGCAAACCCCAAAACAAGTCCATGAAAAGAACCCAGCCAAGAGCATGGCAGTGAAGCTATAAGTATAGGCAGTGTCCCTGCAATCCAAGCAGCTCTCAACAACTCCACGAGCCCAAGTTCCATTTTCTAACAGAAACCCAGCTATAAAAAACGGAGCTTTGCAAGTTATGAAGCATTAATCTCGTCGAAAGATGAGAGAGAGCATCGGTGGTTAAATTGCGTGTTGAAGGAATCACTTTGTTCAAGAGAAATTGATGCGGGGCTGACACGATAGGAATAGCACTCGTCCATGGCATTTTCACAAGTGGTGGTAAAAAGTCATTTATAACCGTTTGTTATTGCGTCGACATTTCATTATCAATAATTCAATACATCAAGATAGTTTTAAAAAAAATCAATAAATTAATTAGAAATAAAACACGAATTAAAAAATCAAATTTGGTTTTAATAGACTTCTAAAGCTTTAGCTATACGGTTTTTCATTTAATTTAAAAAAAAAATATCAGACACGAATTACATTATACCCTAATCAGATTCTATATTAATAGATATTATAATTAAATTTCTGTAACATGTATATTTTTAAAAATCATTAAAATTAACATTACTTTGCTATTTAAATTTTCCAGAGGACGGAATTTATTAGGTTTATCTGTTCATCTAAAATATAACAAAAAACAATCAAGAAGAGTTTGTTAAAAAATAAAAAAGGTCACTCTATAAGATAGGAGACCCGAAAAGCTTTGGGGAATCCTTTAACAACTATAGTTTCATAGTCTCATAATTCTAATAGTTGAAAGTGTTGTTGATATTGTTTTTAAAAATGTTTTTTTTTTTTAAATTATAAAAAAATGTTTTTTAATTATTTTTTATATCATTATATAAAAATATTAAAAAAATATATAAAAATAAAAATAAAAAATTTTCATTTAAAAAAAAAACGGAATGCTACATAGGCTGATTTCCTTCGTTTCAATTGTAATAAAAGCGCTGTTTGAAAAATCAGTGTAAAATTAAAATACCATGTGACATGGGAACAACTTGGCCCATCGACATGGCGAAAAAGCAAGCTAATGATATTTTTAAAATTAAAATAACTTTTTTTGTGGATATTTTATAGAGTCGAATCTATTTTAAAACAACTGATTATTTGCGTTGTGGTGTGAATAGTAATATTTGGTTGCACAGTAAGGATAGAGAATCAGAATACATAATAAAAAATAAATTTGAAAAAACAGTGTTTTTTTATAATAATATACAATATAAAATAATTATCTCTGTATCGTGATTATGATAGGCAATGACACGTGTGTGCCTATCCATGTTCATATGTAATATTTTACAGTGATATTAGAATTATAGTGATGATTAATCAACCATGAATATTTGACAAACTAGTTTTTTTAGAGAATAATATTTAAAATTGATTTTTTTAGTTAGTTATTTTTTATTATGTTGTTAAATCATTCTTAATTATTGAATTAGATCAAGCAAATAACCCGATTCTTGATTATCATTAAAAAAAACACTATACACGAGAGATTTTTTTGAAAGTATTTTAGAAAAAAAAATTATTTTAAATTAATTATTTTCTGTATTTTAAAATAATTTTGACGTGCTGATTTCAAAAATAATTTTAAAAAATAAAAAAAATATTATTTTAATATGTTTTGAATAAAAAATATTTTATAAAATAACCACAAAATTACAAAACCCGTCCTCACCGCAATTCTTTCCATGTTCAGGAGAAAACTGTAATCTTCTTGCGGTGAGATTGAGAGAAACCCCCCTGCTACGTGTCGTATTTCCAAAATCCACGTATTAACCCAATCGGCCTTCTCTCTCTCTAACTCTCTCTCTCTCTCTCTCTCTCTCCCAGGCAAAAAACCACACACGAAGCTTTCTCTCTTCAAATCCCATGTCACTTCTTCTATGACGTAAATCAGTAAGTTCATAAATTATTTCCTTGATCCATGTCTCCCTTTAACACTCTCATGCATTTTTTTTAGGTTTCATATGCTATGTGTTCCTTATTTTGACTTTATTTTCTGGCTCAAAAACCCTATTTTATAGTATTTTTTATTCGAGATTGAGTTTGTTTATTGAAAAGTTTCTTACTTTACTTGCATTAATTTGTTGTTTTTTTTAATTAGATTAATAATGGGTTGTTATTAGATTTTGAGTTATTTTTTCAGTTGCTAAGATATTGAGATTTGTTTACTTGGAACGGGGTATATTTTTGAAGCTCGATCCCACCCTCCCCCCACTCAAGGGCCTTTTAAAAGAAATATGGGTTAGTACAACCCAAGGGTTAAGGTGACGGCTTCTAATGAAGGAACTGTTATAGTTGACAAAATTATCGTGAGATCTGCCCGTCTTACATTTTTATTGTGTTTACTGTGATTAATGCTCCTATAGAGTTTTGAAAACTTCATTTAAGTTTTGGATGCTTGATGTAAGTCACCGATGCTACTGTCCAACTGTTGTTCGATCTTTGAATTAAAAATGGCAGCTGCTTGTTTGTTGGCGGATATTGCAGAAAGTAACTTGAAATTCGAGAAACTTTTGATACCGTACTACATTGAGCTAGAGACGGGTCGTGTCTTAGTTGCCTTTTGATTCTCTGAATTTATTGAGATGTAGGTGGAACTGGATGCATGGTGGCACTTTATTGTGATACCACATTATATATGTGTTTCCATGTGCATGCTTAATTTTTGATTTATTGGATTTTTACTTCTCAAATCTGGATGCTTTCCCTGTTAACTGCTAGCTCTGTTGTCTTTTCGATGAAGTCTGTATGGTTTTACATTTCAGCACTTTTTTGGTGTAGTCCTTTCTTCTCACTGTTGATTGTAAGAAACTTGAAACCGGACTTTTGGTTTTCTTGTTTCCAAAATAAGGAGATATGTCCTTTTTCTAGAAAATCAGTGGATGCCCAAACTGAACATTCAACACTGAGGAGTTGGCTGAAACTGATAATAAAGTGGGAACAAGATGGATGATGGTGGGCAACATCAAAATGGAAGGTATAAGATGGACTATTACAAGGCAGCCCACCCCCACCCTCACCCTCCAGCGGTAAGAAGACATTCGCCCCAGATCCTTGTACATTTTTGTCTTTGTTTTATAATGAAATTTCAGATGAATATAAGCTTAAGATGTAATGTAATTTGCAGTGGAATATGATGTCTCAACATCAAGTGAAGGAGCAAACTAATGCCTTGGCAATGAATAAGAAGATAATGACCATCCTCATTGAGAGGGATGATGCCATTCGAGAACGGAATTTGGCTCTAGCTGAAAAGAAGGAAGCCTTGGCCGCACGAGATGAAGCAATCCAGCAGCGAGAGAAGGCCCTTGTTGAACGGGATAAAGCCTTGATGGAGCGAGACAATGCTCTAGCAGTGTTTCAATATCGGGAAAATACAATGAACTATCCTTCGAGTGGCGGAAGTCAGCGGGGAACGAAGCGCATTCCCCACCCAGTATACCATTCAAATGGCATGTCAGAAGAAGCTCTTGACACAGGGGAAATGCACGTCACTGATGCCTTGCCTATATCATCTGTTACTGCTGAAACTGGGAAGGCACGCCAGACAAAGAGATCAAAAGAAAATAAGGCAGTGGGGTTGAAGGCAGCCAAACCACCAAGGAAGGGGAATAGAGTGGGCGAGGATCTGAATAGGCAAGGTTCTTCTGATGGGAAGAAAATTAAAGTTGAGTGGGATAGTCAGGAGGTGGGCTTAAACCTTATCAATTTTGATGAAACCACCATGCCAGCACCTGTTTGTTCATGCACTGGAGTTTCCCGGCAATGTTACAAATGGGGAAGTGGTGGTTGGCAGTCAGCCTGTTGCACAACCACCTTGTCATCGTATCCACTTCCACAGATGCCAAATAAACGACATGCCCGAGTTGGTGGCCGGAAGATGAGTGGTAATGTCTTCACTAGATTGCTTAGTCGGATGGCAGCAGAAGGTCATGATCTTTCAATCCCTCTTGACCTCAAGGATTACTGGGCCAGACATGGAACAAATCGCTATATCACCATCAAGTAGATGTTTTTCTTCTGTAGTCTCTATTCTTGAATTTACCCTTGTGTTCTTCCTTCTATCTCGAACTGCCTTGTAACAAAACCAATACCTTCTTGATGGGAAGGTTGTTTTCTCATATCACAGTAGTGTGTTGTAATCTCTCTTTAATAAATTCATCCCGTTAAAGGGTTTTTGTAAAGTGCTGGCCCTTCATAGAGGACTGCATTCTAGATGGCTAATGGCTATTTGCATTGCTATCGTGGAAAGGGCAGTCTTCAGAGCCATGGCACCTGCAGCATTATTCGAATACCGCGTTGCCTTTTCTTTCAATGCTTTCCTTTTCCTCTTCTCCTTGCTAATTGTGTTTTCTCCTGAAAATGTCGAAGTATTTTCTTCTGAAGTTATATGCTGATGATATAGTATGGCAATAGACTATATTGCATTACCAGATTCCCATAAAAAAATCACTATCGACTTCGAACATGGAATTATATTTCTTCAAATTTACAAGCCACATTAATAAAAGGAATGCAGTAAATTAAGGAAGATCTTGCATTTCTACATCGGAAGACAGGTCCCGTTAATTCCTTGCTTGGAACAGTCAGCTACTTTTGATGCAGCTTCGAAATACATCCAGAGAGTAGTCAGAACTTCAAAATCTCTAGCTTGTTCAAAGTCGGAGGGAGATCAAAGTTGCTAATATATAAGAGATATACCGTGTGATTTTAAAATACATGTTGGTTAAAACTGCAATAATATGAATTATTGCTTGTAAAGTAAAGAATATATATATGTATGCATAAATAAAAACATGTTATTTTATTTTTTTTAAATCAAGATTTAAAAAATATAGTTCTATTTAAGAGTACTTTACAGTTTCATAGCACTCTAGTATCGTTCAAACAAAGGCAAACCCGAGAAGTCAATCATAGATTTGTTTAAGAGTGTGGTTGATATTTTTTAAAAATATTTTTTATTTATAAATATATTAAAATATTTTTTTTAATTATTTTTTATATTAGCACGTGAAAATAATCTAAAAACATCAAATAATTTTAATTTCAAATAAAAAACAATATTTTTGAAAAATAATCATAGATTATTGAGTGTGGTTGATGTTTTTTAAAAGTATTTTTTGTTTATAAATATATTAAAATGATATTTTTATTATTATTTTTGATATCGGCACATAAAAATGATCTAAAAATACAAAACAATTTTAATTTCAAATAAAAAACAATTTAAAAATATATATAATTGAAACAAACTGTTCGCACGTGGCTAGTTGAAACCGACGTTGTTTAGGGCCTGTTTGGTATAGCGGTTGCGGTTGTGGTTGTGGTTGAAAAAATGGAGTTTTAAAAATGGAGTTTTTAACCGTGGTTCAAAAAAAGCAGTTAAGTGTTTGGTTAAAACTGTGGTTGAGTTGAAGGTTGAAGAAAAAGGAGTTTTGGTGTTTGGTTTCCAAACTTTACAAACTGCTTTTAACTTGTAAAATTACTTAAAAGGGTATATATATAATTTTTTTAAATATTATAAATTTAATAATTATAATAAATTTATTTTATCAATTTTTTTTTAATGTTAATTAAGAAATACATTTTTGTTTTGTTTTTTAAGTTATTTATTCAAGATAAGTTCAAACATAATTAATTAATATACACTTCATTATAAATAATTCAATCAAATTAATTACAAATTAATTATAAATAATTAAATTTATAGCATGTAATTAAGCTAACTGAATTTTTTTTATTAATTTCACATAATTATTTATCTGTGCTAAGTATTATAATTATTATAATTAATAATAATTATTATTATAATTAATAATTAGTATAAAACCCACCCGTCCCCACCCCACCCCAACCCAACCCTATCTTCTTTCTCCTGCACAACCAGCCGCCCACCTTGCTCTCTCCAGCCAGCCAGCCAGCCCCCCTCCCATTTACTCCACTCTCCCTTGGCCCTCTCCAGCAACAAAGCCAGCCAGCCCCCCTCCCGTTTACTCCACTCTCCCTTGGCCCTCTCCAGCAACAAAAAATTGAAGCCCAAAGCAACTCAACAAAATTGAAGCATATCGTCAACGGTAATAGCGAGAGCGAGAGCAGGAGAAAAGTTTGCGGAGGTGTTTTGTGGGGATCTGTTGCAGAGGAGTAGAGATGGGAGGTTGACGAGAGGATGAAGACGAGAGGAGAGGTGCAGATTTTCAACGGTAATAGCGAGAGCGAGAGCAGGAGAAAAATTTATGGGTATGTTTTGTGGGGATCTGTTGCAGAGGAGTAGAGATGAGATGGGAGGTTGACGAATGTGTGTATTGTGAGGAGGACGAGGGTTGATTTGGAATTAAAATTTCAACGGTAAATTGCTGCTTTGCTGCTTTAAACGCCAGTGCAATCTTGAAACGCCGGTGCAAGAAAAGCAGCAAATTGCTGCTTTTCTTGCACCGGCGTTTCAACACAAATTTGGGGTGGGACCCACTAAAATAAAACGGTGTTTGGTAAAAACCAAACACCAAAATAGCATCCCGAACGGCAAACGTGGAACGCACCACGTTGCCAAACGGGTGCTTAATCTATGTCAAGATCAGTGCTTTGCCCGCCTTGATTGACGATGGAGACTTCCGGGTGTGATAGCACCCCACAATTTATGAACTTCAATAACACTAGGATGGAATTCAATTTTAGTTTGTGCTAGCGCGGGGAGTTTGTTTTTCTCAATTAAAAAATAAATAAACAAGTCTTTTTGTGTTTTTTTATATAAGAAAAATTAATTTTACAAATCGAAATGTTTATACACCTGTATATATTATTAAATTGATAATAAATCGGGAGAAGACTAAGATTGATATATCTGACCCCGCAAGACATACTTTTCATTTGGTTGTGTTTAATAGCCATGATTTTTAAAATATTATTTTTATTTAGTGAAACAACGATAGATATGCGTCGGTCAATAAAATATACTTTCAAAACTCTTGATCGTGATCATCAAATCAAGACTTAACTTGTAAGAGACAAAGAAAAAAAACATCAAAGAAAAACTCTCAATAAAAAAATGACAAGGTATGGAACTTTTTTTAACAAAATATATATAAAAACATGATGTAAAAAAAATATATGAATCAATTATGAATAACTCATTGCCTTGCAACCATGAAAACAAGATTAGAATAACATTGTGGAAACAAAAGTAAGAAGAAAACATGAAAGAACAAACTTTAAAATAAAAAATCAGGGATGAAATTGAAAAATAAAATAACATATTTTTTTGTGTTGATTAATGTGAACCTTTAAAACTTACAGTTTTGGTCATGATATCAGTGTTAAATATACATAAAGCAAGCCCAAAAAACAACAAATCAAAATTCTCAATGTTTAATAACAAGGCATGAAATTTTAAAATAAAACAAGTCAAATCGGGCTACCTTGTCATCCTTGTGATCATAGACATGAAATTTGAAAGAAAAAAAAAAATCAAAATCAACTCATATTAACTCTTGAAGCCCGCGGCTCAATAAAAAAAATATCAAATAATGAAATTTAAAATAAAAAAACATTATGAACATGATAAATATAAAGTGAAAGAAGATTTAGAATTGAAAAAAAAATAGTGAAAGGATTTAAAATTATCAAATGAACGAGGAACAAAAATATAAAACATAGTGATTAAAGATGAAATTAAAATAAAAACAATCAATACAAAAATAAAAGTAAAAAAAATAACAATTAAAAAAACAATGATTATAAGAAATAAACTTTATTTTTGTCTCTTTCCAAGGCATACGAGTAATTTAAATATATTTTAAAAAATAAAATATTTTAAATACACTTGAATGCAGGTTAATGTTTCTCGTTACTCTACACAGCTGTTAAATCATTTAACTATTAATGATAAAAGTCGAAAGTCTTATTTGCCCCTGTTTAATTTGCTAGCAACTAGTGTGTCCATGTAAAAAGATCGAACTACACTTCATTTTTCAGGTTAGTGTATATTTTTGAAGGGGTAAAGTGGGGAAAACATTGTTTACTGGAATGACACTTTTTCCACATGGTTTTTGATTCCAGTTCACAGTACACTGTAATCTGAATCATAAATCTTTTGAACATGAAAGAAAATTTATAAGCTACAGACCATCATCTCATATTTTTACTAGAAATAACATAATTGACATGGTAGATTTTTAAAACTACTTGAACAAGCTTGTCTTTTAAAAAAATAATATATTAGATCAATCTGAACTAAATAACTTGCTAAACCATTGACCAAAATTATGGACTCAAATAAATTTAATATTGAAAAAAAAGTTATTACACCAATATAAAAGATTAGAAGGACCAGTCACCAAATACCTAAAAATGTTAGGCGAGAAAAATGAACTTTAAAAACAAATTTCAAAGCTGAGAGTTATTTTCACTCCAGTTTCATTTCTTTCAACTCTAACCCCGAAAAACAAAACGCAATTGTTATTCAACCTGGGTTTAAAAAGGCTCAATTGTGTAAATAGAAAAATTAAAAACTAAATTGAATTTTTTTAAACATAACTATATTACATTGAAATATAAGAGGAGAAATAGTAAAAATAAAAATGCTTCAAGTAAAAAATCCACGTTTTTTACATTACAGGGAGTAAAATAGTGCTAGCGAGAACCGCGAGCAATGCATTCATGTCACCATGTTTTTAGCATGCAATGATAGGATTGGCTTAGGTAAATATTGTTGAGGTTTTGTACCAGCCAAGGAACATCACATGAGAGACTTTCATCTGCTTGTTTCCACAGAAAGGAGGTACAAATCTCCATTGCTTCTATTGTTAAGACAGTACTCCGAAGACAAAGGAATGGCCACGCGCGCGCGCTTGTCGAATCCAATACGACGTCGTTAGTGAAATTGAGAAGATGACAAAAACGACTCTCTTTCACATATGCGAGGTCATGTCCATCTCTAAGTGGGTCCAGGTAGAAGAAAATTAAACGGGCCATGTCTGCGTTTTCTGTTGATGGCTGACAGAGCGCTTCAATTAGAGTGGATAAGCTCACCTTTTTTCTTCGAAGCTCTTAAATGTGCCACGTGCTCCTTAAAGCCACCATCAGCTCTTTTCAACGCGTGTCCTCGTTGGTCCTACTCGTTCAAGTCAACATAAAACATCATCGATGGTCTTGCGAGAGCCACATGGACATCATCGATTATAATTCGGAAGTGGGAACCACGACACATTAAACGAGGTAAGGTATGGTGTGTGTCCACAACGATTACTCACTGTCCGTGTTTCGAAAAATAATTTTATTTGTTTAATCGTACAGTTGTACGAGCTTGATACTTTATTGCAAACAATATGATTGATAATAGGAGGTTAAATCGAACACTTGTATTAATAAAATTTAATGTGCACAAATTCATATCTTTTTAAATTATAATTATTTTTTGTTTAAAATAATATATATTTTTAATTTTCAGTCTCTTCATCAAAAAGAATAACACATCATCTGAATCAAAATTTAAGCTCGTGGTAGAAGAATCAAAACTAAGATAATAACATGGACTAATTGTCACTTGCATTGATAATATTAAAATTAATTAAGATAATATATACATTAATACTAATTGTTTTTTTATTTGTTTTGTTAAACATGATTATCGAGCACAAACAGGATTTCATAAAATTGAATTTCAGACTATCCATGAATGATTTGTTTGTTTCTCCTCTAACTTAAATTGAAGATTTTGAGTTTATTTTATCGTCGTTTTAATTTCATCGTTTTTTCAAGTGCTGGATTGTGAATTCATGCATGTATATGATTTTTATTAAATCAATTTTAAAATATAATAATATTTATTTTTAAAAAATATTTTTGATATTAACTTATGAAAATAAATTGAAAATAAAAAATATATTTAAAACATAAAAACAAATATTATTAACTAGTACATTAGTTTTCACTCTACCGGTCTTTTATTGCAGATTGTTATGTATGTGTGAATTTGTGTTCTTTTTCTTCAATAAACTAATGCTCATTGGTTTTCTGAAGAGGTACGTTGGAAACAAGGACGCACTTCGTGCGGTACTAGTTTTGAATTCGTGCAAGTAATGGGTCCGCCTGCACTAGAACTTCATTTGCCAGATGTTTTTTTTCCCAGTCTGTTAAAACAAATCATTTTGTTTTAAAAATGTTTTTTTTAATATTTATTTTTTATTCTAATTTTAAATTAAAATATTTTTAGTGTTGTTAGATATTTTAATGTAATAATATTTAAAATATTTTTTTTAAAAAATATCAGGAATATTTTAAAAAATAATCTAAATCATAACTAACTGATTAATGACTAACTGATTAATGACCTATAAATATATCCTCCGCTCACGACTGATCCGAATTGAGTTGCATGTGGAATTTAATGGGAGTTTTCGTGATAAAATCTAATTGACTCAGCTCAAATTTAAAGTGATGCCTGGTTTGATTTTGAGAAAATAAGATAAAACACGACGTCTTAACTTTTTTTTTTAAATAATCTAAAAACAAAGGTTTTTTTATTCACCCTAATAAATTAAATATTTGTTTAAAAATGTGGTTGATATTGTTTTTAAAAATAATTTTTATTTAAAAATATATCCAAATATTAAAATGATCTAAAAACATTAATTTTTTTAAATTTAAAATAAAAAATATTTTTTTTAAAATATTTTTGAAATGAATTGCAAAACACCGGTGATTTGCTTGACAACATGACCCAGATTTAAAACAAAATTGGGTTTTATAACTATAATAGGCACCCTAAAATGTGCCAAATGCGAAACTCGTACTACAATTCTGTCAACACAAGCAACCACTGTACTTTTTTATATTTTTATCCCATTGATATTTGATGGAAGACATGTTCTTAACAAACACCACCACTTGATGTTCCGGACACCAAACCAATGAAAGGGAAGTTTAGCAGTGCGACTAAAATATTGCTCACGCAAAATCTGAAATATATATATTAAACATTTTAAATTATTTTGATATATTAATATTTTTAAATAATTTTCAAATAAAAAATACTTTAAAATATAACTCAAAACACATATTTCTAGCCGAACATCACTTGTCGCTTTGTTGTGGGGCTGGTAGTCCCACCTCATCAGGGCCATTCATTTTCATATGCAACAAGTTAACCTTGGCTTTTAATTAGGCAGTTGCTACCCACCCCACTTCTTTACAATATTGACTCCTTAGTAGCATGAGTAATGTCATTTTTAAAGTGTTTTTTGTTTATAAATATATTAAAATAATATTTTTTATTTTTTTAAAATAAACATATAAAAATGATATAAAAATACTAAAATTTTTAATTTATAATAAAAATTAAAAAAATTATTTTTTTTCAAAAATAATTTTGAAATACAATGTGAAATAGTTTGTTAGACCAATTTTAAAGTTATGGACTAGGATGCTGCTCATTGTCAATGCAATGGTCTCACTTTTGGTAACAATGAGCACCAAAATTTTGGACAAGGCACCTAGTCAAATACAGCTTTAAGATTTCTCATACACCTTCTCCTGTCATTGTATTTTTGGGACATGGAGATACCGTCGGGGGTGAGAACCCATCTCTCATGGTTCGCTCCACTTGCAATCACGTGCCAGCTTGGTGCACCACATAACAGTAGCCTGGGTTTTTTAGAGCCTATTTAGCATTGTGGTTAAATTGGTGTCTGGCTAAAATTTAATTTTTTTTCTTTTTAAATGATTTTTTTTTTGTGTTTTTAGATCATTTTGATGTGTTGATGTTAAAAATGATTTTTAAAAAATAAAAAAATATCATTTTGATGTATTTTTAAACAAAAAACACTTTCAAAAGCAATCATAACCACCCTCCCATACAGGCCCTTAATATACAAAAAAGAGTAGAAAAGAAGTTGCAATACAACCCCAAAAACCTTTTTTGTTTGTGCTTTAATTTTTTTTTAATTAAATTTTTTAATGTTTTTAAATTATTTTCAGGTACAGATATCAAAAATAATTTTTAAAAAATAAAAAAATAATATTTTTATTTATTACCGAATTGAAAACACTTCAAAAACAGGAACTAAATCTATCATTATTTTTGTTTTATAAGAATATTATTTTCATATATTTTTAAATTAAAAACAATGAACTAAATCTCTCGTGAAAAGACAGGGAGCGGTGGATTTTTGGGGTCCATTCACTAGCCTGCTTTCAGGACAAGTCACGGATTAAAGTTACAACTAAATGGAAGGAAACTTTCCAAATCTTTTAGCTAGAATCCATTATTCTGGTTGGGTGGCTGTCATTACAAAATAAGTCAACAAAAAAACATCAAACTAAAATCTGATTTTTCAAGGCAATTTTTCCTTTTCCAATTGTAAGGCTCTACCCATTTCTTCGCAACCTAAGACCAGTAACATCAGTTTAAATCTCATGTCCGAAGATAATGTATTTTATCAAGCAATCTGATGATGCCGATCCCCTTGCTAGACGCGCATGAGCTCCTCGAACGACAGTTCCTACGATGTCGCTGGATAGATATCGTCGCAGCTCTCAAGTGCGTCTTCTAGAAGTTATGTTGTCCTTGAAATTAAGTAATCCCTTGCGTAAGTCGTCCGTCCTCGACTGGTGCAAGTCACGAGAGAGACTGAAGTAGTTATCGCTTGTATCACCTTCCAGAATTTTAAGATAAGAAGCCATCCCTGAATAAATAAATAAATAAATAAATTCAAGATAAGACTGGCTATGAAGGTAAGCTACCAGCCTCCTAGGATGTGATTTGAATCAATTATGAATGCCAGAAAATCAAGCAATATATCTCGATACGAAAGTCTTTGCATTCAATCAGAAGCTTCTAAGATATCTAATCCTGTAGCTTAGGGTATATTTAGTACTTTTATTTCGAAAAGCTATCCCGAAAACAATTTATTTTTTATTTTAAATTAAAAAATATTGGTATTTTTAGATTATTTTTATATGTGCCGATATAAAAAAAGATTTTTAATAAATAAAAAATATCATTTTGATGTATTATTTTTAAAAAAAAAAACTTTCAAAAGTAAATTCAAACAAACTACTAAACAATACCTTAGTAATGTGATTAAAAATATTTTCTAAAATATTTTTTTAAAAAATATTTAATATCATCATATCAAGATATCTAGAAATATTAAAAAATAAAAAATTCTCAAAAATATTTTAGAGGGTGTTTGTTTTTGTGATGCAAATCAATATTGCAAAAAAGCTGATTGACACGGCGTTTGGTTAGCTTTGAGAAACAGAAATTTGACATTAGTCCCATACGATTATATAAGAGAAATACAAATCTAAGAAAAGCAGTTAATAATTGATTTTCAATATTTACAATACACAGATAAAAATATTTTTCATTAACATCAAACTCAACCATAATTTTAATCAAACACTTCAATAATTATTTTGAACCACAACTTAAAATGCTTTTCATAAAACTATTTTCTTAAAATCACAAAAACAAAAACAATATAAAACACATCTTAACCATTAATGGACGTGGGTGCAAACTAATTTACAATTAAAGCTTGCTGTGTCCAACTTCCAAGTGATGGGAAACCAGACATACTACCCTCGAGAGAGCGAGATGACTACTCGTGCAGTGGAGCATTTAATTTGTTTTTTTATTCATAAAAACATGAGCATAGTAGACAGATCATAAAGTTATTTTTAATGCGAAGCGGTGTATTTTCTAAAAATATATTTTTTAAGTTTTGATACACCAAAACCAAATAACAATACACCAGAAAGAAAATAAATTCCATGATTGAACAGTGCTGCAAAGCCAAAAAAAAGTAGGGGAAGAAAAAAATTCCACAACTACGAAAACTTTTGACTCCGAAGACCTACTCTCTTCCAGGGTCTGTGAACAGAGTTTTTTTTTTTTTTAAAAAAAAATTACATGCAAATTTTATGTGGAAGAGGCTTTCTACCACTTCGTAAATCAAACACTGATTTCTAATTATAATAATAATAATAATTACTTTTCAAAATAATATATTTTTATTTATTTATTTTCTCTTATCAACCTATCGAATTGATTTAAAATAAAAATAATTTAAAGTTAAAAAATTAAATTATTTAAATACAGTATTCAACCATAGTGACAAATTAATTTTTTTTCTAAACTTTACGTGATTATATTTTTTAAGAAATTCATAAATATTTCATTTAAAATCCTATTTGTGTTAGAGATTTACATTATAGTCATGATCACTGCCATGCAATACTATAAATATAATAGATTAATATGAATTTAAGAAAAAATATACAAATATTAATCTCGTGAATGATATTATAACTCCAAATATGTATAATCAATCTATATTGATAAAAAATAATTAAATTAATCAACATGAAAAATAATTTTGATATCTAGACATATTTTTTATCTAAATTATTTTAAAAATAAAATTAGGATGATGAAATTAGAATAAAAAAGACAAAAATAATTGTTACGAAAATAACCATGATTGTTAATCAAAAGTACTACTATTTTTCTAATCTTAGAATAAAAAAAATCATATTAAATGTGAAATATATTTACTTTTTAGTTAATTTATCATTTAAATTCAAGAAAAGATTCGTGATTAAATTCTTCCTTTTTTATTTATAAAAGATAATAGTTTCTTATTACAGTAATTTCTTGTTCTTTTGAGAATGATATGAAAAAATCCACCATGGATAAAAAAGTAGAAAAAATAAAACTGAACCTAGCGTGTATTAGACTTTAATGGCAAGCGCGTGGAAGGAAGAAATCCGAAACGGGCAAAATAAATCCAACAGATCGAAATTCTTGCACAATAAGTTGCGGTGACAAAGGGAACCAAGATGTCAAAAACGAGGTCGGAATGAAATTCAAATTCACACCAGATTCAAATTCACACCAGATTCTTCATTACCTTCACGCGTCTCCCTCTACCGTCATAAAATCCGTGTCGTAGTCTTCGTCATCATAAAAAAAAAAAAAAAAACTCACTGAAATCACGCACGACCTTTTCATTTCTCCGAGAGAGAACAAATTATAGAGAGAGACACTCAAAGCCCTTTGCTTTACTTATTTCTTCGCCATTTCCGCCTTGAAAAACAAAGTGAAGAATCTGTGAAAAAAACTATCTTGTTATTTATTTATTTAAGCAGTCCCGCCGGTTGGTGTTGTTTTTTGTGTGGAAATGAACGTTTTGAGTTGACAAGGTAGTCTAGTCTTTACTTATTCAAGTGAGAATCCTGTTTTCACTTTCTATTTTCTTTTATTTTAGTAATTGTGGGTTTTTATTCTTGTTTTTGTGTGTTCATTTAGCAGGTTCTTAAGGGTTTGATTGATTGGTTGGTTTTCTTTGTTATTTGATTCAGTTTTGGTGAGAAGTGAAGTGGTTTTGTCTTGAAATTGGGGTTCAAGTCTGATCAAAAGTATTAAGGGTTTTGAAGTTGCATTAGTGAAATATTGATTACCGAGTTTTTGGTGGTAAGTGAAATGGGTGATACGGAGGACGCTAATAGTGAAATGATACAGAGGTTGCAATCTTCTTTTGGAACAACTCAATCATCATCTGCTACAATGTCTAAACAACCCTTTTCTTTGATAAACCAATTAGATGTTTCTCAACTGAATTTGAACCAAACCCAGTTGCGGGCAAGGCATTTTGCGAATTTTTATCAGAATTCTAGTGGCGATAGTAACAAAAGAGTAGGGATCCCGCCTTCCCATCCTAACCAGATCCCACCCATTTCGCCGTATTCCCAGATCCCGGTGTCTAGGCCAGCGAACCAGCAAATGGGTGCCCAGAATTTTAGTATGGGAACTACTCATTCGCGATCTTTATCGCAGCCATCATCGTTTTTCTGTCTTGATTCCTTGCCGCCGTTGAGTCCGGCCCCTTTTCGTGACTCCTCTTCGCCAACGGTTTCGGATCCTATTTCAACTGATGTGTCCATGGAGGATAAGGATGGTAGCTCTCATTCGTTTTTGCCGCCCTCCCCTTTCAATAGGGGCAATGCTCCACGGGTTGGTGAGAGTTTGCCTCCACGGAAAGCTCATAGAAGGTCTAACAGTGATATTCCATTTGGATTTTCTAATGTGTTGCAATGTTCGCCTCCCCTTATTCCGTTGAGGGGTTCAGGTGGCTTGGAGCGGTCGTTGTCTGGGAGAGAGAATCCAGCGATGGCCAAGCCAGCACAGCTAGTAAAAAAAGAATGGGAGAGAGGTGGTGAAAGCATTGCGGAGGGTACAGGTGAGAGGAAATCTGAGGGGGATGTGGATGATTTGTTTTCTGCTTACATGAATTTGGATAACATTGATGCGTTGAACTCTTCGGGTACTGATGAGAAGAATGGTAATGAGAATCGTGAGGATTTGGATAGTAGAGCTAGTGGAACCAAGACAAATGGTGGTGATAGCAGTGACAATGAGGCAGAAAGCAGCGTGAATGAAAGTGGTGGTAGCGTGCCAAGAGGAGGATTTACTTCTTCAACAGAGAAGAGGGAGGGGATCAAAAGGAGTGCTGGACGTGATATTGCTCCTACCTCCAGGCACTGCAGAAGCGTGTCAATGGATAGTTTCATGGGCAAATTGAACTTTGGTGACGAGTCTCCAAAATTGCCACCCTCACCAGGAACTCGTCCAGGACAACTTTCACCCACCAATTCAATGGATGGGAATGCCTTTAGCTTGGAATTTGGGAATGGTGAATTTAGTGGTGCTGAACTGAAGAAAATTATGGCTAATGAGAAACTTGCTGAGATTGCTTCAGCTGACCCAAAACGTGCTAAGAGGTACCCGTTTATCCCATTTGATCACTATTTCATCAATAATTCATGTTATCAGTCTGCCCTCAATGTTTCATTTTCTTCGTTTGCTGGCCAATATCAGGATTTTGGCGAATCGGCAATCAGCTGCTCGTTCTAAGGAGAGGAAGATGAGATATATTTCAGAATTAGAACACAAGGTGCAGACTTTGCAGACAGAAGCTACCACGTTGTCTGCTCAGCTTACTCTTTTACAGGTAGCGGTTTAGAGTTTTGAAATTGTTTCCATATATATTAGTACTTTTTTCCAATTTTTTTGCTACTGTCTTCTCTCCAGAGGGATTCTGTTGGTCTTACAAACCAGAATAATGAATTGAAATTTCGACTTCAAGCCATGGAGCAACAAGCACAACTCCGAGATGGTATGGATTCTCCCACCATGGTTTCTTTCCATTTTTTTCTCTTGTATTTATTGTAGGTTTCATTGGCACAAAAATAGGGTCAACACCTGTTGTGTGAATGCTCTATGTGTAGTTTGTGCCAATAGCATGCAAACTAGTGTGCAAAGACGCAGACACACATTCATGTCTGCATATCAGCTGTCACCTGCTCTGCTCTATGTAAATGTATGTTTTTCGAAGAAAAAAATCTGAGTGATGCAGGTGTTCTGTGCTTCTCTCTTCGATGCTCAGAATTAGGCCTTATGGTATGCAAAATTTTATCCATAGAGGATAGCTCCCTTGTTTGTGTGGCCATGATGCCATGGACATTTCTGTAGTTAACTTGTGTCCATATAGTTAGGTGAACAATCACATGCTTTTGAACATGTATCTGTTAGTGTATGGTATGACTTCCCTTATTAGTTAGCTTAACATGCTGAAAGAATTACATTGCTATGAGTAATACTATATATTATAAGTTAAGAGTTTGCTGATTTCTTGTGCAAGTTCTTTCTCTTGTTCTAGTTGTTGGAAAAGAAATGGGAGGCATTTGAAGTACACCTGTACCACATGCGTTATTTACTTGCTCTTTGACATTCAGCATACTTGGTAGATTTATTGGCAATCCTGTTCAATTTTAACAGCGCTAAACGAAGCGTTAACTGGAGAAGTCCGGAGGTTGAAGATTGCTACTGCAGAGCGGGGTGGGGATTCTGACCCGTCCAAGGGCTCGGTTCAGCAGCAGCATTCTGTCAACCCTCAGATGTTCCTGCAGCAGCCACGACCCCAACTTAACAGGCATCAATTGCAGCAGCAGCAGGCTTCAGCCTCCCAAATCAACATGCAGCAGCAGCAACAGCCTCAGCAAAATGGCAGTGCTACCATGAAGTCAGATTCGAATCAATAAGTTGTGAAGAAAACAATGGCTACTATGGTTATTAATCGTCTCACCAACTTCTGGTGCTTTACATTTGTTTCTTTCAATGCATTCATTCATTAGTTTTCCCTCTCCAAGAGACGACTTCAAGGCGTGGCAGTGACAAATTCAACCTGCATCGCGTATCCAGCTCGGATTTTCGTTTAAAGTGATATATACATACAAGCCTTAATATATATGTGTTATTTATGATTATGAATGTTATCTGTATCTGTTAGGTATTTAATTCATAAAGAGAACATTTCTTAGGCATGCCATGTTTGCTAAGACGTTTGAAGAAAACTCTTTCTTTCTTTCTTTATTTCAGTAAACGAATGGTTGATTCTCCTTGTTGTCTTTTCTTGTGCTTTTGCTTTCCTCCGTTTACTGTTTTAGACTTGGTATTGAGTGACGTGCAATCATGTGATTACCTTAAAAAACAATCGAGGATCCGCCATGTCATGTTTCTTGTTTTGACTTGTGTAAGAGAACAGAGTAACCATCTGGTGTGAATTCTGTGTTCTGTTCTTTTGTTCTTTCGCCGTTTCTATGGCTGTGCTTGCGAATCCCCAGTAGCTTGCATGATGACCAAGTTCATACCCTATATTAGTTGTTGCCTTTTCTTCTTCGTCCTGTACCATTATGGTTGAATCTTGAATGGTTGCCGAAAAAATCGCTGCCGCCTCGTTGCAACCAGTGATTTCATTAATGCCAATGATAGCATAATCTTAAGCCTCAAAAATAGATCTACCGAGTAGCATTTTGCGTACTCCTTAAAGGCTGATGTAATTAGAGAATCTTTTCTTTTTCTTTAGATCTCAGAAATCTTTTGAGCATCAAGGTCCAAATCTCATTAATGGAAGAATTAAGACTATTACCTGATATTAAAATGTATTTGTTTTTTAAAATTAAAATATTTCTTTAAAATATTCACATTAAAATAATAATATAATATTTTGTTTTGAATTTAAATTGTCACCGCAATATAAAAATAGACGAACTATTTATTAAAATTCAAACCTAAATGTAAATCCTTTTATGCGATCATTTAAAAAAAAAAAAAAAAACTTTAACGAATACAATAAAACATTTGTAAAATCTTAGTGTTGCCCTATTTTATGCACATCTTAATTAATTTCACAAGGATATTCAGAACATGCAACCACATAAAAATAAATAATTTAATTCTAAACTGTTACTATTATATCACCAATGAAAAAATAAATAATTTAATTCTAAACTGTTACTATTATATCACCAATGAAAAATTAAATAATTTAATTCTAAGCTGTTACTACTATCTCAACAACGAAAAATTAGCTATTCCTATATTATATTCACGAGAGAGGAAAAATGAAAAGAAGAAGCAGCTTTGGCAAGTTAAACGACATGCTCATCCGCCGTTTTAGATACCCCTGATCAAAACCCTACCAGCCATCCTCCATGCTCCACCATTCACCCCATCAACAAAAACTCATGCACTAACTGAACAGAAACAAAACCGAGGCTGCCTGCAGCCACCGAGTTAACTCAACGCTGATTCAACATGTCCATAATGGCCGAGCCACCGGCAGAACTTACCTCCCAAAACTCGAATCCAACTCAAGACCAGCAAAAGCCAACAGCAACACCAGAACAACTCGTCGCCAAATCCATAGCTCCAGTGAAACCACAATTCCTCCGTCCTCCACCTTCTCGCACCTCTCAAAACGATACCGCATCATCTACCGTTTCCGATTCTAATAATAACATCTCAAAATCCAACACTAACACTACCAGTGTAGTGGCCAAGGAGAAGAAGTCCAAACGACAGCTCAAACGTGAACGCCAGCAGGTTCTCCTTTTTCATTTCTTACATTTTTATCTGGTTGTGATATTTATTTATTTATTTATTTTTTAAATAAATCTTATGACAGGAAAAGAAGTCCGCGGTAAGTCTCTGCCCTGAATTAGCAAAAACTGGAAATGTTGATTCATGTCCGTATAAAAATAACTGCCGGTTCAATCATGACTTGGAAGCATTCAAGGCTCAGGTAATTATTTAATTAATTGATCAAATACTGATTTAATTTCTTTTTAGTTATCGTTGTTCTACTTTGATTAAGCAAATGCTGTTGTGTAGAAACCGGAGGATTTAGAGGGAGAGTGTCCGTTCGTAGACGGGGAAGGGTCTTGTTGTCCTTATGGATTGGCTTGTAGATTTTACGGAACTCATAAGGGTAATGATGGTGTTAGAAATGGTAAAAAACAACTTTCGGAGATTAATGGGTTGACTAAGGATGTTCAAAAGCTTTTGTGGAAGAATAAAATGAAGTTTCTGAAGGCGGATTCTGTACTCAAGTCTCTTGGGCTTTTGGTAATGAATAAAACATCGACAGTGCTGTTGTTGAATTTGTGATATTTTTTTAATGTAATTGATTTTTGTTGATTTGTTATCAAGGGACCGGGGAAGTCGAAAGTGAAAAAAGTGGATGAGGAGGAAGTTGAGAAAGTTGTTGATGCTAATGATTCTCATGGCACTAATGAGAATGGTTGTGGTGATGGGGGCAATGAGTCAGCTGGTAAATTAGATTGCACTGCAGAAGAGCTTGCCGGGGATGATGTGGATGGAGCACTAACTGATGAAGTCAGGCCCCAGAAGAAAGCAAAAGCAGCTGTTGAAGGAAATGGTTGCTCCGGCGAAGAAGTCAATGGTTGTTGTCTTGAACTTTTGTTCCAAATAACTGTGTTTTTTGGAACTATATGTATCTCACATTGAATATGTTTTGCAACAGGATCGGGTATCCCAGAGAAAGATATTGAGATTAACTGCCCTCTAGAAACTGAACCAGAACTTGTAACTGATAAACTAGAAGTCATAGCTGATAGTGTAGAAACTGATGGAAGTTTAAAATTGCACCCCCGTGAAAAAAAGCTTATCGACTTCAGAGGAAAGTTGTTCCTTGCTCCTTTGACCACTGTTGGAAATCTTCCTTTTCGAAGAGTCTGTAAAACTTTGGGAGCTGATGTTACTTGCGGTGAAATGGCAATGTGCACAAATCTATTGCAGGTCTGTTCTTTCTTTTCAATTTAGATTATGTTTAATGCTTGTAGCTTGCAAGACCTAAGATCATTAGCTCTCCACAAGTATGTACAATTTTAGATTTCCGTGTCATTACTCGTTATCAAGAATGGTTATATTGTGGATTATATGTGGTTTTCTTCCCATGATAGTCAGTAAATATATGCTCTATAACTTAGTAATGAATCTTTACTCTATGCTATACACTATTAGTTTGCTTTAACACTTGGAACATTGCTTAACCTCATTTCCTGTTGATTACAGGGTCAAGCTTCAGAATGGGCACTGCTGAGACGTCATTCATCTGAGGATTTATTTGGTGTTCAAATATGTGGGGCTTATCCAGATACAGTTACACGTACTGCTGAGCTTATAGATCAGGAATGCACAGTGGACTTCATTGATATAAATATGGGCTGCCCCATCGATATTGTTGTTAACAAGGGTGCCGGGTCATCTCTTCTTACAAAACCAATGCGGATGAAAAGCATTATAGAAGCCACTTCTGGCACAGTGGAAAAACCTATAACTGTCAAGGTATGCTAATGCAGATATGTTCTGCAGTTTTATAGTTTACCTTACTCTCTCAATAGTGAAATGCCAACTTTCCATTTTATGCTTGTCTTTCCCGCATGCACCCTATGTCACTCTTGGGCTTCTCTGATCAAGCTTAATTTTGATAGCTCATACTGCATTTTCTCAATGTAGGTGCGAACAGGTTATTTTGAAGGAAAAAACCGTATCGATTCCTTAATTGTGGATATTGGAAAATGGGGTGCTAGTGCTGTAACAATTCATGGTCGATCACGTCAGCAACGCTATAGCAAGCTTGCTGACTGGGACTACATATACCAATGTGCTAGAAAGTCCCCAGATTCTCTGCAAGTTCTAGGAAACGGGGATGTCTTTTCATTCGTTGACTGGAACAAGCACAAGTCTGACTGCCCTGAGCTTTCTTCATGCATGATAGCTAGAGGTGCACTAATCAAGGTTGGGACTGTGGAACTATGAATTGCTAGTTTCTACATTTTTTATGTAATTATCACTAGACTTAACCCTCGTTTTGTCAAAAATTCAGCTTTGTAGTCTTAAGAATAGTATTCACAATATTTTGCAGCCTTGGATATTTACTGAAATCAAGGAACAGAGGCACTGGGACATAAGTTCTGGAGAGCGATTGAACATTCTAAAGGATTATGTGCGTTCTGGCCTAGAACATTGGGGCTCTGACACAAAAGGTATACAGTATTGGTCAAAACTGTAATTTCATACTGAATGGGTGATTGGGAAAGGTCTCAATGTAACAGTAATTCCTTGTTTCAACATCTGCAGGAGTGGAGACAACTAGGCATTTCTTGTTGGAATGGCTAAGCTACACATACAGATATGTTCCGGTAGGTCTTTTAGATGTCATTCCACAGCGGCTCAACTGGCGTCCGCCCTCATACTACGGCCGTGATGACCTTGAAACGCTCATGGCTTCTGATTCTGCTGCTGACTGGGTTTGTGCAACTCTCTAAATATATCTTAACGATTACTGCCACTATAAGCTGCTAAACACTACAGTTGTGTTAACTCGCTCCAACTTTTTTTGCAGATTCGTATCTCTGAAATGTTGCTTGGGAAAGTTCCAGATTCCTTTACATTCGCACCGAAGCATAAATCAAATGCTTATGACCGAGCAGAGAATGGCTAACACGTGTCACTTGTTAATTTTCATCCGGAACTAGACGGCAAAATCCTTTTTCCATACATGTAACTCACTTGATTCTAGAACTCTATGCTGGTGCCTTTAACATTCGCCAGGGCTCTTTGGTACTTGTCTCTTGTTGCAACGCGAGCACGTATTTTTAACGTTGCCGAAGTTTTTAAGATGACAAGGTGGTTGTCCTTTGTACCATTTGTTTTTCTAAAATGTTTGGAACATTGTATTTTAGAAAATAAAGAAAATTTTATGATTTAAGGGAAGGTCGAGATTTGAATTGAAAATTTTGAAAATTATTTTTAACACTAACATATCAAAATGATTTAAATACATCAAAAACAGTTTAATTTAAAATAAAATTCTTTTTTTTTCAAAATTACTTTTGAAAATAAACATTTAATGTTGTCGAGAACCTCTAGACTTATGGCCTAGCTTACGAGGTTTATCCTCTTGACAAGGTTTCAATTTTAAGTTTAGTCTCCTGAGAAGACTCGGTACAACTGGGTTGGATCTGTGAGACTGGTTCGGTAAGGAGTTCAGAAGAACTTGAGAACATGACTGACATCTGGCAATCAAGAACAAGAAGCTGCAAAGGTACCCCCCGTGGACGTTTCAAAAACGTTTTTTTTTTTTTTTTTAAAAGTATTTTTTTAGTTAATGTAAAAAATACTTCTTTTAAAAAATTATTATTATTTTAATATAATTCTAAACAAAAAATATTTTAAAAATAACTTCATCCCCCTTTTATCATGCACAGAGGCAAAGTTGTCTCAAACCATTAACAAGTAACCTCATTTTGATACAATCCACGTGTCATTGGAACAAAAAGCAATCAGCGTGACCACGTCAAAACCATCAAAATTAACCCTTGACGAGCATTTGTTTGTATGAGCATAACAGTCCAGTCCAGGCAGAAAAAAGAGAAATTGGGCAGCTGCAGAATTCCCTTCTCCACTGGACTAACAATAAGGCCAATAAAGAAAAGGGACAGGATTTTTCAGGCGCTTCCTTAGAAATTAATGCCGTACGCAGAAGTAGATACCATTCATCATCACTAATTATATGGAAGACTCGATTCAATTCCATCCATCCATCCTAGGCACTTGTAACCAGTCAAATTTTGAAACACTTTTGAGGGACTGGTCCACCGTGAAATGCATAGTTTCTAGATAAAAAGACTAGTCCAAGACGAAATGGAAACAAGAAATTAGAGATTCAAAAAATCTCACCATTGATGGAACAACCATCCCTGTATACAAATGTCACGTTAACGCCGATACACCAATAAGTAAGAAATTAAACCATGCACTTCTAGATTTGCAAAATTTAAAAGACCAAACAAAATTGTGTAACTTGTAGATTTGGAACCGTAATTAATCCAAGACATCACACAGAATTTATCGGGATCATTATAGAAATCATCTACCACCTGGCCATATCACAGAGTAAATAACCATTAATCCTGCTGTCTCGATCCAAAATCCATGAGCTCGGCAAATTTGAGGAGATGCAAACAATATATATCATGTCAAAGAAGACAACTTCCCCGCTTCACTGACTTTCTGCGCATCCTGATTCTGGGGTGCTTGCACCCAGCCTCCATCAATGGACTCAAGACTTCCATTCAATCCATCATCCACAAAATCACCAACCCTTTTCACCTTAATTTCCTTTGGCTGGACAGGGTACTTCCCAGAGAAGCAAGCATAACAAAAATCCTTAGACTCCTCAGCCAGCAATTTTTTCAAGCTATCCAATGGTAGAAATGCAAGCGAATCGCATCCAATGAACTCCCTAATCTCCTCCACACTCATTCTATTAGATATCAACTCCTCAGAACTTGGTGTGTCTACTCCATAGTAGCAAGAGGCTATAATAGGTGGACTAGCAATCCTCATATGGACCTCCTTGGCCCCAGCCTCCTTAAGCAACCTAACAATTTTGGACGAGGTAGTTCCTCTCACAATTGAATCATCCACAACCACAACTCTCTTCCCCTCCAAGACTCTCCTCACTGGAGACAGCTTAAGCTTTACACCGAAGTCCCTAATCTTCTGTGATGGCTCAATGAAAGTCCTTCCAACATAATGCGACCTTATCAACCCTTGCTGAAAAGGGACGCCTGCTTTCTCTGCATAACCAAGTGCAGCCACCACTCCAGAGTCTGGGACTGCAATCACCACATCACAATCAACAGGAGCCTCGGTAGCAAGTATTTCCCCGAAAACATGCCTCGACTCGTAAACAGACCTGCCAAATACTACTGAATTAGGCAAAGAAAAATAAATGTGCTCAAAGATGCACTGTTTCGGTTCAGGGTGGGGCATTAGGCAAAGAGATTGAACCCCATCTTTATCCACCACTAAAACTTCACCAGGATAAACCTCTCTCTCATATGTGGCCTCAATCAAATCGAGAGCACATGTCTCAGAAGCAAACACAACAGCACCATTACTCCTCTTTCCCATCACCAGGGGCCTAAACCCATAAGGGTCCCTCACAGCAACCAACTTATCCTCGGTAAGAAAGACCATAGAATAAGCCCCTTCAAGCTTCTCGCAAGCATCGACAATCCTCAAAAAGAAAGGTCTAGTTTTCGATGTAGCAATCAAATGCAAAACAACTTCGGTATCAGAACTAGTATTGAAAATTGAACCATTATCTTCAAGCATAGCCCTTAATTTCATGTAATTCACTAAATTCCCATTATGGGCAACCCCAACAGAGCCAAACCTATAACCAGCAACAAAAGGTTGCACGTTTTTAAGCATTGAAGACCCGGCAGTTGAATATCTAACATGACCAATAGCTAAATCACCGGGCAATTGGTCAAGTTTTGACTCGTTAAACACTTCAGAGACTAAACCAACACCAGTAACAGATTGCAAAACCTTATTGTCATTAACAGTAACAATACCGGCTCCTTCTTGACCTCTATGCTGCAAAGCATGAAGGGCTAAATAGCAAAGACGTGATGCTTCTGGGTCACCATAGATACCCACAACACCGCACTCTTCACGAGGCTTTTCGTCATCATCGTCAAAATAAGATGAAAAATCATCAGGGCTCTTTTTGTCTGTGGAAACAAGGTCAGAGATTGGATTTTTTGAGGAAAAAGCGATGTGGGTTTTGTGGGTAGTTTGAGGAAGGTAAGGTTTTTGAAGGGTTTTGGGGAGGAGAGAAAAAGGGGCCTTATGGGGAATCTGAGGGTTAGAGTTTATAGAAAGAGAATGCTTTGAAAGATCCGAGAAAATAGTTGTGGCGGTGGCGGTGGCTGCCATGGATGGAGGAGGAGGAGAAAAAAAAAGTGCGTCTTTGTGTATGTGCGCGAGAGAGGGGAGGCGCTGTGGGGAAGAAAGTGAATGAAGGTTGTGAAGTTCTGGGAGTAGTTTTAGTTAAATTGTTTATTGTTTATAGGTCTTGGAAGATACTTGTGGAAGGGCATCGAAGTACTTTTCTTTTTTTTCCTATTTTAAAAAGAAAAGTTTGTAATTGGGCTTTAATAATCTCTTCCCAAATACTATATAGTTAGTGGTGGTAATCCTTTGCAACACAAAGGTCAAGAAACAGACTTAGTTTGGACTTACTTCTTAGGTTTAGAATTATTCTTAATTATGTTGTCGGAGATTGTGTTTTGTCTTTATGAGAAAGCAATGCATTAAAAAAAATTGTATTTTTTATTGTGGATTATTCTTTCTCGAGACAAGAACTCAAGAATTCAATATCGATTTCGAGCAACTTTTTATTAAAAAAAGCACCATGATATGTGTGTTATATAACAATGCTACATTTTACAATGATTAGGTCCCACTACTTGAATGACTTCTTTAGAAACGGAAGGAGGTGCAAATTCTACACAATATTGTAGTTTGTATTGTTAGGAATATTATCCTCGAGATCAAAGTTAATGGTGTGTTTGATATTGCTTTTAGTTTTGTTGTTGAAATTTTAAAAAAAATCATGAAAAACATTTTAGCGGCGATTCAAAATAATTTTTAAAGCGTTTGGTTAAAAATGTGGTTGAGTTTGAAGTTAATGAAAAACAGTTTTAAATGTTTGATTATTGAGTTTTTCATATTACTTTAAACTTGTGAAATTACTTTACAGTGTATATATATATATATTTTTTAAATATTTAATAATTAAAATAATAAAATATAATTAATAATTGAAGTAAATTATACACTTATTTTTATTCTCTCATCAAACTACTTATAGTTTCATCACGAACTATAAATTCATACGTGAAGACATCTGCGATCTCGGTACAATATATAGTAAAATATCATTTGAAACAAAATTAGGATAGCGAGACAAAAATTATATTGTGATCTCCTTTTAATATATTTATTTATATTTTAATTAATTTTTAGATTATATTAATATTAAAAATATATTTTTATATGAAAATATAATAAATAATAAACTAAAAAATACTCCCCCTCCCTGCAGCCCCTAACCCCCCTCTTTTCTCACAAAACACACGGAAAGCAGCAATCCGTGAAATGCAAGTTTCATATATTTTTGAGGTGGGACCCATATGATTTTTCAATTTCTCTATATTAACTAAACACTCAAAACCAACAACTTTTCTACATCATTGGTCACACCTCACTCCCAAATATCTTCTAAGAAGATTTAGAGTGTATTGTAGCCGTTGTTATTTTTTGAAATGTTTCATTTTGTTTATAATTATATTAAAATAATATAATTTTATTTTTAAAAATTTATTTTTGATATTGATTCATTCTAAAGACATATATAAATAAAAAAAATCTTGAAACAAAAATACAAACAAGAATCTTTAAATTTTATGTAAATCTAAAGACTAATGAAATGTCTGGGAGTATGATTGATACTATTTTTAAAAAAATATTTTTAACTTTAACATATCAAAATAATCTAAAAACATTAAAAAAATTATTTAAATAAATTTTTTTTCAAAAATATTTTCAAAATACAATGTCAAACCTGCACTAAATTATGTTAAAGACACCAATTATTACACGCAAAATCACTGGATACACTCATTATTGTTAATTATTTGAGGTATTTGAATAGGAAAAAAAACACGGATTTTATTTTAAAAACAATTAGGATTATTGTGAAGAGTATTTTTTTTAATTTTTAAATAATTTTTATTTTTAAAGTTAAAATATTAAAAAAAAGTTTTTGAAATAAAAGATATTTTAAAACAGATACAAAGTACATGGCTGTGTCACTATGCTCATAGAGCAACCACAGTCCACTCGTAATTTTATGATCTTTGAAGAGGCAGTCAAGCCACCTCTTTTGCCTAAAAAACATAGGAGGGGTCCACGCTTGATTCAGCAGAGGCATTAAACCGGCTGAAGTGTAAGAATATGATTGGGCCACGCACCTCATTCACACCCTTGGATTTCGCTCAAGTTGGCAACTTGAATATCTGCATCAACTCTATCTCAGACCCCCTCCTTTTTTAAAGAAAAAATGGCATGATTACTGTTTATGCTTCTTTGTATGTGTTTTAAAAATATTTATGAAATAAAATTAAAATTTCATTTTAAATAAAATTTATTTATTATTTTTCAATTATTTTTAAGTGTTAATATAAAAAAATAAAAAAAATATTATTTTAACACATTTTAAAATAAAAAAAAACAATTGTAACCGCACTACTAATTGGATACTAATTGCTGAAGACTCATTGAATCTTTTAGCAGTCTTTTCCTTAGATCCATGGCTGCGTCATCCAACAAAAACCCTTTCTAATGAGTCGTCTGTTTGAACTCTCTCACTAAACTCTCAGAACTCTTTGTGTGTTAAGATGGGAGAGAGAGAGGGAAGTCATATTCTGAAGGACCATTTAACAGTTGTCTTTGAAAGGGAGTTCTGGTTTCGTACATGCCCAGAGAAATGGCTAACGAATGTACGGATGACAGGGGAGATCCTCACCATTTAAGACAAGAAAGTATATACCGCCATCACTCTTCGAAACCTAACCCTAAGTCACTTGAATCTCTTGGCAGCAATTGGATTGGATAGAACGTGAGCGGGGCCACTGATCGCTACTTGATGAGAACAAAACAAAAAGGAAAAAAAGTTTCAGGATCATCTGAACCATTAAACATTTTTTATTTAAAATTTTCAGAATAGAGATTCAATGGCCACTACTTTCTTTCGCATAGAAAATGATTATTATCTTCATTATTAGAAATTCTCGAGATGAATTTCCAAGCATTTTGCTCTGTAATTGAAAGAAGGTCCAAGCATGCATGTCCTTGGAAGGGAAAAAAAGAGAGGCAATAAAACTGAAAGATCTGTCGAAAGTGCAAGCTCTTTTGTGGCAAAACAGTGGCTTAAAAGTTCAAAGTTTGTCATTGGTGTGTAAGATAATGATATAAATTATAACTTTGATATCACTTAACAGCTTAAGTTTTTAGATAAGATTATTCTTTAACATGGTATCAGAGCTTTTTGACCTAACAGTCACGAGTTCGAATCTCACCACCCTCATTCTATTTAATAATAATCAAGCACAAGATAGTATGAATCCGTATGCAAGTTTCAAGCTCAAAGAACTTTCACTTGAAAGGGTGTGTTAATATAGATTACATTCTGGAGCTTCATTTAACAGTTTAAACTTTTAGGGAGGATGGTTTCTTGAATGACACTCCAAGCTTAAGCCAAAGATCAACCAGTTCTCTTGATTATGTTCTCTGATCTCACCAATCTTTTAAGCACATGGTTCCATCAAAAGGTTTTTGCATCTGGCGACTGGCCATGACCCTGTGGAAGGGGAAGGGACCAGTGAGAAGTGGGGAAAAAACCGCATCAGGGAAGTATATATACTGAGAAACAGATACAGGAGCTTGGATGGTTTGGACAGAAAATATCAACAACTACTACCGAGATCCCACCACAACTTTCTATGATCCCACAAAGCAAAAAATAGTCGCACAAACTGGTAGATAGGCCAACAAATAGTTTTACCACAGGTTCTGCCAAGAAAAACGCTCCGAGACATCAACATGTCAATACTACCGAGATCCCACCACAACTTTCTCTCATTGTTGGATCCCCCCACTATATTGATAGCCTTCTGCTCCTTGAGCTCATCAATTCTCCTGCCCAGATCAAAGGACCCAACTCTACCCAACCCATTCACTAGTGAATCAATTCCAAAATCCAGATCCCTACACTCTGGATAATACATAAGAACAATCAGTAGCCCGAGCCTCTCCCCAACCCATTCGCGAGAGAATCAATTCCAAAACTGGATCCTTACACTCTGGATAATACATAAGAACAACCAGTAGCCCGAGCCTCTCCAGGTAGGTCAGGAATAAAAACAACCTGACGAGGTTCAGGGTCAGGATCACCACTCCAGAACTCACAATCGTTTACATGGACCCTGGGAAGGCAACGATCATAACACTCCAGCACATGAAAACAGTGGACATAGCCCCACGCATCTCCACCTGGAGGCACCTCAGAAGTCCCAGCCCCATACAAATTGAGCTTGTAAGACACCCTGGGAGGGAAGGTGCCATGATCTGCTGTTGAAGGATCTGAATTAATCACAATATCAATGTGCTCAATAAGTGGATGCGAGGTTGAATGCTGGATCCCTTTCCCCGCAGTGGGAAAGCAGACCTCCGCTCAACATTCACCCATACCTGCCTAGCAGGGAAGATATCCTCAGCTATTTCCTCTTTCTGATGTATAGTTGTAATTAGTATCTAACCCACCAAGGGCACATCCTCAATGTTCCAGCCAAGGGGAATCACCCTTCCCGTTAGCCATCTCCTCCTTGGATGTGTAATGGCAGTAGCATCTGTGCTTCCAAAGTCAACGGCATCTGCACTGTTCATAGTATCGCCAATCACAAATCTTGGAAGCACATGTTGTTCTTCAAAAGGTTTCTGCATCTGCCTACAATCAAAGAGACCAATGAGAAACATAAAAAAGCCACATCATAAAGTGTGTATCAGGAAAAAAAGTAACTGAACTTGAATAATACAGATCAAAGGAAATAAATGGATGATATTTACATGATAGCAGGATTGTGACATTTCATAACACTCTGATGATTGGCATTTTGCAATCCTTCTAGATTCCAAACTATATCACATTCTTTGAATATTCTTCAGTCAGTGCCACGTTTTTGTTGTTCAGATTACGCTATGAGAAACAGATAATGAGACTTGATAAATATTAATCGAAAAATAAATAGACTGTTCCTATGAAGTATGGGATGAATAGGAGAAGCACGATTTCATTCCTCTGCTTCAGAAGAATTTTACCAGTAGCTTCAGAATGAAGCTTCCGCCGAGTATTAGTTAGTTGTTCCAAAGAGTACAACTCCATACACTAAGTAAAAGGTAACTTCTATTGCATATACTGTGATAATTAATTAACTTACAAGCTTTTCAGAATCCCACATGCCAATAAAGTCCAATATAAAGTGACATCGGTCACGTTTCACAGAGAGGATCGAGTTCCACGCTGAAAAAGATGACAAATTCTTTGAACAAGCCGAAACGTTGATTTCTATTAGCCATTGAAATACCTTGCCTATTCTTTATCCCTTAACTAAAGCCAGTAGATGATAAAAAAATGGAAAGAGCAGGGAACAAAAAATATATCTACTGATATCCATTCAATTCACAGAGAACTTGATTCACAACAAGGAACAAAATCATATTCCAACTATTTAAGAAAAAGCAACAAATTACATCCACGATAAGAAGAAGTTCTATAAAAGATACGAGGTGCTATAGTCAAGTAATGTGATACGGTTCATGCACTGGCTGTAAAAATTGAAGCTGTGCAGCAAAACATTATTGCCTCATGATTCTTCTATCCAGAGAGGGTATTAGATACTATAGAGTAAAAAGCACACATTCTATAATCACAAGATTAAACCCATCAAGAAACCAAAGGGATAAATCCTATCACTGCAAATATTGTAAATCTACAATTTTCTCCAGGCATGTACGAAACCAGAACTCACTTTCGTACATGCCTAGAGAAATGGCTAATAAATCCTATCCACAGGTAAGTAGTGGATGAAGAAGCTTTTAAGAGAGACAGACCTGGTTCGCTTCCATGCTTGGCTGAACTTCAATCTGAGAAGGGAGAATCAGCGTCGTGGAAGGTGGCTTTGCCTTTGAAGATGCGGTTTTATGGTGGCGTTCGTGATCAACCTGACTTTTGGGCGGGCGGGCGCTCTTTGGGCGTGGAATGTGGATAGCAGATGGGTGGTGGTGATTTGGTGTATGTACTCGTATGAGAATTGTTGGTGTCAGTGACTAGGAGACGTACATTAATTATTATTTTTTTTGGAAAAAAAATCCATAGAAATTCTCTTTTTCTTCTGGTGGACCCGGTTTTCTCTATAATAATATTTTTTTCCTGGTAAAATTTGGCCATTATATATTCCTAGCTTTTTGAAAAATTATTTATAATTAAATTGAAGAATGGGAATTTAATTTAACATTTGTTTCTTAATTTGATTCATATATATATATATATATATATATATATATATATATTATATAAAAAAACTATCCGATATCTTAGATTTAAGTTTTGTAATTAATATTTTAACAAAAAGTGTGATGCCAATCCAAATATAATTCGAAAATGTAACAAGATAATATCAGCAGTCCCACCTTCCAATCAGCGTACATCCAACGACTGGCGCTAAAAAAGGTAGTAAGCTCCAGTACAGGCGAGTGTACAAGATTAAAGGCATTTATTTATAATGCAATCCCAAGCGTAACATGAGTCCAAAAGAAATCAAAATCTAGGGCTTGTAATTTGGATTAATTTACAGGCAGGCTTTCTTGTTTCGGAAAGAATCTCCAATGGCGCCGCCTCCCGGACCTTACTCCGGCACCAGCACTCTCGCACTGGTTAACTTTCTCACCTACCAACCATTTTCTTTTCGCTCCCTGGAAAATGAAATAAAATATCTTAAAATTGATTTAAATGTTTTGGGGTTCGCTAGGTGGCTCGTGTTTCTGCTTTCTCTTTCGGTCTCGTTTACGGGAGTGTGAAGCTTAAGTATCTCCAGGTACTCTTTTTTTTTTTTAATAAAGTTAACTTTTTGATGCTCAAGAAGGGCCCCTTTTATTTACCAAGATGATTGCTTTTCTCGAATTTTGAGTAATTAAATAATGGGGAGTAACATTTGGCTTCATAATGTGAGGGGAAATGTGTTAATTAGATAGGTGAGGTAGCTTTGCATTACTAAAAATGAACTCATTTCACAACTGGATTCAGGGTTCTAATTGCTATGAGTTCAAGTTAGTTTTGAGAACTTGGTGGGATTTTAAGCGGGTCCCACAAATTTAACTGTCCTGATTCTGATCGTACCTTACTCAACTTTCAGTGTTGTTAAATAAGCTAAGGGAATTCATTGGTGTTTGCTGAACTCGTAAGAATAGAGATTCTAAAAGATAGCAAGGAAACCTTATGTTGGAACTTGAATGAAAGAACAAATCCGATCCTTTTCCTCTTATGTGTTTGAACCCCTTGCTTGTTTTGCTTGAGAGGTGTTTTCTCAATGTTGCAATTCTCTTCACATATAGTTGTAGCAATGTTTTTGGTGGTTGAGGTGATATCTTTATGCAGCAACTTGCTGTCATTCTTTCAATCTTTTGCCAAGGAAAACTTATAGTGATACTTTAAAGGCAAAAATCTGATTCTATCAGGAAATGCTTATCTTCGATTTATAATTGTTCGTTGCTGTGTATTAAGTAACTCTTTCACGCTGGCATTTAATCTGTCATTTTCTTGACTATTTGATGTGGTGTTTATCACACATGCCAGCAGTTTACCCCGCGCTGACTTTGGCTCATGATTGATTTATTATATAAATGCTTATGTGGTGGCCTTTTATTTTGTAATGCAGGCGAAGGCAAAGTCACAAAAGAAATCTGAAGCAAAGGCAAAGGATCATCACTGAAAGAAATAGTTTTGTTGAGTATTAGGATCGAGATGAGTTTAGTTGACAAGAAATAATGCATATCAACAACACTGCACCGGTCTTTCATCCCGGTGTAAAGCTTTGATGCACCATGATGCACTGCTTCTGTTTCTTTAAAGGTTTTTTTTGGTGCAAGTTGTTGACTTAGTTTGTGAGATTTGTTTTCTTGATAAGCCCTGTTCATCGCAAAGGATGTTAATTTTGCCCTGGTAACACTGTAAATGTTGGAAGATTGAATCTTCCATTGATTAAAATAATGATCCTTGTGTATTTGGGTTTTCTCATTTTCTTTTTCATCGTTTTAACAAATGGTTGATCCATCCCTGAGCTGTCATCACGATCTATGTGGTTGAAGTTTGAGATTTCGGAGAATCCCCTGTTCTCTTTGATGATCTCACTGTTTGTGATAATGTGATCTCTTGATTTTCTCAGTCAGGCCTCCTCCTTTTCTCGTTTCATTAGTTTGTTTCCAGTTGAAAAGGAAAAAATCGTTTCTCCTGTGTCGTATTTTTGAAACCTATAATTTGATCAAGTTGTTTTCGCACCAGTGAAGCTGCGGTCTGCATTCATATGCTCTATAGTCGCTACTGGTGGACTCGATTTGGATGATGCGAGGTTCAAACGGTGTCCATAACAGACCTGTAAAGTGGATTCCAACAGAATCCGGATCATCCAAATCGGATGAAGAGTTTAGCTTCTCGTGGAAATTACATTTCACCTCTCTCAAGTCCTGTGTTCCTTTCCTGTTTTGGCTTCCAAAAGGAAGAGTTGCAGGATTTAATTATATGCATGATTGCGGGTCAGAGAGAAGAATTTAAATTTGATTGCAACTAGGAAATATATTTTCTTTAGCGAGGCAATCTGATTACCAATACCTCAATGTTTATCTGTGCAATTTGATTTCTTTATCCTTGCTTCAAGAAAGACCATCTTCATTATCTTTTGCTGCATGCCATGTAAAATTGATTAACCAGATGTCGCCACTTACTCGGAGCAATTTCTTCATCATTTGAGTAATTTTTGTCTGTCAGATGCCACTCTATCTAACTGTTACCACTCTCATGTTCAGCGGTAAATTTCCGGTTGGCTAGTCAATATCAAGAACACGTCCCCACGTATAAATTATTTTGATACTCTAATGTCTAAGTTAAAATTTAAAAAGTATATTATTTTTAAATAAAAAATATTTTTTAAATAACCACTACTATAATATTAATAATAATAAAATACATTAGTATATATATCTAAAAGATTACGGGATTTTCAACAGTGATGAGCACTGTTCACAGTGACTCATAGTCACTGTGGACGTGCAGTTTGCTCCGGTGCTGCGCGAGAGTTTGTGCACTTTTTTTTTTTTTTTTTTTTTTTACATACGGCTTCTTTTTGTATTTTTTATGGTGAAATTGACAGATAAGTAGTTGTGGCCGAGCGGTTCGCTTGCGCGCTGGAAATTCAGCGCACAGGGTTCGAATCTCTCTGCCAGAAATTTTGACATTGTTTTTTTTTTTTTTTTTTCCCTAAATTCCATTTTTTGTTTTATTTGAAAAGCAACTGCTTTCCTTCTTTTTTTTTTCGAAATTCCTTTTTTTTTTAAAAGCAACTTTCCAGTTGCTTTCTCTTTTTTTTTTTCTATTATTATTGAAATTCCTTTTTTTTTTAAAAGCAACTTTCCAGTTGCTTTCTCTTTTTTTTTCTATTATTATTCTTATGATTTTTTTTTTTAAATTATTGTGTTTTTGTTTTTTCTTCTACAATCCTGATTTTAAAAATGATTGTCTGGAAAATTTGCTTTCCCTTTTATTTTATTTTTTTATTATTATTCTTATTATTTTTTTTTTAAACTAGGATATCAATGACAATTTACGCGTACCATGACTAATCTCCGGATCCATTTTTTTTCCTTTTTTGGTTCAACTTATACATTTTTTTCCTGTTTTTTTTTCCGCTTATTTTTTTCCCCGTGACCGTGGTGTCCAGGTTAACTTATGCGCACCACAATTTTTTTCTCATTACTGTTTAAAAAGGTGATTTCCCCTTGCACGTTTTTTTTATAACCATGTTTCTTCTTTTTTATCCCTTTTTTGGTTTAACTTATACATTTTTTTTCCATTTTTTTGTTTCCGCTTATTTTTTTCCCCGTGACCGGGGTCTCCAGGTTAACTTATGCGCACCACAATTTTTTTCTAATTACTGTTTAAAAAGGTGATTTCCCCTTGCACTTTTTTTTATAACCGTAAATATTATTAGATTCTAAAAAATTATTTGACTTGAAAAATAAATAAAAAAGAAAAAAGAGAATAATAAGCCAAACCATTACAAAACACCCAACCGCCAATGAATGCCCAATTCACTACAAAAAATAAATTTATTCATCTCTAATTGATATCATCGATTGTATTTTTTTTTATCAACCGATTATATAATTGTCAAAACAATTAAGACACACCAAATAATCAATCAATTGCAGTTTTGCAATCCATGAATTAAATAAATCGACACAAAATAGCAATCAACCAGAAATAATCTATCTCTGATAGATTTTAGCGGTTGCAATTTTACTCTCTGCTGGTTAAATCGTTCATTGCTGTTAAAATAAACCCAATCATCAACAAGTTCGATACAAGAAAAAAAATTCATATTTTATTCATTTTATTAATTGCAAATTTACGTCCACCAATTAAATAATTTTCATAAAAATCAAAACACGCCTACTAATTAATCAATTATAGTTTTTTATGCAAATTACATAAATCGATAAAATATTTAAGCAAGTTCACCCATTAATGAATTGGCTATAAAATACAATTCACTCATCTTTAATAGATTTTATCGATTATAATTTTGAGAGTTGTCAACTGAATTATTATCCGAGCACTTAAACTGATAACAACAACCAACTAATTCAATACAGAAAAAAAAATACAACAGAATTTAGCGATTACAATTTGCTATCTACCAACTAAATAATTCTTTGCAGGCTAAATAATTAATCAGTTTACTACATCAAAAAAGCCTAGCGCAATGCGCGGCTATTTTCTGATATTTTTTCTCTCATTACTGTTTAAAAATGTTCTTTCCCCTTGCACTTTTTTCTTATAATCGGACTTTTTTTTTTAATAAACGAGGTGGCCAGGACAACTTAAACACACCATGACTAATCTTCGTACCCATCTTTTTGTAACATTTTTTCCTTTTTTTTTCAATTACACTTTTTTTTTCGTTTTTCTATAACCAGGGTGTCCTGATTAGCTTTTTTTGATATTTTTTTAATTGGGTTTCTTTTTTTGTGTTTTTTAACCAAAGTATCCGTTACAACTTACGTGCACCACAACTAATCTTCGAATCCATTTTTTTTAATATTTTTTTCACTGATTTCCCCCCCACGTATACATTTTTTTATAATTGTGATGTCTGTGACAACTTACACGTGCCATGAATAATCCCCAAAGCCATCTTTTTGAATTTTTTTCCTGTTTTTTTCCCACTTATAATTTTTTCTTTTATAAACAGGGCGTCCGGGTCAACTTACGGGAACTACTACTATTATTTCATAAAATAGCTAAAGGATATTGCAATTTCAAACAGTAATGAACAATTATTTCAATTGTGGTTTTCGTTGTTCATTACCATTTGAAAAAAATTCCTTTTTTTTTATATTTCTTACATAATTCTTATTTCTGTCCATATATATACATGCTCTTAGTTTTTGTTTCAATTTTTTTATTCCTCTCTTATTAAGATTTTTAAAATTTTTAATTTTTAATCTGTGTTGGTAATCATTTCAAAAACAATATTTGTTATTATTTCTCTTTTTTTATTCTTCAGGTAAAATATTTTCTTTAAATATAATCATATTTATTTTTTGTTAATATTGTTAGGTATTGAATTTTCTAATTATTATAGATAAAACATTCAAAATAATGATAATGATTATTTGTAAGTTTTATTTTCTTTTAAATATGTTAGACTAATTATATATATATTGCTTTTTTGGAAAAAAAAATATCATTGTTCTAAATGCTTTTAATATAATATTATATAAAAAAAATTTATGGCAATTTTTTCTCTAACAATAATTATGGTCTCACCAATTTTTATTATTTCAACTGTTATTAAGGTTATTTTCTTTTATGTTTACATTTTAATTTTTTTTTGTAGTCATTTCAAAAATAATATTTTCTATTTCCTCTTTTTTTTATTATTCATTTCATTTTTTTTAAATCTAATAATATTTATTTTTGTTTTTCCATTTATTTAGTTTTTGAATTTTTTTTAATACTGTTAAGTGTTGAAATTTCTTATTATTATAGATAAGACATTCAAAATAAGGATAATGATTATGTTTTTCTTATAAATATGTGAGACCTATTTATTATTATTCTAAAATATTTTTAATATAACAATATGAGCAATAAATTTTACAATCAATTTGCTACAAATAAAAAAAATCATTTCTAACGAATTTTATCAAAATATTTTTAGTATTAGCAATATTCAAATATGTTTTAGTGGAAAAAACATCTGTTTCTAACAGATTTTATCAATTATAATTTGACTCATTGAATATTAAAATAACAAAATACAACATGCATAAAATCAATGAATTTTTTATATAGATAAAAAAACCCAGCGCATCGCGCGGGCAATTCGCTCTTTTATTTAAGTTTATTTCCTTACAACAATTTCCAATGTTTTCATTTTTAATATTTTAGAGCTAATATTACTGGAAAAAAAAAACATCTAAAAAAAAAATGTTGACAAATTTACCTGCATTATCTACAAGTCAAATTAAAAAATATACAAGTCACTTCCCGTTTCCATTAGACTGTTCTTTTTAGACGGCAAATAAATAATTATAGCACACACAAAAATTAAGTTTATGTTTTAAAAACAAATTACAATAATTTTATTTCTAATATGTCTGATATTTATTGAATATTATCGCCTAAAAATAAATTGAGAAAGAGGAAAAATGACTTTGGATTTTTTGAAGGATAAAAATTCATATCAGTATTCTTAAATATAATTATACTAAATAAATATTAAAATAATAAAATACAATACATATAAAAGCAATCAATTTTCTACATAGATAAAAAAAACCCGCCGCATCGCGCGGGTATACCACTCGTATAGCTCTAAAGTAAAAATGATAGATTGAAACTCATAGTAGTATGCCAGAATGGATGAGCCATCTTTCACTGCATCCATAAAATCAAAGCCCAGAGTATAAAAAGTGGGCTCAGCGGATCCACGGGTAAAGAATGAAGTGGGTATTTTATGAAAAAAAACTTATTCAATAGAAGTGAAGTTAACCCAAATCTAAAAGGAACCAAGGGGTCCTGACGTGAGTGGTGAGGGTGCTCTCGTCCTTTAAGAGAGGTCAGGGGTTCAACCCCTCCTCTTGTATGGAGCTGGTCATTTGGGGAGCATTTTCACCCCTTCGGGGCCCATCCGGTGTGAACATGGATTAGTCTGGACCAATGTCTAGAACACCGCGTGGTTTATAAAAAAAAAAAAACTAAAATCTAAAAGGATACAACTTGCCTCAGATTTCTGCTGCAAGGGACAATTATAGCCAAGCAAGCAATGGATATTCTGTCCCAGCAACTCCCACATGCCATCTGTCAAAGGTTGCCATTATTCGAGATTTAGCTCAAAATATCTCTATCATTCAGATTTCTAGTAAAAAAAGGAAGTAAAACACACCACTAAAGCCAGAAAAAAGAAAGAAGAAGCTCCAAATCTTACAGGGTAAGTACATGGCTTGCTCTCACCAGAAGCACCGACCAAACAATGTTAGAAGGTGGAAGAACACTACAGAGATGTCAATTGGGCTTTATTTCTGCCACCCCCCACCTTTTTTTTATAGTCATCTGTACCTGCAGTTACTTAAATGTGGCGTTGTTTTGATTCTCATATAAAATAACAAGAAGCACCAACTATATTCTCTGTATCTGCATCTAGTTTCTCCACCAGTTCCTGCAGTTTGTGGACTGTCTCATCTATTATATTCTGTAGGTTTATGAGCAAACATATCAGTACTGATGTTTAGCTTTTTTGTTAGAAAATTACACCAACTTTTTAAAAATCAAATCTGCATAAAGATTTGGTCTTCGATATGATGTTTTTGAACTGCCCTTAAATTACTCAGTCTGGGAATGTAACTGTATGCGAGTTCTTGGGTTTTGGCGTCCAAGGCTTGATGGCTTGCATGATGATTAAACAAATGATTTAAACCATTGTTCAAGAAAATATGGGTGGATCCAGTAGGATATATTTGATACTGGAGTGGATTAATAGTCAATGCAAACGTTAAATCATCTTTCACTCCAAACAATACAGGTGCATGATCCTCCATGTTAGCTACCGTTAATCACGGCAATGGAACTTGTAATCACATATTTAAAGACCTAAATAGTCATTGTCACTCCTGATGATATGCTTAATTAAGTATCAATTACCTGTGGACGTTAATGATGAAGAGTCCCACCATAACGCAAGCCCGGTCTTTTCAACACCGAATGACCTCCATTTTTCCATGAAACAGTGATGCGAACCTCGTGATCACGTGGTCATGCAACCCACAACCAAGAATGAGATCTAATCCCGGAAAACCGAAATAGGTCTGATAGGAGTGTGACACAATGAAAACCTGCCCAAGGCACCAGCACAATTGGAATAAGTAGAATGACGTCACGAAGCCAGTTAATCTTCGATAAGTCGGATTCAGTTCTTTCAACCAGAAACCATCAACTAGTAGGGATTCGGAGCCCCGTTTACAAAAACTTAACTTGACCCGAGATGCATGGAAAGCTTACAGCCATATCAGAAAGGGACTCGATTGGTACAGGCGAAATTGATCCAAGCATATCCTCATCCTTGAAAAAAAAATGATCCCATTACTGTCAAATGCACCTGTGAAAAGGTCTGTTTACTTATTTTCTGGTGTTGCATCGCTATGTGCCCCAAGTAATGTAAAGAAGACATAGTGTTTGGTAGGTAATGTGGCAAAGGATCAGGACTGTTCTCTTATTCGAAATCCTATGCTGCCCAAGTTACAGGCAACACGAGTTCATCTCTGTCAAGGGAATAAGCTTTAGTCCCAAAAATTGTCCTTGGTCCCAGACTGACCGCATCTAATCAGTTCATAATCAGGCCCCGGCATATATTCCCCAAATCTTGGACTATTTGCTATTTTAATCATGATTACTTTGTTTAAAAGACACCGGGAGACAAGAGATCATGGGAGCAGAAGAAACTGCAGCAAAAACAAAATGTATTTACTTTCCTTTTAGTTATGCTAGCTATGTGTACATGTATTTAATTATATAGACATACCCTGATGTATTGTATAATAGAAACACATGATTTGCCCTTTTCACCTTCATCGACTCTTGGTGGTTAAGCATTTTGACATTAGGAATCCTGTCAGCATTGAATAGCTCCGAGTAGCCTGTAAAAGTTTCTCTGTCTTACCAGGAAATACTTGAAATTTAAGAAAGGTGAGAAAATTATTTCAGCTTGTTGGAAACGCTGGTTGCAAATTACTCATGCTCTGCACTTTCATCAGAAAGCTGATTGGTGTGGACTTGAAATGCTACAGTCACATTACGAGATCTATGCCATACGTTAAGATATGATTGTTTAAATATGACGTAAATTTCTATAATATGTTAATCTACATGCTAATACAAAACAGAGCACCTCCACCGAAAAAAGTAAACCACCTGCTCGCTGCATTAGTGGTTCAAAAACTACCGAGTGATTGATTTCTGTAGTGAAAATGACTGGCATGAACTTGTGTCTTGGTTGCAGCTAAGTGAAGCGTTGATTTAGGACTGGTCTGGGGCAGAAGATCAAACTAGATATGGGATCTTGAGATCATATGGGGTTCTGCAGTTTAAGACAAACAAGATCCAATCAGATCTTATCATTGTTAGTTAATGTTTAAATATTGTGTTTAAAAAATATTTTTTTTTATTTTAAATTATTTTATATCATTTTAATGTGATGATATTAAAAATAGTTTTTAAAAATTAAAATATTCATATATATAATTTTTTTTTCCAAGTTAAAAACCATGATAAATTGAAAAGGTGATTTTATATCTCTCTGTAGAAAGATACAAAAGGAGTTGTTGGTTAATGACTAGTGTGTACTGTGTACAGTTCAGGTTTGTTCCCGATCACGGGCCCAGAATATATCCATTAATTTTATACTTTATTGTTATTTTAATCTCATTTTACTAGAGTCCATCAGCGTAAATGTATGTCAAGAAAATAAATTTATTTTTAATAATTATTATGTGATGGTAAATAATTTGAATTCTGTATCATAAATAGATCTTGATTGTGTATCTTGATGTGCACATTTAGTAAGAACTAAAAACAACTATAATTTTATTAACTTTCTGGACTCATGAAGATAGGTTTCTAGCATCTAAAGAAACTAAAGCTAATGATAAAATCAACAGTAATTAAAAATTAAATTAATCCAACGTCAGCGGTCCGCCGTTCACATGGTCTTGGACAGCAAGCACAATCTCGTAATTATCTCCAAAACCAAGCCCCTTTCTCTACTTCAGCAGCCTTATAAACACCCACATTACATTTAACCCAGCATCGCTCGACAGTTTTTTCCTCGCACTCTCCACTCCCTCACTTTCTAACGTTTTCTTTCACTTTCCGGGAAAATAATGTCGAAGTGCAACAAAATCCGGCACGTTGTGAGGATCCAGCAAATGCTTAAACGATGGCGCAGGAAGGCAAGAGCCACGGCTGGAGCAACAAGTTCGCGCGCTTCTGCTGCCCCATCTGATGTCCCCGCTGGACACGTGGCAGTCTGTGTAGGAGCCAGTTGCAAGAGGTTTGTCGTACGTGCGACGTACCTTAACCATCCCATCTTCAGAAACTTGCTCGTGGAAGCCGAGGAAGTGTACGGTTTCAAGAACAGTGGGCCGTTAACGATCCCATGTGACGAGGCTGTCTTTGAAGAGATTATCCGGGTCGTGTCGATATCCGACCCGATCCAACCTGGTCGGTTGTTAAATCTTGAAGAAATCAAGAGATGCTGCCACGTGGGCTTGCGGGGAAATATTGCGCTTTTGGGTGAATCGACGCCGTTGCTTCATGGTTAGTTGGTTTTGGGTTGACCCAGCGAGCTGCTGAGTCGATTGGACTAACAATATTAATTACTTTTTCATAGAATTATTTTGAGTGAGTTAGTGGTTTTTTCTTAGCTGGGTTATATAGATTCCCCCCCGCCCCCCTTATTGGAGATGGCAAGTAGGGGTTGGTTTTTTTTACTAACCGAGTCATCCCGAGTCGACGAAAAATGGGATGTAGAGTTCCTCTCGTATTTATATTTATTTAATTGTAAATTATGACTCGTTGAACTAATTGTAGAAGAGAAATCGTCAAGATTTGTACTAAATCAATTTTATAAATATCTGTTAAATATTCCTTCTGTTTTCCTAGCAAAGTGATTAACTTTTTCCCCGTTAAATTGTTGCTTTTCTTTGGTGGACAGTTTTGAATCTTGTAAACCATGATTTGCTGTGACCTATCATCGAAGTAGTCATTATGATGCAGTATGCATTCGATTGCCATTAGATGAATTTAAATAAATCTATAATTCATTTAATTGTTGTTGTTTTGCTTTTAAAAAAAAAACGAATTTCTTGAAGTTAATTAGCCAGGTTATATAGGAAATGATAATTATTTGTAAATATATTTTTAAAAAAATTATATATAATATCACCCTATTAAAATAATTCAATTTTTATTTTAATTTTCAAAAAACCTTTTAGCATATAATTTCTAAATCTCTCTCACTTATCCTGTACGAAATTATAAATTACAAATTGCATGGGATGCATTACAACACAGTTAGATTGGACGCTTTTGAGTTACAGTTTCGTTTTAAAACAATTTTTTTTGCATAGAAATAAATTAAAATTAAATATTTTTATTTTTTTTAAAAATGTTGTTCACAACAACATATAAAAAAAAACTAAAAACTAAAATAATCATTTTCTTTATAAATATTATTAAAAAGCAATACCAATCAATCAATCCGTCTATGATATTAATAATCAGCTGCACAGCAGTAATTTTTAGATTCATTTCATATTTAGAAGTCTAGTTGAAATTATTTTGAAAATAATTTTCATTAAAAAATATATTAAAATATTTTTTTAAATTTTTTTTTGATTTTATCCTATAAAAATGATCTAAAAATATCAAATAAATTTAATTTAAAAAAATAAAAAAACAAATTTAATTTGTTCAAAAATATTTTTGAAACAACTTGTTAAACATGATCTTGTACGAAATGATTGCACAGAGTGTTTTTTGGCAATCTAATCAACATTGAAGGTGGCTTTTGAAGAAATATATAATCCAACTTTAGCTTAATCAATTTACTACTACTACTACTACTATTATTATTATTCAAAAAGGTTCGAACATGTTTTGCGTTGTATTGTTTGTCAAGATAAGGTGGTTACTTTTCAATTAGACGAGAGGGCAAACGCAAATCTACTTTATCATCATGGCATGTCGCTGCTGTCAATTGCTTATCATGGTACCCGGTCCCATCCACCGTCAAAGTCCATCATAACTTTACCACCCAAAATCCAAAAAATTATTAACAAAAACATTAAAATATTTGTTCAATTATTAACAAAAAATATTAATATTAAACGGTAAAAGCCCGTTAGTAATACCTATATGTTTTTTGTTTCGAGAAACAAAAACTTCATCATGTAGCTTAGAAAAAAAACTAGTGCATCATCACATCAAATTCCATTTGCTTTTTTTGGGTTCAATGTTATTCTTTGAGCATTGCTCTAAACAGGAGTAGATTCAAAATTAGTTTTTTTAATCTTGAGAAATAAATCAATAAGTTCTGTTTGTTTTAAAAATTATTTATCTATTTTATCTATTTTTTTAAAAATAGATATTGTGAAAAAAATTGATGTGAAATAAGATGTATTTTTAAATAAATTGATATAAAATTAAATGGGATTAATACTGATGGAGAGATTGAATAACTAGTTTTTGAAACAAGAAAGATTAATTGATTCGTTTGTCAAAATTAGAGGAAGTGATTTATACTCTACTCCTCTAAATTTAGTCTCACCATGATAAAATCTCAAGTAAATCATCAATACTTGTATTAACCTATTTATCAAAAAATTGTATTTTGTAATTTACTTTCAGATTCGACAATGAGTTAACTAGCTTGAGACGAGAAATGTAAAACTCCGAGTATAATTTGAAATTATATGCTATAGTTTGAAAAAACATTGTTCGAATTTGTGGCTGGGGCCTTCCACTTCGTTTTAAAATATTTATTTAGAGAAAAAAAAGTTTCACATCAGCTAAAGAATGCATGTATTATTTTTAAGAATTCGCATGTCTGGACAAAATCACTTTAACAGTTTTGTCGAAGGAGCCTGTCTCTTTTCCAACAAAAAGTCTCTGCGCTTGTTGGCCACTGTGGTGGTAGCCCTCTACTCTATTCGTGTGTTCTGCCCCCACATTCGGTAATTCAATTTTTTGACAGTATAATTTAACTTTTTTTTAAAAAAAAATTATTTATAAATATATTAAAATGATATATTTTTTTAAAAGTTTATTTTGATATTAATACATGAAAATAATTTAAAAATACTAAAAATAATAATTTAATATAAAAAATAAAAATATTTATTTATTTATTTTTAAAAATATTTTTAAAATACAATACTAAACAGAAAGTGAAGAGAAGAAAAAAAAGAAAAGCCTACACGACCGCGATTAATTCAACCAATTAATCCGAATGATTGAGCCAAGTAGAAGACTTCTCCAACGGACTTCGAGCCCAAGAGTAACAAAGACATAGAGCCTGCTCGACCAATGAAAATTGTTAACGGAACTTTTGCAATTGGCGTGTAGATGCGGCTTGACGGACCAGAAGTCATGAAATCGACAAGGCAGTCCATAGAGAGAGAGAGAGAGATGAATAGACCGATTTCAGGACCAATCGATGAAAGATGCGATACAACGAATGCTGACGTCATCTTCTTCTCCGAGCAACTTTTTCTCCGCGCGGAGCTGGATAAAAATGGCTGTCACCTTTCGAGTCGCCCATCAGCTATGCGTCTCACGGCCTGTTTTGTCAAACAACGAACCAATCATCTTGTTAGAGATTAAATGATTAGGCCAGTCTTCATTTCATTTCACTTGTCAATGGAATCTTCTGCCTTTGGATTTCAAAGCAGAGAAGTTTTTTCAACATCACGATCAAATACAGAGATGTAAACGCGTGTAAATATTTGGTGCACCGAGGCAATCCATCCGTAGTCTACGGGGAAAGGAAAGTGTGCACGGAATATGATTTTATCAGCACTTGTCACGGATCACAATATGTTTTTTAACTGTTACCCGAGCACGATACGAGACGAAGATTCGGACGTGAAGTGACTTAGAATATTTATAATATGTATAATAAATTTTAAATTCAAGCTATAATATATATATTTTTTTAAGAATTTGGGATAAATAGAGTTTTATTTATCTCCATATACTTACAAATTACACTTTATAAAAAGTGGAGTTTTCTCGTATTAAAAAGCTTCACATTTGATTTGGTTGTTGTTATTTTTTTTTAATTATAATTTTTTTAAAATAGTATTTTTTAATTCAAGTCTCTCGGATTTTCTTTATTAGAGGTTCAGAGTGATCAAGCTCTGTTCAACTTCATTCAGGGAGAGAAATGCGCACTCAAAGAGTCCCCACATGGAGCACATTTCCAATAAAAAAAGAAGTAAATGGTTGGATGGTCGAGATTAACTTTTTTGTGGGTCTAGTTAGCTTGACAAAGGGGTTAGGGATAGTGTATGTGAGCCCATAGGCACAAGGAATCCAGGCTGTATCCTGAACCTGGCTAGCCACATGCCCGGGGTGGCTTTGAAGGAGCTTAAACTTGTCAAGTCTAATCTCCAGATCACATTGTCAGTGATTGGTGGGCCGGGCTAAACAAAGTAGGGCCCACTCCATTTACAATCAATAAAGCTATTAAGATTCCAGCTTTGTCTCAACAGGCCCTTCGAGTCTTTTCAACACAAGTGGCAACAAGTGTCCAAGTGAGATACCAGTCGAACGGATAATAATCCGGTAATAAAAAAAGATATTTCAAATTTATATACATGTGATTCAATAGACTCTCTCTCTCGTGATTGTACATCACATCTACGAGTATATCCATGATATATATCATGAGATTATTTTTAAAAATAATATACATTTAAATTGATTAATTAATTAAACCTGATAACCCGAACCCCTTTTCAGACTAAATGGTGTTTAATATTGTGTTTTAAAATTATTTTTTTAAAAAAATAAAAATTTTTATTTTTACTTGAAATTAATTTTTTTTATGTTTTTAAATTATTTTTATGTGCTGATATCAAAAATATTTTTAATATTTTTAAAAATAAATAATTTTTAATATTTTTTTGAATAAAAATTATTTTGAAAAACAGTTTTAACCGCAAAATCGAAACAATACAGAGACCGGGTTTGACCGCAGCTATGGTATAATGTAGTGAAGACAAAGTATTGCTCTTTGTAAATGCTTCCGTAACGTACCAGGATTCTGTGTGTACCTCAAATCCAAATGGCCTGCAATGCCACGTGGGCACAAGTCTTAATGCTCCACTGGTTTCTATTAACGGCCCATCTGCAGGGGCAACAATCACATGCAGCTCATCCCCAGAAACAGTAATACTCAAACCAGTATCTGACCAATCGCGTATTTACATCAAACTTTTGGGTGTCTTTTTGAAAACCGTCCCTTCACTTATTATAATAGGCAAGAGTGTAGGTGTATTATCATGTCTTGGAAAAAGAAAGAAAAAATTAATGTCCAGGAATGACAGGCACCACCAGTACCAAACCGTACGTTTTGGTAACAAGACAATACTGTCCTTATCTTTTGTAAGGTCCTTACTCCAAGCCTCAGAAACTGAATGGGATGTTCTTGGTTAAAAGTGGAACCAGCATGTTCTCAATTCCTTGACAACGATGTTGCTAGGACAATGATTTTGGGACCAGGTTTTTTCATTTTAATATTCTCCTTCCTCCCGTTTTTTATATGAGAAAAATCTGCTAGATAAATGACCAGAACAGAAATCACTTATTGTACTTACTATGAGCAGCACTAAATTGGGTGGTAAGAACTTTCAATTACCATGATTAACCAATGTTTTTTTTTTCAAAAGATGTAAAATGTAGTTTGGATATATCTCTGAGAGATAAGAATTTCTTGTAACTGAGTTAAATCGGTAGGCTTATCAGGAGATTTCAGTTCTTGTGTGGAGGCTATATACGGTGAGGAATGTGATTGGAATATTAGAAGAGGGAGTGGAGTGATGGTGGAATATAGGCTAAGAAGTCGACAATGAGATGAAGAGTGAATAGCAGACAGTTAGTCCGACAAAACCAACTCATAGAATCTCTTTAAATATATTTTGGAGCCCAACATGGTATCCCCACCATCCCACCTCCCCCATGCTAGTGGCTCTCCTTGTTCTTCACCGAATTCATGGAGAATATTGTTACAAAATGGTATAAATTATATTTTAAGATTTTATTTAACAATTTAAGTTTTTAGATGAGATAATCTTTTAACATAGTATCAAGGTCAAGGTCTTGTTGATCCAGTGGTCATGATTTCGAATCTCAACATCCCTATTCTATTTAATAAAAATCAAGTACAAAGTAATATGAGCTTATGCAAGTTTTAAGTCCAAAAAACTTTTACTTGATGAGGGATGTTAAAGAATAATATAAATTATATTTTGGGACCTAACAACTTAAACTTTTATTCGAGATGATTTTTTAATAAATACACGACTTCAGTGGTTCACAAGGCTGCCGATCAACTTCGGGACCTTCTTGCTGTGACAAAAGATCGAGGTCTTATTAATGGCGTTCAGTACTGTCCTGTCGTTTAATGGACACGATACATCATAGAGTGCATTGCATGCATCAACTTCATCTTCCTTAGCAATGGTGACATGCAAGTCTAGCATGTTCCAAGTGCTGTTTAATTCGTGGTCTTGGAACGAAGCTCTGGTCAAACATGGCTCGAAAAGCTAAGAGAAAACCAAGTGTTGACCAATGTTCTTTTTTGTTTGCTGATATTCATAACCACGGATGAAGCTTGAACGATTGAAAATGGTCTGAAAACCAGAGGGAAAAGTCTACATTATTGTATTCTATTATCAAGCCATAATAAAAAGGGGGTCATGAATTTGTCCATTTCAAAACCAGAGGAAACATTAAGATTTTTTTTTTATAGGAAAGTCAGAAATATATATCGAATGCTATCAAATCAAGCATAGAGCATGTTCTCTCTTCGAAAACCATGGTTGTCACAGCTATGATCAGAATGGATGTCTCAGACAAAATAAAATAAAATAAAATAGAAAGTTGGATATTTGCTATCATAATTTCTGACCGGATGTCCATTATTTATACAGGAAAATATGTATGAAGGACAGAACAAAAATGATTTGTACATATTATAATATTTCAATAATCCATTCTATAAATGCCAATTAATGTTACGTTTTTTTAAAGAATTTGTGCATATATGAACAGTATTGATCTTACTAAATATTCTTATTGAATTCACTTTGAAAGATGTCAAACATTGATCAGTACTAAACCCCACAAGTTTAAAAAAAGGTTGGGAGTTTTTTGAGAAGTGGTTTCAAGAGAACTCGATTTTTCGATAAAATGGACAAATTACACAAGTATTCTCATGAATCATGCCCCTGGTATTATTAGTCTCACGCGTACTTAGTTATACTTTCTATAAGAGATGTGAAAGTATATAAATTATTTATGTATGCTATAATTCATGTCAAATCCATATGCTGCTGGTGTTTGTTAAGACAGACTATAAGAAAACTAGAGTAGGTAGTCAGACTTGTCAATAATCTCATTTAATGTAAATATTACCGTTTGTATTATACAGCTATAGTAGGCAGTAGACTAGGACTCTAAATCTATACACTTGTACCTATATATGAATTAATGAAACGTAACAGAGACAACTCTCTGATTTTCTTCACATTGATTACTTTCATCTACCATTCATAAATCTCTACATGGTATCAGAGCTGCAATCTTAACATCAAAACTCAACACAAATCAAACCCTAGCCGACTCCCATGGCAGACCAAGGAAGCACGGCCAGAGGAGCAGAATGGGACTACCCCAATCATCAACTATATCTCCACCATTCAGACCAGCCTGGCGCCATTCTTGTGCCACAACCATTGGTGGAAGACAATTACAGTACATGGAGCCAATCCATGGTCATGGCTTTAACAGTCAAAAATAAAATTGGGTTTATAGATGGGTCAATTACTGACCCTGGAAATGGAAAGAAAGAAGAACAACAACAATGGAATCGATGCAATAACCTGGTGAAGACATGGCTGCTGGGATCGATGTCCAAAGAAATTGCAGGGAGTGTCATCAATGCCGTGCACATACTAAGCCAGTTCATGGACAAGCCTCGACAACCACACCTAGAAGCAGCTCATAAAGTGCTAAAGTACATCAAACGAACCCCTGGACAAGGAATCCTGCTTCCATCCACAGGTTCACTCCAACTACAGGCATTTTGTGATGCTGATTGGGCTCGATGCAGAGACACAAGGAGATCAGTCACAGGTTACTGCATTTTACTTGGAAATGCACCAGTTTCATGGAAGACCAAGAAGCAAACAACAATATCTCGTTCAAGTGCAGAAGCAGAATACAGATCCATGGCAACCACCTGTTGCGAGATCACATGGTTGAAGAACATCTTGAAAGATCTGAAGATAGACCACGGAGAGCCAGTGACCTTATTTTGTGATAATCAAGCAGCAATGCACATAGCATCCAACCCAGTCTTCCACGAGCGAACCAAACATATAGAGATCGATTGTCACCTAATTCGAGAAAAAATTCAAGAAGGAATGATTCAGACAGCTTACATTCGAACTACAGAACAACCAGCAGACTTATTTACCAAACCATTAAGCTCCACACAATTTGAAACACTACTTGGCAAGTTGGGTGTAATTAACATACATTCCAACTTGAGGGGGAGTGTTAAGACAGACTATAAGAAAACTAGAGTAGGTAGTCAGACTTGTCAATAATCTCATTTAATGTAAATATTACCGTTTGTATTATACAGCTATAGTAGGCAGTAGACTAGGACTCTAAATCTATACACTTGTACCTATATATGAATTAATGAAACGTAACAGAGACAACTCTCTGATTTTCTTCACATTGATTACTTTCATCTACCATTCATAAATCTCTACAGTGTTTGTACTTTTCCTTCAATGGTGGGTGGATCCCTGTTCGAGAATGATTAAAAAGAGTTAAAAGGACCTGATTTGATATGTTTAAGGGGCAGGTTTAATCGTTAAGCCTTGCATCTTGACTGCTCAACTACTATGATTGCACCATCGCACTTCATTGCTGGCCTGCTACTTCGTAATTTGGTTTATAAATGCTCACAGAGATATCATCAGTTCATCTTATACAAGTTCATTATTGTGAGAAATGCACCAAGGAAAAGTTCGTAGTTGTTTATTACAGATGAACAATCTATACCAAAACGAGGGGATAATGGGAAATTGCGTTCTCGTGGTCAGAATTCGAACAGTAGTACATGCATTTACTGAACTGACTAGAAACTAATTTGATGTTGGAAGAGAAAAATATGTAGAATCGAAATCTGACAGACAAGGCTCCTTCCAGGAACTCGCTCAGAACGTGGGGTGGGACATTGGGGACAAAATTCTGAAGAAACATGCAGTACCCATCTGTAAACTTGTGCCCATAGATTTAAAATCTCCAACTCATTTTTTCTGAGAATTGATTTGAAAGACATGACAATCTTCATTGTTCAACCTTATCTGGGTACATGTGAGTTTTGTCTCCATCATAACAGATGGGTTATGCTATAATCATTTAGGATATATGGGTATACGAAGTATTTTTCTTTTTTAACTTCAAATAAGATGGGTGATTTTAATTTCGGTTGGTGCACTTGTTTTGTTTTAACCATCAATGCGAAGGGACAAAGGGCCCAGAATAACTAATGTTAGGTAGCGCATGAAGAGGTACAGAAGTGCTGTTTTTGTGCTGGGCTCATTTTGGGCAAGCTTGCTCAATTTTGTAGATCTGAATAAAGCTTCGCAGACTAGTAAACTGTAGATTCCAGCAGGTACGTGAGACAGATGCATGGATTTATCACAAGGAAGTACATAGTTTCAGGTGAGAAGTGCAAAATAAAATTGTGTAACTTAAGTATCTGTCAATCTCTCTCCCAAATGGGGTAATTGCGTTAACATTCAAGTAACTTTAGGGTTCGATCGATCCAAAAAACACTTCCAGAATTATTAAACCACTTTTAACTCCAGACAAACAAGACCCATTAAGGAAAATGAAAGAGAGAGATGTGAGAACATATGGGTATCCAACAGCATCAAAACAATAATGGGGGCAGATATTTTTTTCTGGGGAGGAAATTCTCTGTGGATTTTGTGTAAGAGAAGATATTCTCTTGGGGTTAAGGGAATTGTGTCTGTCAAGGCTTCTTTTGTGGCTGAAAGAAAAGGAAGGCAAATACTGCATGCATTAAAAGAAAAGGAGAGAGGACCAGCTAACCATAGCCAGCCTTCGCTCCTCCCTAGTGGTCCAACCATGATCTTAATATTAAAGATTACATAGATACGGGTTCGAATGGGTTGGTGATGGATTGATATAGTCTTGCAGCCTAGCTAGCCATGCCCCTAAAAAGGTCTCTTCTGCAATTTGCGATCCATGCATCGGTTAGTTTTTTCCTTTTTCCAAACGCAGAGATTGAGAAAGGGTTTCAAGCAAGTCACGGGATCATTATTATTGTCACAATTATCATTTTTAATTTCCTTTTGTCCAAGACCCACAAAAAGTATGATAGCTTTAACTTCTGTTGCTTTTAGGTGGGAAAAATGTAAGGCTTGTATAGTTCAGCTGACCCGAGTGATGATATCTTCTGGGGCTATATATATACTTGACCATCTATCTTCCTGTCCTATCATTTTCACTAGCAACCTCCTTTCAATTGTAGGAGTGGCCCCATCATCGCCATGAATCACCTAAGCAATTCTGCCAATCATGCATCTACATAGTATAATTGCTATTTAATTTCCTCCCTGTTCATATAAAGTTAGGGCTTGAGGGTGACGATTGAGTGTAAAAACTTGGCTTTTCTATTGAAGAAGCCGCTGCTAAATAGATAGTGTTAGTTAGTAGTTTAAACGAATAAAATCCCAGGGCTTGGAGCAAGATCGAGGGTGATGGACCACATACATCTTAGGAGGATAAGATAAGAGTGATCATCGATCATACGTTGGAGTCTTGAGTGATCTCATGGGCATGTGATTTGAGTATGCAAATTAATGCAAACCTCAAAATATTATTATTATTATTATTATTATTCCAAGAGGATATATAGAGCACCATATATGCATATTCATATACAAAGCACGGGGAAGACTTCCAAGTCTTTTTGCCACTCGTTGAAATTAAAACACAACACAAACTATCTGTCGAAGCAGAATCCAAAACGAAGTCCAATGATCCAACATAAAAGATAAGCTCATGCATCTCACTTTTGCAAGTGGCATTGATTGCAACATAAAAACTTTCATTTATTTAGGATTAAAGGCACATAATAAACATGTTTATTTACATGAGTAACAACAAAAGTATAAATTAAATTTGATTTTTTTTTGTTGTATATGAAAATATATTCTCTTTATCAAAATTAGTTTATTTCTTTTTTATCTCCAAATTATAACTAAAAGCTAGCTATTTCTTCTATTAAAAATCATGTTTTTTTATTCTTTTTAGCAATCATATATTAATTAGAACCCTTAAAAATATTTAAAAAATAGATTGATTTAATGTATTTTAAAATAAAAAAATAATTTTAAAAACATATTAAAAAAAAACAAGTTGTAATACATAAACCTCACGAAAATCGTATGATGAAACTCAAAATCCCCAATTAGCTCCACAGCGATTTGTGAAGGTGACATTTTCACCAGGGTAATTCAGTGAAACGTCAGATGTGATAGGTATATAATTGATTTTTATAATATTTTTTGTTCAGAAATATATATATATATTTTTTAAAAAAATATTTTTGATATTTGTACAAATTAATTTAAAAATATTAAAAAAACTTATTTTAAAATAAAAAACATTTATTTTTTTTAAATGTTTTTGAAACTTAATGAAAAACACATATAAGTTAACCCTCTTCTTCTCTGATGATAACTTGTAGAAATCATGCCGTTTTTGAATTCAAAAAAAGGGAAAAGAGATCAAGTACCTCCACTAATGCACGGGTAATTATTTTAAGCATGGAAACTACTATTCACTATGATGATTAAAGCAATTAATGCAATAATTGCTTACTACTATAGAACTGACAGTACTGAAGATTCAAGGTCCACGCAAAAGTAATCATTTCCACCTACTGGAGTAATTTATTCACAGTCTCCAATATTTATTAACCATGATAGCAAGTTATTTTCAAGGACAAGTCTGCTTCGTGGAGTGTGTCTTCAGGTTCAAACCCAAACCCCATAACAGTAAACTCTGAGGATCCGTTGGGAGTGCTAATGTGCCCCCAATTCTCTGACAAAATTATATTTGGTGTGGGGAGGGTGCTGTTCTAAAGCCATACATGTACTTAATTTGATCTGACAGAGCGTCTTGCTTCGATCCTGTGTTTTTCAAGCCATGCACACGGGATCTCAAGTAGCAGAGATGGAGAAAGAGAGAGATTCGCAGGTAAAATCACCCTTTGCATTAATCCTTAAACCATCTCTCACAGTGGTGTTAACAACTACACACATCTGCGAGGAAAACCAGAGTTTATACATATCAGACCCATGCATTTTTTCATGGGATCTAAGTTAGTAATTAGAGACACAAAAACCCAGATGGGTTTCTAAGAGAAAAATACATGGAAGCAAAAAAACAATATCACGAATCACCATGAAGAAGATGTTAAAAAAAGAGAAGCTATATATTGTGCAGCTTCGTCTTGAGCCATCTACTCCAAGTAAACATGCACCGCCATCTCACTACTGAACATCTTTAATTTCATCTGAGCATTGATGTTAGAGATCGAAAAACCACTTCTTCACAAGGGATAGTGATGCCCATGTCATGATCAAAACCAAACTCTTCCTCTGCCCGTTGAAGCAAGAATTGAAATTCAGGGTGGCTCAAGAATGAGATCGGAACAATATATCTACTTCTGTTTTCACCAACATACACAGCAAAGTGACCTTTGGGCACGTCAAGTGGGAGGCCATCATCATCATACCCGTGTTTCTTGCCCAAGCTCGAGCATCTCTTGATGATTTGCTTAAGCACCGCTGCTTGAGGTAGCTTCTGTGATTTTCTAATGGCCATCTGGAGTTTGAGAGGAGTGGTGAGAAAGGGTGGGTGGCGAGAGAGATAAGAGTGGGTAGTAAAATGTGATGGTGGTGATGAGACGATTATGGGGTGGTGGTGGTATTTATGAAGAAGGTGAGGAGGAGAGAGAGGGAGAGAGAGAGAGAGAGACGGGTCATGTGGAGTGTGGGGGCAAAGGACATAGCACGGGTATTTTGGGGTATGTGTGTATGAGGCAAAGGACATGGTGGGAGCCAAGCCTATTGGGTCTGCACTTCAATGTTGGCCTCCTGATGACACCGTGGACCCCCCTCTCGCTCTCAACTTTTATTTTCAACTTGCTTTTTTTTTTGAAAAATAAAATAAAATAAAAATTGTCTTGCATTTACAGAGAGATGATGTTTAATGCCTGTTTGCTCCCTCCCTGTGTTCTCTCCTTTTCATACTGTCGTTCAGTGCATGCTCCGCCATGGTTAGTTCAAGTGTGGAGCTCCTTCCTCCATGCCACGCTGCTACCTCCTTCCAACCCTTCGTCTTCTTCACTTCGCAACTGATCACCAGATCTTTTACGCTCTTTCAAGCTCACAAAAACCCAGCTTGTTTCGCCTCGTAGCTTTCTTTTCCATCTCTGGTCAGAACTCAAATATATTATCTTTGAAAGATCTCCAACTTCTCACCTAACAACTACTCGGTCTTCTGTCTGTGGTTCCCTTGAGTCAGCTTTTCAATCTCAGTCTTCAATCTTCACTGTGCTTGTTTAAACTTCATTTTTCTACCCTGCTCTCTCTCTCTCTCATGTTCTCTCTCTCATGTACCTGAAATCACGGACCCACAGTAAGTGTACTGGAGAGTACAAGCCTGTGGACGCTTTGGTTCTTGTGGCTGGAGTGATTCTGTGGAGGGAGAGGCAGAAAAAACAACAGTTTCACAGCACGTACGAACAAATATTCGCAAACCCATGTGTGTGACTGCTGGCTTTGCAGGTGTTTGACCTCAGCACCTTCACCTTCACATTGGAACACCTGCTGCTTAGAATATCCTGAGCTTAAGCCCTCAAGTCTAAAATGTACTCCTTGTTCTTAGATAATCTACTTTATTCTATCATGACCTGTAAACATCGAAGCTCTTGAACAGTCTCAGTTGTGTGTTTTTTTAAACTATACCTAAAGCTTTCGAATAGTAGAGTAGTAATATATGTCTAAGATTTTGACTTAGATACGCGCTGAACCACGAGTATACTGTTTTTTTTTACTTTCTTATTGTTGAAAAAATATCAAAATAAAATGATGTTACTATTTTTTTAAAATCAAATTCCTAGTAATTTACTTAATAAACTTGATTAATTTAATAATATAATTAGATAATAATGTTAGAGAATAATATAAATCATATTATAGGGTCTCACTTACAAGGTTAAGCTTTTAGGTGAGATGGTTCCTTAACATGATATCAGAGCCTTGTTGACCCAGCGGTTACGAGTTCGAATCTCACCATCCCCATTCTATTTGATAAAAACCAAGCACAAGGTGATGTAGACTTGTGCAAGTTTCAAGCTCAAAAGGCTTTCACTTGAGGGGGTGTGTTAGAGAATAATATAAATCATATTATAGGGGCTCACTTATAAGTTTAAGCTTTTAGGTAAGATGGTTCCTTAACAAATAAAACACTGACAATAAATAAAATAAAAACAATGTGTACTCTCCAAACTTATACACCTCTTTAAAAAATTAGTCACACAAAAACAAGAAGAAACACTCTTTTTCATAGTATTTAATGCTCTTTCTTTCATTTATTATTATTTTAACTTAAAGTTATGGACTTTATTATAAGAGAGTTTTTAAGTCCAACCGATAAGGACTATTTTGAAAATACTAGAACTTCCACCATCAATTTCATAATTCTAAGGAGGACATGTTGGCATGAATATTTGATTAACTACTATCCATATCCAAGTATCAAATAACCTTATATTTGGGAATATTGGGTTTTGAAACATCATAAGATTTTATCCTTAAATAAGGGACCATATCGACAACTATTTTAAAAAATTCTCAGACCAAATATAAAATAGACAAACCAAATTATCTGTGCGTGTTCAATCTAATCATTAAATCTAATATCCATATATGAGAATGCTATAATAGCTAAGCTTTCATGGACAATGTCAAGGACAACTGGCTTCTCTGAATTCTATACACTTCCAATAAAATGATTCTGACAGGCATGAAACAGCAGCGAAACTAATAGTTGAACTGTTGTTTGATCATTTGTGTTCGATGCTTACGTAGCAGGGCATAAGCTTCTGTTTCTAAACTTAAGCTTGTCTTCCACAATAATCGCGATCTTCACGGAAGTAATTGTGTTTTTTCCCGTTGAATCTGCAAACCTATCTATCAGATTATCCAGAACAGAAGAGTAATGCTTCTAGCAAGAAAGAAAAAGGGTTTAATTTCTCAGCACTAGAAGGCTTCCTAGGTGGTCCAGCTCAAACCAACATCACCAAAATCGGAGATATAATAAATCTACTTAAAATGTTTACCAATGGTTTCTTCTTATCCTGGCTCCCCTCCAGAAAAGTTACATCTCCATGTTCTAAGGCGCAGAAAGCAATCTGCAAAAACTAAATTTAACGCCTGATACTGACACAGCAATGTCCATGACAGTGTCTTAACCTGCGATTCACCTATCAGAACTTAATCCATCGATCAGTTTGATCAAATCCATGCTAGAACAATCCAAGTTTCCGAAAAATCACAGCCCAGGAGTGATCATGTGAAGATCAAGCCAAGCTGAAAGAATTTCTTTTAAATGGGCCACTTGATAAAGAGCAAACATACCCACATGCAAATAATAGGTGCACACAGTGCATGCATACTATTACGTGACACTTGCTGTGCAAATATATTATACAACAGTGAGATGGAAAATCGTTTTACATCTAAAATAACTGAAGAGAATGGGAAAAATTACCATCAGGTCGCCATCTTTGAGAAAAGCTCTCCCATGTTCTGTGAATTAGATTGATTGAGAGAACGGACAGAGAAAATAGGGGACTGCAACGGCCCACCATTCTCACTGGAATGCCGCTTAGCCAAGAGACTGAGGTATTTTCTTTATAGTCGATAATGACCTTGCCTTTTTTGTAGCACATGAAGGCCATGTTACTCTGGCCCCCATACTCCCTGTAAGGACAACATGGTAAGGTCTTTTAACATCATTTCAACTACTGCAAACGGCTAGTTTACCAAGCAGACAATGTCTCAACTGTAACTACCTCGTGCCCCACTAAGGATCTTTTATGAACAAAACCAGATCTCATAAATTTCTTCATTAGTTACGTTAGTCCTCTCTAATAGCTATTGCTAGAAATTTGGCAAGACCTGCAGTCATGAGAATAAAAGAAATAGACATATGAGGTGGGATTGTTCATCTCCACATCCACATGTTGTTGGGCATCTTATAGCAAGAAACATAAGATCAAATAACATTACAGTAGTTTATGCCATCAGGATGTGAAAATGGGAAAACAATTAACCCTGATATGGATTGAAAGGAAATGCTTAAAATGAAATGTCCTGAAAATGCTAATTATATAAACTTGAATGAACATATCAAGGTGCATGCTCAACATGGTTCTGCAGTAGAAATATTATCTAAAATAAAGAATCTGGTTCATAAGAACAGCAGTTGAAAATTGTTATGTTGTTGTCTTGTCCATGTTCTATACAGTCATGAAACTGATGGCGATACCATGGCAATGGTACCAAGCAAAACTAATTACAGTCACATGGGTTGTAAGGAAAGTAGTCAGAAACAAAGGGCCCAAGAACACAGACTGGCATGCAACAAAGACTATCACTCAGATATTGATTGTTGAAAGCTAAGGACTTCAAATATGACATAACCAACTAAAAAGACAATTGAGCAAGCATTAATATTTAGATCAGGCCATTGACTAAAAGAAGCCTAGATAGAAATGGACTTGTATGAAATTTAGGAGAGGAGAATATTATTTATCTGGGTCCGCTTCAAGAGAATTGAAAGTAACGATGGAATTGAAATCACCATGAAAAAGATATGTAGAACCCATCCAAAAGCCAGAATGGGTTCCCCTTTTCATTTATCTTGCATAGTAAAGCATCGAAAGGACAGATAGAAGTACCTGAGAAGGGTTCGAAGCTTTATTAATACATACCATACAATTCATTCGAGAAGAGTTCCAACACAAACATGCAGTCTGAGAAAATCTGATAATCATTGAAGCATCACAAACACATTCAGCTAAGTACCTTATTGTATTCAGAAATGAAACATCCAAAAGACCTGCTCCTTGCAAACACAAATCAAACATGTGGAGTACTGTTTAAAAGTAACATCAAGCTGATAATTTCATAACAAAGTAGTAGCAAAGCCAGCAACAGCTTAATCAGCCAGCCCTTGCTAACAATGATCCAATATCTGGCAAAGTATAAGAAAAAAGGAATATCAGACATTGGCAGGAGAAATCTAAAAATTGTTCCAACAGCAGAATACCTAATTCTTTTCTGTATAATACCTCAAGGATGATGAAATAAACACGGTTGCATATCTCATTACAGCTAGCAGGTCACTTTCCAATATAGTGATCTGGGCTTAAATGTTGAATCAAAAATTCTAATCCTCTGTGCAGGTTCTGCAGTCATCATAACTACACAAGTCATGAATTGAGAAGGGAACCCAGAAAAAACCTGCTAATGCAAGCAAATCTAAATAACATACACATATCAAATGCACTTATGAAAGCACTAACTTAGACAATATATATCTGGAGTAAATTTATTTTTTATTGAAATTTAATCAAATGATACAGCATGTTGTTTATTGGTAGAGAACTACATTCTAATATATAAACATAAAGAGGTAGATTTGGAAAGAAAGTACAAAGAGTGGGGTAGAAAACTACCCTCTGCTGAGAAAATAAATATCATTGCTACATGCCTATGCCATCATTTGCTTCAGCCTAAACCAATGTGAAATAGAAATCTCAAAACTCTTCATAAGCGCATTCACTGGTTGGGGGGAGATTTCAAATGTTGATTCTGCCCATCTATCAAGCTTATTTGTCGCCGGAGTTTTTGCTATTGAGCCTGCACCCAGCACATCAAATCTAAACTTTCAAATAACAGCCTGTAACACTTCCCTATGCCAAACAGTTTGCTCATGTGACTCATCAAGTTTTAGTGAAATTAGGAAGCATGCAGCTAATTCAAAAAAAAAGAAGAAAAGAAGATTCACCAACTCTTTATGTTTCATCATAAAACGCATCTATCAATGAAGCAAAAAAACTGGGATTTAAACCACAATCAATTCCAATTTATTTTTGAGCTCAATGCCAAACAAACCAAATAAAAGAGAATAGTCCAGTACAATTGAATAAGAAATTTTAGGGTGAGAAAGCAATATATGGGAAGCAACATTCACTATATGTTAGCCTCAAGGGACTCGTTTCTGGTTCATAGAAAAAAAGTTATTCATTAGCTCTGTGAAAATTTTCTGAGTGGGAAACTACAGATTTATCAATACATTAAACTTCTGTTCATTAACTACTTAAGCAATCAGGAATTTGTGAGAAAATTTAAGATAACCAGATATCCGAATTATGCTTTCTTTCCCAGTAATGCCCTGCTCCAAAATAAAATTCTGCAGCCCATGTAGAGGTCTTTCTGTAAGAAATCCATGAGGTATTGACTTACCAATTTAATGTATTTACTGTGTATTAGAGAGAGCCATTTTGCAGGAAATAGTGCCCTCCTATTGCTTGTCTTTCATTCCTGCTGTCCCAAAGGCCAGTTTATTTATAGTTCAAATCCTTCTAACTAGCTACCCCATTAAGATGGCATATATCTTACTCCACGCCAATGCTGAACAAGCATTAAGAAGATGATATTTAACAAATATTAAGATGTGATGGCATATATCTACACAACTATACAGTGCTCTGCTCCGGGATTCAATCACAAGATGTGATGGCTATAAAAAATAAACGCGAATCCATCTGGTCTGGTCTACTCTCTTCTCTTAGCATCTCTTTAAGCAATTCGATCATCCGTTTCTACCATATACACCCTGTGTCCCTCCCCTCCCAGTCCAAATCCTGCCATGTTGAAAACTTGCAAAGCACTCATCCAACAATTAAAGATTTTAGATTAATATAAGTTTTAGTTATGAATCATCAGGATGTATAAGTTTGTTTAAAATTTTGTGAAAAATTAAAAAAAAAATGACATTTTTGTATAGAAATTTATGGAAGAACTGCTTACAAAACACACCAGATAAGCATGCATCTGTTTTTACCAGAGTTCACATGTTTAACATCAGATGGAACTAATATGCAATGAGCTAGACAAAGCATACGTACGTATCTAAGGTACAACCTTTTCATGCGTGAAAAGGAAAACCATTTCGACAAAAACAAGATTAGAAAGAACATTGAAGGGTAATGGGTTTTTATTATTAACGAATTTGGAGTTAAGGAACCATCTCATCTAAAAACTTAAGTTTGTAAGTGAGGTCCCATAATATGATTTATATTATTCTCTAACAAACCCCCTCAAGTGAAAGCCCTTTAGGCACATCACCTTATGCTTGGTTTTTATCAAATAGAATAGGAGTGGTGAGATTCGAACTCGTGACCGCTAGGTCAACAAGGCTCTGATACCAAGTTAAGGAACCATCTCACCTAAAAGCTTAAGCTTATAAGTGAGGTCCCATAATATGATTTATATTATTCTCTAACATTTGGCCTGAATTGTGCAAGAATTGCTTCACTTTCAGTTAATGATTTTGGTCTTCAGTTGACATGTTTAGAGGGGGAATGCAATTCAATTGACTATGAAGGAAAACCCGATCTTTCCTGCTATTAAAGAAAATGTTTCTTCTCTGTAAGGTTTCTTACATGAGGATTTTTTTTTTCAATCCGTCTCATAAAGATTTTCAGCTAAAAAAGAGATAAAATTATTTACATTGAATTGCATTTCCTACAAGGAAAAATTCTGTTCACTCTTCAGTGAATGACTTAAGGAATTCTCTCATGATCTACTCAGGCTTGAAGTGACTTGGATGAAAGTATCTTCTCTGCAAGGAATTGTCAAACCACCCATTGGATGATCAAATCCAAACTCTTCTTCAGCTTTACTTAGCAAATCTTGAAATACAGGCTTGTTCAGATAGGATACTGGAACCATATATCGCTTCTTTTCGGTCTCCCCAACGTATACTGCCAGGAAACCTTTCGGCACATCAAAAGATTTTGAAGATCGGCGGAGAATTTGCTTGGCAAGGCTTCCAGCTAAACGAATTCCCATGGTCTAGTTGTTGATTTAGGTGCGTAGAAGAAAAAGAGGAAGAACCTGAAAGGTTTGTTGTTCAAGGAAAAGACCTCAGTAGAAAATGTGAAGGCCTGAGTTGAGTTGGCATGGTCTGATAGAAAGAACGCTTATATAGATGAAATGTTCTCTGTGAAATCAAGAGTTAGTGGCCAAGAATCACATAATGGGGTTTTCTTAAGACAGGGACCACGAAGTATCACATGGTCCTGTCTTCCAACTACTCAGAATTTGGAGGATTGAGAAAATTCGTATAAAACAGAGTCCTACAACAGCAGAGTTAGGCCATTGGAGGACCAGCTAAAGATTGGAAATGAACAGTTGAACGTCAGTGCTGACAGAAAGTACGAGATGTTCTCTATGAAATCAAGAGTTAGTGACCAAGAATCACATACTGGGGCTTGCTCAAGACAGAGACCATGAGTATCCACATGGTCCTGTCTTCCAACTACTCAGCAAATTTGGTGGTTTGAGGTAATTCGTATAAAACACAGTGTCCTACAGCTACAGAGTTAGGCCAATGGAGGATCAGCTAAAGATTGGAAATGAGCAGATGAACGTCAATGCTGATACTAAAGATACAAAACTAAATGACCCGATGAGATTATGTACATGTTTGAGACAATTACATGTGCCATCTGAATTCTGTCATGCTGGGATCAGGGACATGCTTGGGACAGCTAATGAGGGCATGGTTTTGAAAAACGGAGGAAGAAAGAAATGTGCAAGAGACACAGCTGGCTTTGACAAAGTCAACTCGATAGCATGTCCAAAAGATTGGCTTGAGACCTGATAGGATCTAGCCTATTCAAAATTGCAGACTGTTATTCCCATTATATTTTCTCACCAACGAAGAATTTTTCTTGACCTAACATGGACTAAGAGTCTATTGTAATTGTCTATATCAAGGCACATCTATTTTCCTTGACAACTGTAAACTGTAAAGGAAACAAGATATTTGGATCGCCTTGCCTGAACGATGAGATGAAACTCTTGAGGATACAGATATGTACTTTGTCAGATGGAGACTCGAGATGCTGATCGAGAAGGAGGCATTGTCGGGACGTTCCTGAGGATGGCATTCTCTCTCTCAACCTACAAAAAACATGTGGTGACTTGTTGGAACCCTACATTTGAAATTTCATGGCTGGAAACAATTGCATTTGTAGTGCCAACAAGATTTTCTGAAATGAGGGTTAGGTCCTACGAGGGTGTTGCAGGCCACCCGCTTCACATGCTCTTCACAAGGCCTTGTCTAGCAAGTTTATTGTTTTGTGCTTTCTTTTTTCCCCAGGTGATCATTGTATGAGTTTGTTGTTAAGGAAATAAGTGTTGGCGATCCATGTTCATGTTGCAGATTTACCATGGAAATTATGATATCCTACTGATAAACTTTCCTTTCAGTAAGAACTATGTAGAGATATAGGAAACTAAAAACTGAAAGAATTTGAAACTGAAATAGACGTTGTGTCAGGAATTTACCATTCTCTTCAGTTGCCTGTTATATCACAACATGATTTAGTTTGGCCATCAAAATCATTTGATGCAATCATCAGAAGGATAATGTAATAGTGACATTCAGTTAAATATTAAAAAGAACAAACACTGAAGTACTACTCTGTCAAGTCAGGACAAGAAGGAAGTTTGTTCACGTGAAATTGAATTTTTCATTTAGCAAAATTGTTTCTTTCTTCAAAAGTATTTACATTTACAAGGAGCTGCAATGTCACCTATTCAAAATTGTTTTGAAAGACTAGTTGAGTTGCCATCTCTTCTTATTTCCTGAAGCTAGAAGTGACATCCATGAATGTTTCTTCATTGCAAGGAAGGGTCAAACCACCCATTGAATCATCAAAACCGAACTCTTCCTCTGCTTTACTCAGCAAATCTTGAAATAACGGCTGGTACAGGTAGGATATGGGAATAACAATTCTCTTTTTCTCGGACTCTCCAACATAAACTGTTAAGAAACCTTTCGGAACATCCAATGATGTGGGAGTTGTAAATTGTCGAACTCACTTAGAGATAACACCCCTGGTCTTCTTGCAGTGGTTATTGTGATACAGAAATGTAAGAGCTTCTAGGAATATAAGAAGGGTTATTGTTTTAAATAAATTTTATAAAAAAAATCAATGTGGATGCTTGAGTTACTGGTGATAAACTGTGCCGGCATATATAGAGGAAATCATTGGTATGAAATCCTGAAAAATCTAGGGTAAGTGAACTGTGATCATTTGCTGGGGTCTGCTCATAATACAGCTTAAGAGCAATACATGGTCTTGTCATCTAACTAATGAAGAAATATAGGTTACCAATAGTGATTCATACCGTCCAGTTTGCTCCAACGTTGGGAAGCAAGATGACCCTCCTAAGTACTAAACTGTCTGGAAAGGAACAGGTGGAAATTTAATGCTGACTAGGATGCAAATCCATTGTGTCAATATTCGATGTCTCACCATCCAATCACAATCTTTTCCTAAGCAGACCCTGTCATATGATTATTGGCCACTCGCTCCAAATGCTTTTCTTCAAGCTATTTATTCTATATATACCTTGATAAATGGTGTCACAGCCAAGTCACCACATTCTCCACTGGTATCCCTTCCTTGAGCGACAAACTCCCATTAGTAGTTTTCTGAATAAACAGAAACACCATGGCTAGACACCTGCCTGCTGTTCTTGCCAAACAAATTCTACGCCGATCTGTATGGAATACAAGCAAACCAGCCTCAGGATCTTTAGATACACCAAAAGGATTCTTAGCTGTTTACATTGGCGAGATAGAGAAGAAGAAGCGATTTGTAGTTCCAGTGTCCTATCTGAATGAGCCTTCCTTTCAAGATTTGCTTAAAAAAGCTGAAGAGGAGTTCGGTTTTAGTCATCCAATGGGTGGTTTGACCATTCCTTGCAGAGAAGATACATTCATTGTTGTCCTTTCTAGCTTGAGTAGATCATTAAACAGAGGCAATCATAGTAATCAGATAGAATGATTTTGTATGGCATAAATCGCCAATTTCATGTAAATCCACACTTTGATAACTATATTTTTCTGCTATAGAGTCAAACAATGAGAAACTTTCTCTGTTTTCCCTCTTAATCAATTCAATATGTATCATTGAATGTTATCCCCATAATGATTGAATTAGACGATACAACTGGCCAAAAAATATTTGATCAAATTCTTGACTTGTTTTTTCTTATTAGGTTGCATATGCTCTTTAAGCACACATACCTTCTTTTTCCTTTTCTTTTTGTAATTAACGTGTTTGGATGAGCTTGCATATACCTCGATTAAATTATCAGGGTCTTATATCCGTCTCCACATAAATTTCTCAAACAGTAACAAATTACATTACTAGTTGATATACTAGGTCATCACCCCAAAGAATTTAATTTATGTTATTTAACGTTGGTTAATCTTCATTTAATATTGTTTGAAAGTTCATAGATGAATGGATATGCTGCTTTACCAGTACCACAATGAACACAGCAAGGCTCATAACATATTTTGGAATCTTCTTGAGGCTAGCATATTGTTACTTTCTCTCAAGTCTCAACACACAAAAATTACTGTTTTGGTGGCAACCAGATTATATATTTGACTGATAAAAACAATCGATCAAGTGGTCAATTATCAGAATTAATTTCATAAACTGCAGAACGAATAAATTTCTGCAATGTGGGTTCGGTTCTAAAAGGGAGGAGCATTGCCACCTGCTTCACACGCTCTTCACAAGGCCTTGTCTAGCAAGATTTTTCTTCCATTACTTTTATTTTTTTGTGAACCATTTCTCAGTCCCCTTCATATGTTGAATCGTAAAACGACAGGACCATGTGATGTATTTATGAGCTATGTCTTAAGCAGACCTCTGCTGGCCACTTATTCCACACCCTGCATGATTTCTAAAGTACCATTCCACCTATATAAACATATCCATATCCATGGATCCTACCCACAACCAATCCTTCACGATCTCTACCGATCTACTCCATCCCTTTAACCTGCAGATTTCTGTTCTGCATTTAACATATCAAGAAAGATATAAATGGCTATTCGTTTGCCTGGTCTCGTTAAACAAGGTCTCCGTAGATCTTTTTCGACAGCAAATAAAGCTTCATCGAAGTATTTGGATGTGCCCAAGGGTTTCCTAGCAGTTTATGTGGGAGAAACTGAGAAGAAGAGATTTGTGGTTCCAGTTTCGTATTTGAACCAGCCTTCATTTCAAGATTTGCTAAGGAAGGCTGAGGAGGAATTCGGCTTTGATCATCCAATGGGTGGCTTAACAATTCCCTGCGCCGAAGAGATTTTCCTTTATGTCACCTCGAGCTTCAGTAGATTCTAACTTATACGAGAGGCTGTTAATCTACTAATCAGAGAAAAACAATTTTTGCTGGCAATAATTTCCAATTCTATGTAAATTTATTTATCTAAATGTTGCCAAACGATAAATATATTTACACACAAATATATATTACAGTTAGCTTCCTTCTCGCTTTTTTTCTTTTATTTCCTTTTCATGCTGAGGATTTCTGCATGAAAAAAATGCATTGGATGATTCCCTTTACAATTCGCACCTTTTTATTTACTTTTTACTTTCTGCATATTGTCTGTTTATTACGAGATGCGCGGTGTCCAATCACTGGGCTTTATAGATGGGCTTTGCATGTATAGATGGGCTCGGAAAACAAGGTTTGACATCAGTAGTAGTGAGCAGGCTAACTAAGTCTCATGTGGCCCATGGATCGGGTACTCTCAATGCCTAGGATACACAAATGCCAGCCCAATTTGAAACTTGCCGTTCAATTCGAGTCAAATTATAATTTCATTTCCATATATGTAATTGAGAAAATCAGAATCCATGACTAAATATTGTTTAATTAAAATATTCCTTTTATTGATATAAACTAGGTGCTTAAATTATTTAAAGAGGAAAAATTAGTTCAGCATTGAATATTAAGACAAGAATTACGCATTTACTCCTACCTAATTGGGGGGCCATGAGTAAGAAAATCCTCTTAAATTATCAAACAAGAAATAAAATATTTATCAAATAAAATAAATATGGTATAACAAATATTCATTTAAACAACAAAATAATTCAATTAGAATTTCTATTTTTTAATTAAAAAAAACTAATTACATGCCTGTATTTAATTACAATTGAGTAGTTTTTTTTTTCTTACAAATTTATTGTACTTCATTTTCAATTATGGGAACTTCCGATACTAAATTTTTTACTCTAATCAACTACTATATTAATTAGCAATTATACGTCAAGATCAAGCAAAACCCTAATCCTGTAAATACATATAAAACCTAACGAGTTCTCCATTGAATTTATCACTTTGTCTTCAAAAGCAACTGCCTTCTTATCTTCCAAAACACCACAGTAATACCAATGGCTGTCCCTGTAATTCCTCTCTCTCTCTCTTGCTCCTTGTATATCTATTTTTATATATACGTCACTTTTTTCTTCTTTTTTATGTAAACAATAAATGGTCTATTCTTGCTTTAAATTATGAATTCATCCTTCAAACTTTAACCATTTGATTATGAAATCTATTCATTTGGTTAGCCCTTTTGTTTATTTTTGCAGATTTTCACCGTGAAAGTGGATTTAATTTGCTGTTCGAAATGTACGCTGAGAGCCACGGAAAAGTTGCAGAAAATCAAAGGTTTTTTCCCTTATTTTCTTACAGTTTCAAGGATTTTTCTGTGTCTTGAAATACTATTTTTGAAAGTGTTTCCTTCTTAAAAATTGTGTCTAATTGACAGGGGTAGATTCCATCACCATCGACGCAGCAAAAGATTTGGTGACTGTTTCCGGCAGTGTTGAGCCTAGGGTAATTCTAGAGAAGTTCGCTAAGTGGGGGAAAACCGCAGAACTTTTTTCCTTTCAAAAAGAACCCGTGGAGATTGGTGATGGCGACGACAGTGATAAAACTAATCTGAATAAAAACTCTTACAGGAAGAGCGATTCATCAGTTCCCGGTGCAGAACCGGCCAGCAGGTGTTTGCATGATAACCCTAACATGCACGTCGCCAGACACAGCAAGAAGGATAGATGGTGTTGGCTTGGTAAAAAATTATTCGGAAACAAGCCGAGGGCTAGATCCTCGGCTGAGAAAGCTCATGCTGACAATAAGTGGCAGGCTCCAAGGATACCAGTGAATAAATTTGGATCATCAAAGCCAATTTATGGAAACCAATTGGCTATGCATGAGTTTGGCGGATCCTCACATTATCCATTTTATGGTAGCCAATTACCTGCTGATCAATTTGGATTGTCAAGAGCATTTAATGGAAGCCATTTCAACAGACCATCGATGTATGGAAGACCAGGGCAACCTGTAACTCCACAGCCAATGTATATGCCAGGGCAACCATTCTTGCTCCCATATGCGGGGGGGATGCAGCCATGGGCCGCCGCTGCACCGTCGCACTCGGTCAATCCCATGATCCACTACACAGGTTATGACGATAATTATCGCCATTAGTGAGCTGCATGGCATGCAAGGTGCACAATAATGGAGTTCACCTTTAAGGTGTTGCTCAAGCTCTGTTTAGATTCTGTTGTAGATGATGGCATTGGACAATTGTTCATTTTCGTCCTTTAACTTAATTGAGAAAATTGCAAAAAGGAAAAAAACACAGTGAAGCTGTCATGATGGGATCTGTGACTCGGGCATTCTGAAAGTTGATGCTGTTTTTCCACTATCCTTTTTGTTTTACATGTTTCACCTGCGTATGGATGTAGTGGGGGAGGGGCGTGCGTTGCCTTTCGGGCGGCTAGTCAGTTTTCTAAGTATGTACGATTAAAAGTTGAAAATAATTATAAAATTATAATTTTTAATAGTTCTTATAAATATTATGATCATTATAAAATTTAATGGTTTGAATAAGTTTGAGTAAAGAGATATATTATATTAAAAAACACGCATACACCTTATTTAAGATAGATCATATTGTTATTTGATTGTTTTTTTAGATAATCTTTTTTTTTGTTGGTTTTTTATAAGATTTAAGGTAGATTTTTTTTTGGCGATTTTTATCATATTGAGTTAAAATTTAATAATTCTAAGATTTAAGTTTTAGCATTGTTTTTATTTTTTTGTATCTTTAATACTTGAGAACACGCTTTACAAAATGGTTTTACACTCTCAAATATTAAAGTCTACAATCAAGTCCTATACTTAAAATGTAAAGTGAATAAAAATATTAGTAAAAAGTATTTTATATTTTGATCAAACCCTAATGAAAAATTATAAATTAATTACGTTATTTTTTTACATTTTTTTACATGAAAAAATATACAGTTTTTTATTATTATTTTTTAAAATATACTTAGAACAAAATATTTTATGTTTTTGAAATAAGTTTTTTTTTGAAAATTTGGGGAAAATCAGATATTTTGTATGACTTCGTGTCTTATAATATAAGTCGATGACTTGATATTAAATAAAATTGGTAGAAAAACTTGCTACCAAAACAAAAATATTTTTGAAGTTTTAGAAAACTTGAATATTTTTATAACTCACAGTGTAAGTTCAAGACCCCATATTATACATTTTAATTATTGGAAAAATATGGGAGAAAATCATATATATTTTTTAATCATTATAAAATTTAATGGTTTGAATAAGTTTGAGTAAAGAGATATATTATATTAAAAAACACGCATACACCTTATTTAAGATAGATCATATTGTTATTTGATTGTTTTTTTAGATAATCTTTTTTTTTTGTTGGTTTTTTATAAGATTTAAGGTAGATTTTTTTTTGGCGATTTTTATCATATTGAGTTAAAATTTAATAATTCTAAGATTTAAGTTTTAGCATTGTTTTTATTTTTTTGTATCTTTAATACTTGAGAACACGCTTTACAAAATGGTTTTACACTCTCAAATATTAAAGTCTACAATCAAGTCCTATACTTAAAATGTAAAGTGAATAAAAATATTAGTAAAAAGTATTTTATATTTTGATCAAACCCTAATGAAAAATTATAAATTAATTACGTTATTTTTTTACATTTTTTTACATGAAAAAATATACAGTTTTTTATTATTATTTTTTAAAATATACTTAGAACAAAATATTTTATGTTTTTGAAATAAGTTTTTTTTTGAAAATTTGGGGAAAATCAGATATTTTGTATGACTTCGTGTCTTATAATATAAGTCGATGACTTGATATTAAATAAAATTGGTAGAAAAACTTGCTACCAAAACAAAAATATTTTTGAAGTTTTAGAAAACTTGAATATTTTTATAACTCACAGTGTAAGTTCAAGACCCCATATTATACATTTTAATTATTGGAAAAATATGGGAGAAAATCATATATATTTTTTAAAATACCTATTTGAAAAAAAAATTGGAGTTAACATCAAAAATGCAAATTGGAGTTAACATCAAAAATGCTTCTCCTTTTCTTTCATTCCCCTCATAGAATGAATAATCAGTAGGATCAGGAGGTTTGGCTCAGTCCTAGGATGAGGCCGGGACGAGTACGTAATAGTTAACTATTTGGGAGTTTGATTGAAGTTGATTTTGAAAATATTTTTTATTAGAAATATATTAAAATAATATATATTTTTTATAAATAAATTATTTTTAACATTAGAATATAAAAATGATCTTCTTTTTTTTTATTTTAAAGTGAATAATAATAATTGACGAGGGGGTGCCAAATTATAGGGCTTTTGTAAAATCCGAATTGGACTGGTCCGGTTGGTGAACTTGGTGGACGAATCCACAGTATTAATGGGCTTAGAGGATGGGCCTGTCCATGTGCTCTTCTGCAGTAGTAAGCTTAGATGAGGGGGTGCATCGTAAAACAAACCACAAACCGTGTTTTCAGCGTAAAACAACCCCATGTAAAACAAACCGGATGATCCCTTCACATTCCAATCCCCATATCCTCCGCTTGCGTAACTTAGAAAATTAGAGGCTTCGTTAAATCAATCTCTACACTGATTCCATAAAATTTGGCTCTTGCTGACAACTCAGTTGTCTCGTCTACACGGATAGTACGATCAACCGATTACCAATCCTATTAAGGATTATTTTATCATAGATGATACTATTAGGAATAATGATTTTGATATTAATTGGTTTGATTGATATGTTGTGTGCGAGAAATTTTGGTGATGAATTTCATCTAATCAAGTTAACGATATAATACAGAAATCACAAATCGTTGAAGAGTATAGGTCATTTGGAACAGCGATAAGGGTTGAAGTGAGAAGAAAACACATAAGCCTGTAGGAACTACTTCCAAGGCAAAGATCAAGCAAAACCATATATATATATATTTTCCTTTTTGATTAACCAAATTAAGATAAGCAAAGTGAAACGTGAAAAGCAAGACAACAAAAGGAAAATATTTCTGAATCTCATGAACAAAGAAATTTCAGTAAGTCTTTCCTTTTCGTTTAAACAACAAAGTTGCATCCACGGTTTACGGAGGGGACAAATATTTCTCATTCTTCAGGACTAGAGAGAGTAAATTCTGTACATGATATTTGGAAAGTATTCTACAGCCTACAAAGTTTTTTTCACTAATCTACGTTAGTCCTTCAAGCTAGAGGTGAGATCGATAAAGATGTCTTCTCGACAAGGGATCGTCAGGCCACCCATTGGATGTTGGAATCCAAATTCTTCTTCAGCTTTGCTTAGTAGCTTCCGAAATGAAGGTTGGTTCAAGTACGATACTGGAATCACAAATCTTTTCTTCTCTTCTTCTCCAACATATACTGCAACGTAGCCTTTTCTGACATCTTTAGCCGCAGATGATCCTCGAAGAATATTTTGCTTAACCTGAAGAATACGGGGCAAGCGAATAGCCATCATTTTGTTCGGGTGTGTGTTAGAACAATCTGAAGATTATAAAGGTTTTAGTAAAGAAATGAGAGCTCTGATAGTTGATGAGAATGTAAAGGCTGCAATTGTGTGAATATATAGATGAAGTAATATAAAAGGAAAATCATTTTTTACGTGGATCAGTGGGCGCAAAGGCATTTAGATGGGGTCTGATGGAAGACATGAACTAATGAGGGATCACATGGTATTGTTTTCTGACTCAGAACACCATGCCCTACAACTTTCAGAAAACACCCAACTCAGGACCCACTTGAATCTGAAGGAGTAATTAGCTAAGCTTAGATAAGTATATGACATGATCTGACGTAATACATTTAATAATTGAAACCTAGATCTTTCTAACATCTTCGTCAATTATTAAAGAAACGGTGTTAACCTGAACTTAACTGAACCCGTAAAAAATCTAATTAACTCGGGCAAAATCAATTAATTTAACTAATAATTTCAAAACCCGAAAGCTGATCTTTAAGCATAGCATATACCTTGACAATGAAAGTGATACTTTGGAAAGATCAGCTAATTCAGGGTTTCGTCTGTGAAGATGAGCTGATGCTGTTCTGCCAATGGTGATTTTAATCGGTCAAACAAGTGCGCAATCAAATATCTTCTTGGAACGGTATCTCAAAAACCCTTCCTTCTTTTGTTTATCCTAGAGGAAAATGTCTACAAACATTAAGGCATTAATCCAAACGAGGAGATTTTTTACTTATTTTTGTGCTAGAGTAACTCAAATCCTTGATGATAACATATTTGACTGAAGAGCATGGATATATAGTTGGGAAATGGAAATGTATAACGTAGTAAACAAAGTTGAAGCATAGAAAGAATCTCATTCATTACTTCTCGCAATTTCCTAATTAAAACTGTTTGAAAAACTGCCGTAACATTTAGTTTTCCAACACTGAAACATTTTCTTTTCCTTCGGAAGAAAAAATGGGATTAGCAGAAGTATGTATAACTACTATCTACTTGAACTGTGTTAGCCTCTAAAAAAAGGGGGGAGGGGGAGCTCTTTTAAGTTTGATCCAAGCCTTTGTCTGATTTCGAAACTGATTTGAGCAAGTACTGGCTTCAATGAAAATGTCTTCTCTACAAGGAATTGTGAGATATCCCACTGGATGATCAAAATATTCAAATTCTTCTTCAGTTTGATTCAGAAAGTCCTGAAATATAGGCCGGTTCAAATATGATATTGAAAATACAAATCGCTTCTTTTGGATTTTTCCATCATAAACTGCAAGGCAGACGAAAGGAAACCTATTATTTCAAATGAACAGGCAAGAAAAATAAATCTAAGAAGACTTGTTAAGCAAAGGAACTGTGGATTCTAAAGGATGTGAAGGCTTGAAATGCTCGTCAACCTAACTAACTGTGTATTTATGGATGCAAGGTTCACACGATACAAATCGCTTAATGAAAGAACCTGGTCGCCAACAGCCCTTGAATGTGGAGTGATTTAGAGATCAGCTCATGAATCAACACATGGTTTTGTCTTCAATTTGCAGACAAAATGACCCCACTGCTTCTATGAACTATATAGGTCTACTGATTGTCCAATTGAAGTTATTTAAAAGGAGGATGATATATATACTGATCGTCCAATTGACAATATAAGCTGATATTTTCTCTCTTTTCTTCATAACTAGACTTGCTAAGTCTCCTGTCATTTATTTTATAGTTTAAGGCAAGATATCCATTGGATTTTTTCTTTTCAGATTATCATATGTTTATCAATTTCAAAGAGTGGTATGATATTTTCTTGGAAAAGGAAACTAGAATCTAGTTGCATGAAAAAGTACTTAGCTCATGACAACCTCAGCTGCCCTCAAAAACATTCAGAGAGATGTAGAGATTGGCTGTTTATCGTGTGTGTCTCATCTACGTACCTTTCCTACAAGCATGTCTAATTTCCTGTTCTTGAGTATGGAAGAAGAAAGCGGTAGTAAGAACCTTTTCCTTCAGTCAGAAAAAAACCATCAATAACATAATTTGAGTAGCATCTGGAAGCTCTGAGAATTATGACAGATGCGTATCATATCCGACACACTAATTTCATATCAATGAATAAACTGGCTTGACAGATGACAGTACGCAATAAAGCTCACATGGCCTTGCCCAGCTGCCAGTACTGATGATTTGACAACTCGATACATCATCGTACGGAGATGCTTTTACTTTTAGGAGGGATCTCTAAAAATCTATTATGATAGATGATGGATCTTTTTGAAGAGCGCCCCCCCTTGCAATTTGCCAAACATGGCCTTATACATTTCACAGGAGGATTGACCAGAAGTTGCACAGTCAGCCAACGCAGCTGGAGAGTACACAATTAAGTTCACATGGCTTTGCCCTACTGTCATTTCTGATGATTAGCCAGCTCGAAATATCATCGTAAGGAGATGTTCTTCCTTTGAGGAGGGATCACCGACAGTATCTATAGTCTGCTAAATGAGTGATCATTTTCAAGAGGTCTCCTTTTTTCATTTATGCCAAACGTGGACTTATACGTTCCATGGGAGGATTGCGTAGAACTCGCAGTCAGCCAAGACCAGCCTCTCGTGGTTATATGGTTATACGGTTAATGGTATGAGTGTCAACTTGTGATCATCGAATGATTTGAAGTTCTCTGCTGTATCTCTCTTTTCATGAACATGCGAGCTGAAGTGCTTGCAGAGCATAAGCATATCAGATTTATTTGTAATAAGAAAAGAATGATTTCATTTCACTTTTTGATAATGGAATGCATTATATTTGATCATGACATGTCAATTCTGAAATAAGAAAAGATTTATTTCATTTCACTTTCTCCTTTTTTGATTATTGAATGCTTCGACTTTCCAGACTCTATCTGTCCTAACTCCTACTTTAGTCTCTATCACCACTTGCTCCGTAGGAGGTAGGACTAACGTCCTGGGAACTCTCATAGTAACGAAATTTTAAAAGATAATCATTTTTGAAAATAAAGTTGAGTGGCCTCAATAATTTCAGGGGACAGTTGTTGAACAGTTCCTGCATATGCTATTATTGCAAAATGGCCCTCGGAGTATATCTAAAGTATATACAAGGGGATAGCGGGGGGAACTCAATGGAAAATACAAAATGATATATTGATATTATTTAAAAGCTATATTACTGATTTGACTGACTTTTCCCTATGAAAATGCTATTAACTGGACCGGGTTTGGCGGATTGCTCTGTCACGTAGCTCTGACACCTAGGAAAGTATCAAGGTTTCTACTCTATGCTACTGCATTGAAGAGAGGCTGAGACTACCAGAGAAGTCTACAGCTGAATTTGTGGCTTTGAATGAAGTATATGACTGGAAAAGTAAACAGTAACAGACACTAGAACCAGTTCCTTAAGAAAAAAATGAATGCTTGGTGGCACCAGGAGATTCCAGCCTTCCTGTTCCACCATTTAAGTCTATCATCTTGCAGAACAAGCATCTTGAAGTTCCCAAGAAGCTGTGTTCCATACTTAAATTACCATTCAAGTGTAACGTGGTTAGAAAAAAATTTAATTAGCAGGTGATGACAGTTCTTTGGAGTTCGGTCTTGTGAAATCAGACGTAAGATTGGGTAATCTTCGTCTGTGATGAACTGGTACGCTAATAGCAGAATGATGTTTGCTTAGTTCAGTCCACTTACAAGAAAATCTCTTGAACAACCAGCACATAGGACAGGAAAGGGCTACAGCAAAATAAAACCCTGTTACTGAAGTTTTTTTGGAGGAATATAAGTCAAACAAAACGCAGTAACTCATGCAATGGAAATTAACAAGAGAACAATAGAATATGATGGAAATTTCATTGATTAGTCTTTTCTATTTCCAAATCGGATACAATCTGACCAAAAGGCAGCAGCATCCTGTTTTGCTACACCATGAAACAAGTTCATTTCCCGAGGAAGAAAGAATTTTACAGAAACAAAGGTCTGTACATGGAACTCGTCGGTGTCTTAAATACAAAACCGTGTCAGTTTTTCTACGCCTTCATCAGCTTTCATGGCTGATTTAAGGAAGAAATGACATCATGAAAAATGTGTTCTTTGCAAGGAATTGTGAGGCCACCCATGGGATGATGGTATCCGAATTCTTCTTCAGCTTGACTTAGCAAGTCTTGAAACATCGGCTGGTTCAAGTATGATATTGGAATTATGAATCTCTTCTTTTGGATTTCTCCAACATAGACTGCAAGGCAACCCTTTGGCACATTTGAAGCTAGGTGGCTTTCTGCAGATGGAGATAGCTGAAGAATTTGCGTAGCTCGTATAATAGCAGACAAACGGAAACCCATTATCTGATGTGAATGAGAAGGAAATAGTTCTTGAGAGAGATGCTGAACAATGGAGTTTTTTATTCTGGAGAAGGTGAAGACTCGTGCTGCTTGTGAATGTAAAGGTGTCTGTATTTATAGAGATTCAAGGGTTTATTGCTAGAGATCCCCTGATGCATGTAGCCAGTGGTGCAGAGGCCATGGCAAGAGGTCTAATCAAGAAATTAGCTCATGAGCCATCACATGGTCTTGTCTTCGACCTAATTATCAAGAATGCAGGTCCGACTGGCCACTATTCATTTCTGTGAAACATCATGACCCCACTGCCTCTACGAACTAGTTATCTCTGCTTCAATTTGAAGCTATTCAAACCAAGTTGGTGAATTCTGTACATGCGAAGTACATAAGTACAGTCAGCCAAGAAAGACATCATAGTTGTGGTGGCAAGTGTCTATTGGTTATTGTCCACAGATTTGAAGATGACGTACGGCAGGATTTCTCTCTTCAACAAAGAAGGAAGAATCGGTGAGTTCAGCTAAAACAGATTATTAACCAAGTAGTGCCCCGACCATGTATGTGACTTGTCAATTCTGAAATAAGAAAAGATCCATTTAAATTGACATACCAGTGGAAGCACTTTTCAACTTTTCAGACTAGATTTGTCTTTTTCTGCCTATGTCCTATAACCAAGTAGTTTATAAATATTTATTTTTCAAAATATTTACTCTTTTTTTTTAATATTAACACATTAAAACAATTCAAATACACTAAAAAATTAAAAATATATTAATTAAAAAAACATTAAACCTCAATTCTTTACACGCTATCCTGCACCACCTCCAGGGCTATCGTACAGGCGAATCTGATGGAAATGAAATTGTAGAATTTATCAGTAGTGACAAAAAAAAAGTGGCTAGAGTTTTCAGTTAACATTGTTGTAAGAGTGGCTGTAAATGCTCTACGCCACATATAAAACTTGTCTGTTTCAAATATATTTTTAAAAAAAATTGATTTTTTTTTAATAAAATTAAAAAAAATTATATTTTATTTTTTATTTTAAATTAAAAAATAGTATTTTTAGATAATTTTTATATACTAATATCAAAATTATTTTTTTAAAAAATATATTATTTTGATATATTTCTAAATAAAAAAAATCAAAAACAAATTCAATGACATTCTCAATCATTCACTGCATATGTTAAGAAACCTGCTTTGGATTCTAACGTAGTAATGAAAAAAAATGATAAAATAATAATGTAAAAAATATTTTAAATAATAGAATATTTTAAAGAGTTTTTGGATAATATATATAAGTTGCGAGTTGTAAGTCTTATCTACAACTCTCATATTATAAAATTATTGGATATAAAATTCAATAAAAATAAGGAAGAGAAAAACAAAAAAAAAAAGAGCCATCACATTCTATTTTTTTCAATTTATATCTGCATCAAGACAAGCTTTAGTTTAGTGCATGTTTGGAGTGCGGCAACTTTTTTTTTATTAAAGTCTTGATTCAGATAAGCATAGGTTACGTCAAATTAAAATATTTGAAGATAAGACTGGAAACATATGCTTAAAAAAACATCTATGAAGATTCGTATTGAATGGAACCAAGCAGATATTCTCAGCAAACGTCTAAGTGTGTGCACAGTAATGATAATCAGTAGTTATCGTCCTTAATTTTTATGGATTAGATTTACACCAGCAACATATCTCTGTGGTGTGTGATGTTTATCAGTTCGGGGTCCCTTGACTTGAAAAATTTGAACAGTGGGTTCTGCGATGCAAGAGAGGTGATGAGATAGCATTACAGAATTGAAAAAAAGAAGTTTTACTACAGTGATTATACACCTGACAGTCAAATTCTCCTATAATAATGTTTTAACTAGACAGGCATAAGAACAATAGCTTGAAATTTAGCTGTGACAACAAAAGTAAATTATAAATGATTCTGCTTAGTTAGCCATCGACTACTATTAAATGTCTTCTTAATTTGTTTTTCCTTCCAGGAATATGTCAACAGCAGCAGCAAGGACAGGATCGGATTGTCACAGAATAGAAATCCAGCTACAGAAAATTATTGTTATTATTATTATTATTACTTGCTTCTTAGGAGCACAATTCAAACAAAAATGGAATTAAAAATTGAAAAGAGAAAGATCATGCAATGGAAAATTTGAAAGAGGACAGCGGAATCGGAGAGATAATTTCCATTCATTAATTCTTGCAGTTTCCAGATTGAAATTCAATTTGACGAGAACTTCAATGACATCCAGTTTCCTGACAGTTAAAAATGTTCATTTCCCTGAGGAAGAAAAAAGGTATCGCAAGAACTCTGTACAGTGTACTCATAAATATCTCTACTTTAAGCGCGCCGAGCTGCTACACACCATTGCCGGCTTTCGCTGCTGATCTAAGCAAGAAATTATATCATGAAAAATGTCTTCTCTGCATGGGATTGTGAGACCACCCATCGGATGATGATATCCGAATTCTTCTGCAGCTTGACTTAGCAGGTCTTGGAACGTAGGTTGGTTCAAGTATGATATCGGAACTACAAATCTCTTCTTTTGGATTTCTCCAACATAGACTGCAAGGCAACCCTTTGGCACAGTCGAGGATGCTTTGCTTGCTGCAGATGGAGAAAGCTGCAGAATTTTCTTAGCACATGAGATAGCAGGCAGACGAAAACCCATTATTCAGAAGTAAATAACAGAAAATATCTTGTAGAACTTGTTGAAAAGGGGAGTTTTTGATTAAGGACTGTGTTGTTTGTGTATTTATAGAGATATGTTAAGGAACTATTTCACCTAAAAGCTTAAGTTTATAAGTGAGGCTCCAATAATATGATTTATATTATTTTCTAACACATCCCCTCAAGTGAAAGCACCAAAGGCTTGAAACTTACACAAGTCCACATCACCTTGTGCTTAGTTTTTATCAAATAGAATGGGAGTGGTGAGATTTGAACTCGTGACCGTTGGGTTAACAAGGCTCTGATACCATGTTAAGGAACCATCTCACCTAAAAAGTTAAGCTTGTAAATGAGATCCCAATAATATAATTTATATTATTCTGATCCTCTAATACAAGCAGCGAGCGCTGAAGAAGACAACGCATGAGCCGTGAGGTGTAGTCAAATTTGATGGAATTGACCTAATAACATCAGTTTGAAGAGCACTCTAGCATGCTAGGTCTCTCTTCAATAAGTAGTAGGACAGAAAGTAGAAGCTCAGAAACTTGCAATGCAGAAGATTGAAAAATAAAACCATGACTATATGGCGGGCCGCCACCGTGAAGGTCATGCCCTGCCACCAGTCGTTCCAGTCCCTATCATCAGCCACCGTGTACGGGGATGCCTTTTACTTTACGAAAGGATAACGAACAGTCTGCAGTAGGATAGATGAAAATTGGTTTTCAATGGTGGGAAAATAATATCTTCCACGTTTTTTCAATTCAATGCGTCAACTTTCTGGACCAGCCATATCCTGCTCTTTAGTCTCCATCGCCACTTCCCTGTAGAGCCATCCTACAAGAGCTTTTACGTAGTGAAACGAGAGGAAATTATCAGTTGTGAGAACAGAATGAGTGGCTGACACAAGTAGTTGTCATTGAGAAATATCAGTTCACGGGAACGACGCATCATCCATCTTTCTTTCATTTCCCCGCAATTGGGCTAAATTCCATAGTAACCTTATGGGCTTGATTTCAAGACCATCTTCGCTTGGGCTTTATTTCAACTTTCCGGCCCAGGTCTTTTATGGCTATTTATTTATTCATTTCAAGATTGTTTTGTCAAAGTATATAATTTTCGATATTTTCATCTTAATTTATTTTTTAAGAGTCTTGTTATTCATTCTATATAATTAATAATAAAAATTATTTATTCAAATTATAAATTATTTAAAAGATTTAATGTTTTATCAGGCTCTTTTTAAAAATCGAAACAAATATATTTTTTAAAAGAGTAATTTATATAAAAAAAATATTTTAAGAATTTTTTTTAATAAATCAGCATTTTTTAAATAACATTAGTAGTGGAAAATAATATTCCGCAATGGAATAATCTAAAAAGTAGCAAATGCTAGAGAAATGAAAAAACATTCTTTGTGTTTCAAATTTATAAATACAAAGACATGATAATACAAGAATAGATAAAACTTTTTTTCCACTGATTTATTAATCATTAATCAAATAGGATAAAAATAATAATTAGATAACGTTCGGATAATGATCCAATACAAATTATATTTTTGTATTATCTGGAAAAAATTAGGAGAAATTAAACAGAAACAAACATCAGAATCGGTATCCCTCACAAGTTGAAGTCATTAGGTTTCCCTCACAAGGACGACATCCTGAGAATGAGTCCTGTGAATTCTTCTTCACTGCATGGTATTGAGAGGCCCAAACTCTTCTTCAGCTTGACTCAACAAGTTCTGGAGTGAAGGATGCTTCAAATATGAAATTGGAATGGTAAATCGCTTTTTCTGAGCTTCTCCAACATAAACAGCAAAGTGGCCCTTACGCACATTAGAAGTCTCCTGCGAGAAGATGATTCACCTCAGGATTTGCTTAGCATTGACAATTCCAGGCACGCGGATAGGCATGTCGAAATTCTTTGTAAGACTCAGAAAGTAGAGAAGAAGATGCACTGGATTGCAATCTCCGGTAAAATGTTATAAAGGGAAAAAACTCTGTTGTCAACACTTTCAAGTGGACTGGGTGGCCATTACAACAGAGCTCCCTTTGGCCATATACTCTTTGGAATCACATGGTTTTGCCTTCCAACTATCAATAAAATCTTGAAAGATTTCACACCTTGTTTTGTTGCAATTCATCTTGGCCTACCACTCAACAAAGTTTGAAAGCGTTATATCATGGCCTGCTTGCTAAGACGTATACCCAGCAGTGCTTTAAAATGAAAGGTTAACTACTAAAAAACTCATAGGGTGCATCAAATTTGGCATAGTCTATTGGAAAACAATACATCACCAAGCAAAATGTTAGTGGAAGCCTGTTCTTGATCAAATTAACATGATGGGCATCATTACCTTATCTGAAATGGCGCTGAAGATAACAAGAAATATACAAACTAACCCTCTTTTTTTTTAACACGGTAATGTTTTCAGCATTATGAGAGAAGCATGTTCGGTGATCATATGAATATAGGACCAGGATTTGAAGAAATGATAGGTTGTGAGGAAGCACCAACCAAACTGAGCAAATGATCTCAACTATTTAAACCATGATTGAATTAAAAAGGTTTGAATAAATACATGAAAATTCTCTTTCTAGATAGAAACATTACACTAGTTGACCAAATAGATTCAATAAGTTCTTGAAACGTCAAACTTTTTTATAGTAATGATTTGCACTAAACAGTGCCAAATATTTCCAACGTCACTAGAACCAGATCCTATTTGATGGGGCTGTGAATCAAAAATAGAAAAAAAATACTCTCGAAAATATGATAAAGGTAGGGTGAAAAAAAGAGGAACTGCAGCTGACAGTCCTTGGGATAAATATGCTTCAAAAATTGATCGCCTTATATTAACCGAATCATCCACCTGTACGGTTATACTCAAACAGACTCCATGATTGAGTAGTATTTTTTTTCAATCAAGATTGAAAGAAAAAAAAGAATTTAGTGTCTTTGCCACTCTCCAGTAAAAAATGCTTGCATATCCAGTATTTGAGTCTCCAACAATTATTCCAGTAATTACATATCCAATTTTACCTATGGGCGAATATGCAAGCATTCGTTTCATGCTTGTTAGAGTAATAGTAATAGCAATGAAATTTCTCACTATCATGCTCATAATAGCAAGGGTTTCAGAAAAAGATGGCATTCCTTAGATGATAGAAATAAAAACAAAATAGAAAAATGGAGTGGCTGAAACTAAAATAGTTATATTCAACGTTACTGAAAGAAAAACATCACTGGAGTGGGATTCAGAATTGGAAAGAGGATTCCTGGCTTCTATCTCTCATTCAAAACCGTGAGCCAGAGTTTTACATTGTATTAAAAAAATACAATATTTTTGAAAAAATAGAATTTTTTTATTTCAAATTAAAAAAAATTGATATTCTTATATCATTTTCATGTACTAATATCAAAAATAATTTTTTTAAAAATAAAAAATATTATTTTAATATATTTTTAAATAAAAAATATTCTTAAATTCAATTTTAACCAGACTCTCGAAGAAGCATTTTATCTCGCATGACTACTAAGTTGTGAGAAGAAAAAAACTCATCTCTTTTTATGATAATTTTATGTATAAGACCGAATCCATTTGATTTCAAAAAAGGGTTGTTAATCCTTAACTTTTGGAGAACCCCACAAAAATTTTAATCATAAAGAATAAAAAAAGAGCTTTATTAAGGGAAAAAAATAAATACAAATTGAATTTATTGAAAAAAAGAAGGAAATCAGGCTTGATGCCTCTACCTCGACGTGCTTGGACCAAGCTTAGGAGGCCCAGGCGCTTAATATTTTCTTATGAAGTAGTGAACGGCGCGTCACCCCCTACATCCTCTCCAGCAACCGGATTGTTACTGGAAAATGAAGGGCAGCCACTTAAAGGTGTTCTCGATCGAAACGTCAATGTTTTCACCGTTTTCACTCAAAAAGATCTCACACCCATCCCTACAATATCCACAAACATATTTTCAATTCTAAAACCTATTCCAATCCATCTTAAATGGATTAAAAATAAAATCAAGTTCTTGAAACGAAAACGGATCCCAGTTTCAACCTCGATCCATTCCCCATCCATGAAAGAGTTTTTCTTGGACATCAATCAACTCCATATATCAAGACCATCACTTTGACATTTCTTTTTCCTCGTGACTAGAGTTGTAAGAAGTAAGCATATTAATAATCATGGTGTTAATTATTAGTGTTTAAATATCATATTTATAACAACCCTTGTTATCGATCGAGAAATACTATATATTAGATAATCTTGGAAATGCTTTAAGAAAAAGAAGGAAAAAAGGACTCATGGAAGGTTTTTTGGGCTCATGTCTGTCCTGCAATAATTACAGCTAAAGCTTTTAGAAGCTGACAATGGCAATCCAGAGCTGGAGACTGGTAATGGGCCGATTGTCGATAGATCAAATGTTCCCGAGATGTATATTGCTGTAATTATCAGCACATGCAGTGAGAGATAATGAACAGCTGGAAAAGTAATTTCTACAGTGGAAAGTGCAGCTGAAATTTGAGTTTTATGATGGATGGAGCAAAGTACTTTGTATATATGGTGTTCTTCTTCTGTTATTACGCTCCACTTTCCAAACCCTAACCATTAGTGCTTTTCTTAAAACTAATCACTCAAGATTAGATTAATCGCGTGATGATCTACAGGTTGCAAGTGAGATCGATGAAGACTTGCACAGTGCAGAGGATGCTGAGACCTCCCATTGGATGATTAAAGCCCTGCTCTTCTTCAACACGACTAAGCAGGTTTTGAAAGGAAGGGTTCTTCAAGTAGGAGATAGGAACAACAAATCTCTTCTGAGTTTCTCCAACATACACAGCAAAATGGCCTTTTTGGCACACCTGTGGTGATTGAAGAATACGCTGTGCAATCTGCTTAGTATTATACAAGTGAATGCCCATTATACCTGTATGAGAGTGGTAACCCTAAATATATGTATATTAAGGATCTTAGTTAAGAGAATTGCTAGAGAAGCTGGTTTTGCACTGAGTGGCTATCCGCATGTGGGATGGGTGTTTATATAGGGAGAAAGCTCTCTTTAAGGCCAATGAATTTCGACACCCCTAAGGCCAAGTTACTACTCAATACACGGATCAATAATTGGTGAAAATACTGTTGGCAGTGGGATCTTCTTAAGGACATAATATATTCAATATCAATCCAAGTTTTTTTAAAACTACACCGTCTTCTTGTACCTGAAATATCTAGGTTAGTAAGAAAAGGCTAAATTGTGTATTAGAGAATAATATAAATTATATTTTGTGGTTTTATCTAATATCTTAAAATTTTAGGTAAAATAGTTCTTTAATATCGTAGCAGAGTTTTGTTGACTCAACGGTCATGAGTTTAAATCTCATCATCCTCATTCTATTTGATGAAAAACTAAGTACAAAGTAGTGTGAACTTGTGCAAGTTTTAAACTCAAAAAAATTTCATTTAAAGAGATGTGTTAAATAATAATATAAATTATATTCTATAATTTTATTTAATAATTTAAATTTTTAGATAAAATAATTAGTTAATATGTACGGACAGTCTCATTGGGCGGGTGTGCACTGTGCACTGCCACAGAAATGAAAAGCACTAGTAAGTGCCTGTGTGTTCGGAGATTGGCCGCTAGTTTTTCCTATATATATATATATATATATATATATATATATATATATATATATATATATATATTTGTGAATGCGACGTGATTGGGGTGATCATTTTTAAATTAAGAACTTGCTATACGATAAATCTAATTATAATCCGACCACATTTTTTCTGATTTTTCAAAATGGGTTCTTAATTTATAATTAATTTCTTTTAATAAATTGCTGATATCAAGGAGTGCTAGAGCTAGTTGACTGTAATTTCCAAACCTAGCTAACTGAGTGGAACCCTATATCTTAGCTGCGAGCAAACGTTAGCAAGTCTCTAGGTTAAAATTTGATCATTTCACCCTCTGGTTAAATTAGGTTTTGGTATATATGGTCAAGTCCCCCATTATTATACCTTCATGAGGGGTTGCATGAACTCATGTTTTCTTAGCGCTAGCTAACCAATGTAATCGGTAAAATTAGCTACTCTTATCCCAAGCAACAGGGGATCAAATAAACATCATATTGCTCACTTGGATTTTCTTTTTTCCCTTTTCTAAGACCAACAGTGGTCTCGAAATTAGAATGAAAAAGCTTCTTATTTATAACCCTATCCCTACTAGGACTTGTACGGGGCTGTTTGGCATTGCGATCGGAAATTGTTTATGAAAAAATTTTAAAAAAAGTTATTTTTATTTTTTACTTTAAATTAAAAAAAAATTAGTGTTTTTAAATTATTTTGAAGTACTGATGTTAAAAATGATTTTTTTAAAAAAAAATATTATTTTGATGCATTTCTAAACAAAAAATACTTTAAAAAACAACTGCAATCGCACTCCCAAATAGTAATCGAACTCATAACTCGTTCTTGCGTGTATCGCTACAATTTGCTATATCTTGGACCCTCTTGCGACTAAAACTTATATATTAATTGGATGCTGATTTTGAGAGTAGCCTGGACATCGTCAACATTTATCTTAATCCTAAACCCTGTTTTGTGTATATTTTCTCCTGTAGAATGAAATTAAGTGTTCACATTAATATTAGAGTTGATATTAAAAATTATGAAGGCTTTAACTTTTTGTATTAGCATGAAGCACAAAACATCCCATTAAATAAATAATTTGTCATTAATTAGAAAATTAATTATGATATCCTAGTAGATATATTAATCTGTACTGTATGAAAATGTAGTTCTCAAATATTAGAAACAACGTATATTTATAGCTTAAAGAAAGAAAGAAAAATGTCTGCAGTACTGAAAGATGTTCAGGAGGAGGGGTTGACAGCAAATAATCAATCAAGCGTACATATTTATAGCTTATCAGAGAAGGAATAGAAATGCAAATTAATTAATTCGTCAATGGTTTAAGTTCATTTACTCTAAGACCCATATCGGTTTTTCCTACCAATCTACGAACTGCAACTTATCAGATCATGGAAGACTTGCTCGCTGCATGGGATGGTGAGACCTCCCATGGGATGGTTGAAGCCATACTCTTCTTCTACAAGTCTAAGCAACTTCTGAAATGAAGGATTCTTCAAGTAGGAGATGGGAATAACACATCTCTTTCGAGTTTCTCCAACATAAACAACGAAATGGCCTTTCGGCACAACACTGCTTTCTTCTGAAGCCAAAAGAACACGCCTCACAATCTGCTTAGCGTTGAACAAACGGATACCCATAATGGTCAGAGTGGCAATAAAAAACCTTTGATGGAAACAGATTGCTGCGAAGCTGAAGAATCTGAAAGTATTAAGAGATGCTTTAGTTGCACTGAATTGCCTTATGGACAAATGGCTTAGGGTTTATATATAGGGCAAATAAAGCCCCACGATATAGCTAGCTAGTCCGTCACTCAATAATTGGTGAAGATACTGTTGCAGTGGGAGCAGTAAACTTTAAGGACATGTTCGTGATGAATACACAATTACGCGTTGGCAAAGATGAATCTTCGAAGGATTTTTCATGTCTATGTTAATGTACGTTAAGTTTTCATGCATGGCCTACCACGTTGAAAAGGAAGAAAACAACGGTGGCCTAGCTGAAATTATTAGGGTTCTGTTCATGGGCTCCTCATGCACTGTATATCAAGCAGAACTATTGGAGGAAAGACAAGCTGCTGAGGGATATAACTATGATTCTTTTTACCAGATGATATGTAACTATATATATTATTACATCTTTTGATGAAGTTATTTCAATCGAATCAAAATAGATCTTATTCTTTTACCAGAATGATCATATGTCGTGACCATACATATTACAGAATCCTTTCCTAAGTATCATTTCGTTCTATCAAATCATTCATATTCTTTTAGTAAATGGTCATGTCAACATACTAAAAGTTTTAGATGGAGTCAAATACACAGAACTAGTTCGACTGGTATCATGTTTGTTAATAATGACCTGCCAGACACAAAGCAGACACATGAGTGCAGAGGTTGTTGTGATCACATGAACCCTTTGAAAGAGTGATAGGCTGAATGGTAGCATGTCAAACTAGCCGGTCGAGCATGTGTGTGTATTAATTAATTTTTCTATATTTCTCGTAATAATTTCCTGACCCACTTGACTCGAACTTAAACCTGTAATTAATTGAGAAAGTGGCTTGAAGTAAGACTTTAGAAAATACATTTAGTGTTAAGTACATGGTTTGTCGTCATTGGTTAACGTTATCCATAATTCTCGACCTTCTAATTTTTCCATATATTTTTGTGTTTCTATTCAATCTTGAATCATATTACCCTTTCTTGGCCTTAAATTTATCTTTATATTCATGTTTCTATGAATATTGGATTAAATTTCCGAACGAAATGACTTATATTTGGAATTTAATTTAATAATTTAATTTTTTAGATAGGATGATTTCTTGATATGATATCAAAACTTTATTAACTCAGCGGTCATGAGTTTGAATTTCATTATCCTTATTCTATTTAACAGAAATTAAGCATGAAGTAATGTGAGTTTATACAAGTTTTAAACCCAAAAACCTTTTACTTGAAGGGATATGTTAAAAAATAATATAAATTATATCTTAAAATTTTAAACAATAACTTAAATTTTTAAATGAAATGATTTATTAACAAATGTTTGGGCTATTCTTCCAAACCAATCTAGCTGACATAAATACAAATTTGATCAATAACGATTTGAAAATCTAGTTGATGTTATTTTTTAAAATGATTTTCGTTAAAAAATATATTAAAATAATAATTATTTTTTACCTAAACCATATTAAAATTATTTAAAAATAATAATCTAAAACAAAAAAATACAAATAAAAATCTTCAGAGGACAGTACTAAACAGGAAATTAAGAGCATCGCCCCCACAATATTCGTCGCAGTGGGCTGGCTACTCGTCATGTTGGACAAGTGATCACGACTCGCGAGATACTATGAATATTGAGCCGCCTTGTCATTTTCTCTCTACGTGGAAGTCAAAGAAATGACCACCACTCCATGTCCTTGCATCCTCTTATGTCCCAGCTAGCTTTGTTTTCTCTCCCGGTTTTTCTGGACGCTCATTATTCTCATCTGGTTTTTCTGCATGTATTAGGCGAAACAATTTATTTTAAAAGTGATTTTTATTTTTTTATTTAAAATTATTTTTTTGTGATTTAAAATATTTTGATGTATTGATATTAAAAATATTTTATTTTTAAAAAAATATTATTTTAATTTATTTGAAAATAATTTTTTTTTTTTTAAATCTCAACTATATTCTCAAGCAACTACATGTAATTAAAAGGTATAATTTTAAGTACTGCGTGCTTCTTGCAGCCAATTTCTTTTAAATGGGTAAGTATTTTAATGGTTTCTTGATAGGTCTGGGTCATCATCAGTTCGTTGTTCCTTTTAAGCTTGTAGACTAGACTCTATTTATTTATTCCTTCTGTTTCCGTGTGCAGAAATGTTTTTGAAAAAATATGTTGGTCTCTTAATGTTTTGAACGTTATTTTGATGTCATGGTTCTATAAATTAGTTTTTATTAAAAATTGATATATTTAAAAGAAAAAAACAATCATTATGAAAATATCAAATAGATTTTTTTAATATGGTATCCTTTGTAACCTTTTACTTTTAAAAAAGAAATAACTAAACACATAAATAGATAAATAACGAGTTGGGTAGCCCGCGCGTTGCGCCGGGCTTTTTATATGTAGCAAACTGATTATTTATGTGGTAAGCAGAGAATTTTTTAGTTGATAGATAGAGAATTGTAAATTTTAAATCATGCTATAATTTTTTTTTTATGTATTGAATTAGTTGATTATTGTTATAAGATTAAAAACTCAGATAGTAATTCAATTTTGAAATTTAAAAATGATAAGTGATAAAATTTATGAAAGATTAACGAATTGTAATTTGAGTATTGCAAGACTATAATTGATTAATTGTTTAGTATGTATTGATTGTTTTGATGATTATTTAATTGGTTGATGTAAATCTGTAATCAATAAAATGAATGAAAGATGATATTTTGTTGTCTTGAACTGAATGTTTTGATTGTTAAATATTTTTTAACAGTTATTAAGCATTTAACTGGTTGATACCAATATTATAATCGCTGAAATGTATTAAAGATAGATTATTTTTTGTTTGCATTGATTTAGTTGGTTGTTGACATTATTTTACTGTCTTGGAGAATAATTTAGTCACAGTTTGGATTTGAATTGTGTGTTGATTTAATTAACTCATAGATTGCAAAATTGCAATGTTTTGATTATCTGGTGTGTTTTAATTGGATCGATAATTATATAATCAGTTGGTCGAAAAAATATAATAGATTATATTGATTAGAGATTTTTGTTTGCTGTAGTCAATCGGGAATTTGTTGGTGGTTGGTTTTGTTGTAATTGTGTGGTCGATCATCTAATTTTTCTTTATTCAGTTGTGTTTACTGGTTATGGAAATATTTTTTGTATCCATTTGTATGGTGAATTATTTGGTTGTTTGGTGTGATATTTTTTTGTTGTAGTTTATTGATCAATTTGTGAATGTGTTTTAATCGGTTATTTGTAATTGTGTGGCCGATCATCTACTATTATATAACTATATTAAATGTATCTCAGAATACTTATATTAATTTTTTATATTAAAAAAATCCTAGGTCATGTTTTTTTTTCCCTATATATATTATTAGGCGAAAGATTAAAAATATATATATAAAAAATTAACACCATTATTGTCAAAAGAATAGGAATTATTAAATTATGAAGAGCAAAAAAAATATTAACAAAAGAGTTACTAACAAAATAATTGTTGTTATTATTATTATTATTGTTATTATTATTATTATTGTAATTATTATTATTATTATTATTGGTATTATTATTGTTATTATTATTATTGTTATTATTATTGTTATTATTGTTATTGTTATTATTATTGAAATAATTGTTATTATTGTTGTTGTTGTTGTTGTTATTATTGTTATTATTATTATTATTATTATTATTATTATTATGATGATGATGATGATGATTATTGTGTTAAGTACACTTATATATATATGGACAAAAGTAGACATTATTCTATAAATAAAAAAAATTAAATTTGTGAATGTGTTTTAATCGGTTATCTGTAATTGTGTGGCAGATCATCTACTATTATATAACTATATTAAATGTATCTCAGAATACTTATATTAATTTTTTATATTAAAAAAATCCTAGGTCATGTTTTCTTTTCCCTATATATATTCTTAGGCGAAAGACTAAAAATATATATATATATAAAATTAATACCATTATTGTCAAAACAATAGAAATTATTAAATTATGAAGAGCAAAAAATATATTAACAAAAGAGTTACTAACAAAAATAATTGTTATTATTATTATTGTTATTATTATTATTATTGTTGTTGTTATTGTTATTGTTATTATTATTGTTATTATTGTTATTATTATTGTTATTATTATTGTTATTATTGTTCTTATTATTATTGTTATTATTATTATTATTGAAAAAATTGTTATTATTATTATTATTATTATTTTTATAATTATTATTATTATTATTATTATTATTATTATTTTTAAGCTGAATATAATTATATTATTATTTTTATTATTATGAAAGACTAAAATTATTTTAGAAACTTTAACAAAAGGAAAAAAAAATATCATTGCCATCACTGCTAAAAGATTAAAAATTATTAAATTATACAGAGAAAAAAAAAATTAACAAAAGAGTAAGCAAGAAAAACAATTAAATTATTATTATCATTATTATTATTCTTATTATTATTATTGTGTTAAGTACAAAATTAAAATTCGAATACAATTTTTTTTTATTTTATCCGATTTATCATTATATGATTATATTAGATGTATTTAAGAATACTGATATTAATTTTTTTGACTAAAAAAATTTAGGTCATGTTTTCTTCGCCCTATATATATTCCTATGAGATAATATTCAATAAATATTAGAACATATAATTAATGAAAGATTAAAATTATTTGAGAAACTTAAACAAAAGGAAAAAAAAATCATTGCCATTATTGTCAAAACAATAAAAATTATTAAATTATACGAAGGAAAAAAAAAACATTAACAAAAGAGGAAGCAAGAAAAATAATTAAATTATTATTATTATTATTATTATTATTATATTATTATTATTATTATTATTATTATTATTATTATTATTGTGTTAAGTACAAAATTAAAATTCGAAGACATTTTTTATTTTATTTTATCCGATTTATCATTATATGATTATATTACATGTATTTAAGAATACTGATATTAATTTTTTTTATTTAAAAAATTTTAGGCCATGTTTTCTTCGCTTTATATATATTCCTATGAGATAATATTCAATAAATATTAGAACATATAATTAATGAAAGACTAAAAATATTTTAAAAACTTTAACAAAAGGAGAAAAAAAATCATTGCCATTACTGTCAAAACAATAAAAATTATTAAATTATATGAAGGAAAAAAAATTAACAAAAGAGGAAGCAAGAAAAATAATTAAATTATTATTATTATTATTATTATTATTATTATTATTATTATTATTATTATTATTATTATTATTATTATTATTATTATGTCAAACACACTTATATATACATGGACAAAAGTAATAATATCATGATTATTGCATAAATAATCAAATCATAAAAATCACCCAATTCAAAGAAGAAAAAAAAGAGAAGCAAAAAACAAAATAAATGAACAAAGAGAAAAAATGAGCAATATTAATAAAAAAGGAATTCAAATAATTAAATTGCCCAGGGAAATTATTACAAAAAAGCATAATATTTGTATAAAAAACAATAAAAAAATCAATCAATTAAAAATACAAAAAAAACAAAAAAACAATGAATTAATAACAAATAAAAAATTAAAAGAATAAGGTATTATTATTGGTATTATTATTGTTATTATTATTATTGTTATTATTATTGTTATTATTGTTATTATTATTATTGTTGTTATTATTATTATTATTGGTATTATTATTATTGTTATTATTATTGATATTATTGTTATTATTATTATTGTTATTATTATTATTATTGAAATAATTGTTGTTGTTATTATTATTATTATTATTATTAATTATTTGAAATGAGGGACAAAATTGAAAACAATATAACCTGCTGCACTAAACAAATTAAGGGATCTAATAGGAAACCGAAAAATTAAAAGAAGAAGGACTGACATGCAAATTGCATATCTATCAATTTGAATGCAAGGACGAAATTGAAAGAATTCGAAACTTGGATTACAGAAATCAAACAAAACCAAGGGACTGAAATGCATGCACAATAACTCGGGGGACTGAAATTGATTTCGGCGCTGAGGAGAGAGAAAAGAGGACATAAACGTTCAACCGACTATTTGAGCCTACACGTCCATATTTACACCGCACGCGCCACTCCATGAGATTCAGGGAAGAGTTGCGAATCGAATTGACTGGCGGAGGAAAATTTTGCACCGCCGTATGAAGCCGCACGCGCCGCCTGAATCAACCGGGGTCACAAAACGTGCCGACGCGCCCGTACGGTCCGCTGACAGCGCTGACGCAAGCGCACAGTAACGCCATGGTCAATTACTAAACCACCCCTGCGCCGAATTCATATATTTTGTCGTTTCGGGGGCTACGAACGTCATTACACATTTTCAAAAATATTAAAAAAAAAAAAAGAGTCAGGCGGACCGGACCGAACCGGACCGGTCCGTACGTGGCCAATTACGCCCGTGCCCCTCAGCGTAAACCGTTATTTTGTCTTATTATCAGGGACGAAATCGGTAAAACACTGTTCACAATCGGAAAAGACAAAAAAAAATAAGGTGGACGAACTCGCGCGACGCACGGACGAAAAAGCTCGCGTCCACAGTGTTTTTAGAGACAATGAACAGTAAATGAACAGTAAATCTCGTATTCTTTTAGTTATTTCTTAATATACCGGGCTAAATTTAACTCGCTCTTGAAGGTTGGGCCTAGTCCAAAAAATATAAAGAACCGCATGCTTTTCTCTTATAACTGGGGTGTTCGACCAGCTTACACGCACCATAACTAATTCCTGGACTCACCGAACATCCTACAAACCCAGTAAGCATATAAGGCACCGCAGGGGTGACAGGCGTGCATGGTGGAACTTGAACCTTGGTGCAGAGAAAGGAAACTAGTTCCTTCAACCACTAAATCAATATCTCACTTGCTATAGGAAGCTGGTAACTACTTTATCAGTTTTTCTTTAATATATATACAAAAAAAACATAAAATTTATAAAGATGATCTCTTTCAAATTCAACTTCACTAGATTAATTTGACAAGAATATAAAGATGCTTCTACTACGAGATATTTTTTTCAGTTTCAATAATTAAAGTTGTACTGAAACAATTAATCTTGGACAAGAAAATGAATTCTTGAATTATAAGCAAGTCTGCCAATCTTAAGTGTCAAAAATATAACCATGATCCTAAACTTGGGAGGTCATTTTCATATACAAACACTTACCTGACAATTAGGATACAAGTGATGGGATAGGGAAACTTACAATACCATGTATTGAGCTTTTCCTGCCATGTTCTCTCCCGATTTTTGTTAAGAGATCTATCTATGTAAGCTTCAATTTGGATAAGAAATTAGAGCACCAATACATATACATATTTGATATTATGTTTTAAAAGTGTTTTTTTAAAAAAAATAAAGTTTTTTATTTTTTATTTTAAATGAAGTTTTTTTGGATTTTTAGATCATTTGATATACTAATGTCGAAAATAATTCTAAAAAATAAAAATATATTTTTTTTATTTTAAATTTTAAATTGAAGATTTTTGGTATTTTTATATCATTTTGATATATTAATATAAAAAATAATTTTTTAAAAAATAAAAAATATTATTTTAATATATTTTTAACACAACAAACATTTTAGAAAATAATTTCAATCATACTCCATAAGAGAATCAATCACATGTCGCCCCTCATTTCCTCAAATTAGAAAATTCCAATCGAAAGCCATCACGTAACATAATTTTAATGGAGTGGAATTGACATAAACAATAATAGCGTTTTATGAGAAAAGAAAAGGGCATTCATGCATGTACAATATATATGGACCTCTAAATTTCAAAAAATAAAATCTATAAATTCCTTATAAACAAGTCATGAAATTAAATCGGCATCTGACAATTATTATTTCTTTTTAACATTTATTATCTTTTTATATATGTCATCGGGCAATGAATGAGTCATTGATTAATTAGCCTACATGGTTACGTTGATTACTCGTGCACGCATTGATTAGAATTCAGTCAGCATCAACCTGGAAATAGCTACGAAACAATCAATCCTTGTCTTCTAATACTTGTATAACTATCTTACTCTATATATTTAATTTCTGTATAATTCATCATTATATATTTCAAATATCCCTGCAGTCAAATACTCTTTTAGCTGACCCCTTCAAAAATTAAAAAGGTGTTTGAAACTATATTTTAAAAGTATTTTTAAAAAAGTATTTTTTTTTAATTTTTTTTTATATATTTTAATGTGTTGATATCAAAAATATTTTTTTTTAAAATAAAAAATTATTTTGATACTTTCAAAAATAATATTAAAACTTAATAGGTTTTTTTTTAGTAAAATGTTTTTAATCAAAAAATAAGATAAGATTTAAAGGCGTTATTTTAGTAAAATGTTTTTAATCAAACTTAATATTTTTTTAAGAAAAATATCAAACTTAATAGTTTTTTTTTTTTATCAATAGAGACAAATATATATATATATATATATATATATATGTCAAAACACATGCTTAGGATTCAAAATCTCATCATAGCTTTATTTGTTCAATTACACGACAATTTGTGTCCGTATATAAACATTGTCACGATGCGACTCTCTTTTGTCCTTAGTAGGGCATGGTGTCTCTAGAAACAAACAAAACAAACCATGTGAAACTGAACCCAGCCGTTCTCCTGCAATTTGTTTTTGGATTTATGGGTTAGGTTGTTTTAAAAACTATATTTTTATTAAAAAATATATTAAAATAATATATTTTTACAAAAAAATACATGAAAATAATTTTAAAATACCCAAAATATTTAATTTAAATTTAAAAATAATTTTATTTTTATTTAAAAAAAACATTTTTGAAATAAAGTGTCATACAAGTTTAAAGTGATTGAAATTTTTTTTTTGTTTAAAAATTATTTTTTTATCAATACATTAAATAATCAAGAAACATCAAAGTTTTTAATTTCAAAAAAAATAAAAATATTTATTAAAATAATCAAGAAACATCAAAGTTTTTAATTTTAAAAAAAATAAAAATATTTTTTTAAATACATGCCCCAACAGTCACTTCTTGATATCATAATTTTTAAAAAGGGTCAACCAGATTATCTTTCGTAGAACAATAATCGAGAGAGAGAGAGAGAGATGTTCGAGATCTTATAAGTGGATAGAGCAAAGCGCAGACCCACTGCCTAGCAAGAAGAGGTATCTACACGCGCGCCCACGCCATTGCTGAAAAAAACTACTAATCATATATTGCTTCCATTTTCCATCTCTCAGCTCCAAGGTAGTCAAACTCGCGAGTCAACTCGCAAACTCGTACGAGTTTGCGAGTTGGCTCAGCAAACCTGGTTGAACCGGAAGAAAAATTGAAACCGGTCAAACTCAGTCAAACTCGGTCAAAATCGGGTTGACTCGTAAAATCGGACCGGATCGGTCCGATCTTACGAGTTCATCATATTCTACTGTGCACAACACGGGCTAACTGGCGGCGAAGGTCTGCCACTGTGCCTGCCATTTTCTCGGCGGGTCGAGCTGTGCCCCCGACTGTGAGTGCAGTCCAAGAAATATGCTTTTATAAGTGCCATTGTTGCTGGAGACGAGAAGATCACTTGCACTATATCGTTGAACTGAAGAGAAATCAGAATAGCTTCGTTAGAAAATGATGAGGGAGATGGCTGATGAGGTGGGCGGCGGCGTGAAGAAGAAGAATAGAAGATTAAGGATTTCGTTAGAAAATGATGAGGGAGATGGCTGATGAGGTGGCCGGCGGCGTGAAGAAGAAGAATAGAAGAATAGAAGATTTAGGGTTAGTCAGGGGGTGTTATAAATTAATAATAATAATAATAATAATAATATATACGGGGGGAGAGGCTGATAGCCTAATAATAATAATAATAATAATAATAATAATAATATATACGGGGGGAGGGGCTGATAGCCTAATAATAATAATAATAATAATAATAAGGTTTATAACAATAATAATTAGCATAAAAAATAATTTTAAAAAAAAATCTATTAATTTAAGATAATAAATAACATTAATTAATTTCAAATACAACAATCATAAAAAAATATAAAATTACTTGAAAAACATAAAATAAGTAGTTTAAATTTCAAATCTCAAATATTGTGGGTCTTTTAATTATATTTAAATTCATTTTTTTAATTTAAATATAATTAAAAATAATAATTTTATTGTTGGAGGGTTTTTCAAAAGTAATTATTTAATTATATAACTTACTCCTATTAATTATATAATTAATTGTATAATTAAACTATATATAAAATAATTGAACTTTATTTAAAATAAAATAAAAAAATGGTTCTCCAAAATAGTTTTTATCATCGGAGAACACATCAAACAAAAGAGTCATATATACACTATTTAAATTTTTTTGATGTTTTTAAATCATTTTCATGTCCTGATGTCGAAATAATTTGTTGGAGTTGGAGCTAGTACTAGCAATATCGATGTTGATACCAGTATTAGTACTAGTAATCCTTTCAATAATAATGTTTTTGATGAATGTATTAAAAATAACGAGAAAAATGACGGTCATGAGACTGATTGTAATTTATATATCACATCAACAAAATATTTATTTTTAGTTTGTTAATTTTTACCTAATGAACTTTTAGGGACATAATTATTTTGTAATGTATTTTTCAATTATTTTGAATCATGCATGAATCTTAACTAATGAAGTTTTATGTCCATAATTATGCTATTTTGTATTCAGAAATATTTTACATACGATTTTATGATTTTTCTTCTCACACGATTTTAGTTGTGATTTTACGATTTTTATACGGACATTTCGGGTACGATCTTTCTACGATTTTACAATCCGATCTTACGATCCGATTTTTCAGAGCTTTTTCCGATCCGTATCAAAATCTCGATTTTGACTAACTTGCTCAGCTCCTCTCTTCTTGATTCTTCTACTAGTAATAATTCATCTGTGCTTCAAGAGCACAAATCTATTGTCGATCAATTTCTTGAAAGCTTTGTTCTAGAGACATGCATCCACTTTTCAATCAAAAGCCTGGGCTTCTCAAATCATTATTTGCTTCTTGGGCCATGTTTTTAAAATATATTTGAAAAAAATTGAATTTTTTTATTTTTAAATTAAGTTTTTTTTATTTTTTTAAATCATTTTAATGAACTAATATTAATAATTATTTTAAAAAATAAAAAATATCATTATAATATTTTTTTTAAAATAAAACACTTTAAAAAATAATATTAACTATACTTTCAAATATATTGTCATCTTGGGATATCATTGAACCCAAGAAGTCATATTAGACTTATTAGTCATCTTGTCGGGAGGAAAAACTACATCTAACACTTAGCCGATGACTTGAGCAATACGTACGAGGTTCTTTTTTTCAAGCGCAAAAGCTACAGAACTAGAACTAGAAGTAATAGGATTGACTCTCATAATAATTGATAAAGAATGGTAAAAAAAACATTTTTTTCAAAATATCAAGTAAATGGTCTTTCACAAACACAAAAGCATATATCCGTTGTTTTTTTTTTCTTTTCTTCTAAATAATAGTCGATACTAATAAGAAAATAGCTAAAGAGTAGAAAAACAACAGAAAGAGAGGTAAGATTTTCCTTAATCTGATTAGGGTCACTTTTTATTGATGCCTGAAATTTATTTATTGTTATATATTTTTTTTAATTAAAAATATCCTTTTCACCAAATAAAAAAACTTCGCTATTAGTATTAATATTATATTCCAGGGAATATGAAAAATGATCATTAGATGTAGCCAGTTCAGGTGGTTAATTCGATGCCATGCTCGTAGTCCAGCTATACTGACCAGGCCTTAAGGGGTCACGATCATCGTGGGCTAGTGTAGGGAAGCTCGAGCCTAAGGATGAACTACTGGACCAGTGGCCCAGATGGGCCAGATGGCCCTTGTTTTTATCAACGAGGAAAAAAATAGTAAATCCGTGTATATTTAAGTCAGTAATGTGCATAAATATGAAAGAAATACATCAATTTTAGTAATAAATATTTATGAATAAAATTAAAATATTTAATTATTTTTATAAGAACTTGGAATTTTTTTGTTGTTGTTGTAAATAGTAGATTTGGAAGAAATCACTAAACCGACCTGGTTCATCAACTAAAATTGAAAACCAGATTAAAATTTTCAATGAATTTCTTCTTTAGCTTATTTGTTTTACTGCGCGCACGCAACTAAAATAATCAAACAATAAAACAACTTGGAAAATGAGGATAATTGGCAACCATTTCTTGTTCATGTGATCTCGATTTCCACAAACGCCCCTTCTATCTGCTCATCGACGCCTTGCTAATAGTTTGTCTTTACCTGTATTGAGAAGATAATTTAATCTTGATGTAAAAAAAATGTTATCCAGTCAGAAAATAAAAATCATTTTATTTTTACCTGTACAAAGGAAGGTAAAAATGACGAGAAAAGATTCCTAAAATAGATGATTCTTGCTTCTAAGGAAATAAATGTGCCAGCAAAATAGTGGGAAATCTATTCATTTTATACATAACTATCTAAAAATCATTCAATATCATTCAAAATAGCTCATCATCAGCCATTGATCAGGTGTGAAGCAAGAACAATGAAGTCATCTTCGGCGCATGGAATGGTAAGGCCACCCATTTGATGATCAAAACCAAACTCTTCTTCAGCTTTGCTCAACAAGATTTGAAACAAAGGATGCTTCAAGTGAGAAATCGGGACCACAAATCGCTTCCTTTCCTCCTCCTCCTCCTCCCCGACATAAATTGCAAAATGGCCTTTCGGAACGTCTAGCATTTTATGTGGGGTTTGGTGATGATTCAGCTTAGACGTTCTTCGAATTTTGTTCTTCACACGAAGAAACACCCCCTTCAATCGATTGGTACCCATGTTTAAATTTCATGAAAGAATCCAATATAGTTCTTCAATGTTAGAGCTGTTTACTCTTCTCTAGTGACCTTTATAGGTTCGAGAAGCATAAATGATTTAAAAAATAATAATTATTAAATTAAATAGAGAAAAAATAATAATGCAGCATCTATCGATGTTGCCATGGTGTAGCAACTAGTACCTTGTCCTTGCATTGCAGAAATTGGATGGTTCTAAAATACCACGAGGATAACATGGATATGTAGGGTCCTCCATTGATAATATATATAAATACAGCATACACCCCACTGTGTTTTTTAAAACAAAAATCTTCAAATTGCCTTTTGATTTGGGCATGTTCTTGATGTCAGTGCGGCTCCACTGATTGGCTGCTCGATCCAAGAAATGATCAGCAAAATGACAACTTACTCATTTTTTTTTTTTAAATAATACAGTAATTTATCTTACTCGTAATCTTGGTTTCATCCCAAATCAAGTGTAATAGTTATAGGCTTTGGCCACTCAATCTTGTAAAATAAAAAAGCTGATGAATTAAATATACAAAATTATTAGAGTGGTCAGTCGTGTCCATGTGCTTACGAACGAGTGCCTCAGAAAACTGGCACAAACGTGCATGCAGCTTCAATTTGCTTCATATAAAGCGGCATTGATTGAACTACTGACGAGAAAGACAGGCTTCCTTATTTTTAATTTATTTTTCCCAAAGTTATCTCAAGTGTTCCATCACAACTCTCTGGTGACCTACTTGTAGAGCTACCACTGCATCGTTGATAGGAGATCAAACTTTTCGATCGAGGGCGGGCATATTTCAATGGAAAAATCAAGTTTTCGGCCTTCAGCTCACACTGATTCAGTGTATATACCTTGAAGTTGTTGCCCCAAATGACTTTGCTTCCTACATTATTGTTTTGAAGTCGAGGATGAAGTTTTTCACCAATATATAAGCTATTGATCTAGTCTTGATTAAGAGTTTTATTTTAAAACATAGAAATTGATGGAAAATATCTTAATTACAAAAAAAATAATGTTTTGTATATTTTTATTATGTAATCATAATATAGAATTTATATCATTCTCCTTTACATATGTATTCTCAAGTGTCATTTGAGTTCAGAGACTCGATCGCCACTACTTTATTTTATTATATATCCCGAAGCCAAAAAGAAGGAAGAACTGTGAAAGCTCCTCACTCATTCTTCTTTATTTCAGTTGAAATAACAGCACCAACACCGCCCTCCCTTCACCCGCGGCAACCCTCTCTCAAGGATCCATTAAACCCTAAAATAGGTTTTTCATGCATGGACACCGCGGGTGACATAAATTGCTTACTGCTCGTATTTCCTTACAAGACCTGCCTGTGACTCCTTCATGGTCCTTTGATCTTATCATAACACTATTCACGACCCAATTGTTTTTTGACAACTTGAAAATGTTGCCCATGGCTTTTACCAGTGTACGGCCCCATGTTTTATAACACATTAAAATAACCTTCTGCTAAGCCATGTGAAACTTTGCCGCAATGGGTCCTCCGATGATAAAAAAAAGTAGCAAAACACCAACATGCTGAACAATGCACCCAGCTGCGTCTGTTCTGGAAAAGAATGGCAGTCCACTCTTCAAAAAATCTATATATACAGACTCAACCCAGCCTTCCAACTCCACAAGATCTGCACAACTCCCACCAAAAAAACATCTTTCAAATCATCTAATTTCTCATCCAAGCTTAGAATCAAACATGGGTATTCGTTTACCATCCTTGATTACCAGTGCCAAACATGTAATCAAAGGGAAGTCTCTTCATGGCAGAAACCAGCTTGATGTGCCGAAAGGACATGTAGCTGTATATGTTGGAGAAATGCAGAAGAAGAGGTTTGTGGTGCCAATATCATACTTGAGCCATCCTTCATTTCGAGTTCTGCTTAACCGAGCCGAGGAAGAGTTTGGCTTCAATCCTCCAATGGGAGGTCTTACGATTCCATGCAGAGAAGATGCCTTCATCAAGCTTGCCTCTAGACTGCAAGCCGGCTCTTCTTGAATTCAAAAGGAAGAAGAGATCAATCTCTTACGATCTTGTCCTTGTCTTTGTATTTGTTTTTCTAGTAGAATAGCCGTTTTGATCTATGTATAGAGGTATTTTTAAGGAATGTCTTCGTGATTCATCGATGAAAATCAAGTTCCTAGCTCGATAATTCTCCATTTTTCGTGGCTAGTTTTGTTTTTTCATCTTAATTATTGTTGAAATCTAGAGATCAGAGGACTCTTATTTAAGCAACACTTCAAGGAAATAACAGTAGAATCTCACACGAAATTAAGCGCACTGTGTAACCAATGATGAATTACGTGTGATTATTGAACCAATTAATTGGACAACACACAGGTCAGAAGTACTCAATAGAGTAATTATTGAGAATAATGAATTATTAATGATTACAAACTAAGAACATTAAGAGCCACGGTTACGTATTATTCCCCGGCCTGAGATATGGTCTTATACATTTCATGCTGGTTTATACGTACAAATACCTTTTGGTTTAAATAAATTACAGCGCGCAATCTGCTTGCTTAAATTAATTATTAGAACATATCTTGACAGCTCATGCTATCTATTTTATCAAAAACAAATAACCCCTTAATCCCTACTGAAAAAATCACACTCGTTGGATGAGAGAATCATCAGCCTTGAACTCATCAAGTACTTAGATTTTCATCAATCCAAGATCCACACACCAGCAAGAGAAACTCTGCCAGCCTTTTATCCTTGGAACTCATCAAAATATTCCTTTTTAGAATACACAAGTAATTGATACACGTGCAGAATCCAATATCCAACTATCAGGGGGGGGAGGGGGGGAATGACACTTCAATAATCTTCCATCACTCTTTAATAATTTCCAACATCATTAAATTTATCAGTGAAAAATCTTGCTTGATGTGATCAAATTAATTTCATAGGTAACGTCGAATGCCTTTTCCTCTTTGCTTGGACATTGTCAGGGAGTATATATATCATTAAAATCTTGATATGAATAATATTCACAAAGTCATCTATGGCACTAAAGGGATTCAGTACATTTCAATCATATTAAAATTACGACTTGAGATTTCTATTTAATGGTTTTGGGTTTCAGATCTTGGAAAGAGTGAAATGATCTAAAACTAAAAGGCGATTACTTCCTATAGGACCGTTGATGTTCATGTGCTTAATTTCCAGACACGTTCAATTCCCAGGATTCTTGTTTTAACTCCTCATGATTTCCTTGCTCTTTTTCATCATTACAGCATGGAACCTTAGACATTGGCCTTACGTTGTTCATGGGCAGCGCCCCATAACTATCCATGCATAGTCATGTGTTGTTCTTGTTCTTTAAACAAACAACAAATCTTTATGATGAAAAAGTGATTTGAAAGGCAAGGATTCAGTGTGAATATATATTTAGTAAGGTCAATTAGCTCACATTAAAGGTCAAGTTCAAAGCGTAATTCAGTACTTTCTACTTTCTCGCCCGAGCTGTCCAGTTTCGGGTGGCTGCCGCTGGTTTTTCTGGATGGATCGATAAAATGTTATGGCCCATGGATAGGCCGGACCACCATATTGCGGAGGTGGATGGAGTGTGTTTCACTTAATTTCTTGACCAAAGCACATGAATTGGTCGTTAAGTTAGGTCCCATAGTAACTGATCAAGAACCTAGCTGCTCGACAAGAAAGGACGTAAGTGCTTGATGTTAATTATAATCCGGCCCGTTTTTCATTTGCGTCCCCTCAATTCCTGTCATTTCACCTTGGCCTCAACCACAGAAATATTTACATTGAGATGACATCATTGGCATATTCAAGAATACTCGAAAAGCCGGGCAATTTCTGGACCTACACAGGTGAGAGCATTGATGAGTTCGAGAAAAAGAGTCAGTGGTATTAGATGCGCATAAATATACCAGTGTACGGCCGCCTGTTTTGAAGAATTAATAGCGAGCGACGCCAGGCCTGGACCAAGATGGCGGTCTCGATTAGGTCTCCAAGAATCAAGTGGTGTCTGTGGATGAATAAGAAAGAGAAACTCAAAAAACGCTGCTGAGCTTATCCTTACCGAGCTTAAACTAAAGCCACCAGCCAAGTGATGTGTGACGTGTCCTTTTCGGAAGAAAGGCATGCACCCGTTTATCATCTCCCATGAAAGCTTAACTACTTCACTCGATGACCCTTCCAACTCTCAAGGCACTCACTCCACCTACAAATTCTGCCCTTCGTCTACCAGAAACCAATTCTATTCAAATCATTCATTTCCTGACATGGGTATCCTTAGTTTTCCTTCTGTGGCTCATGGTGCCAAGAAAATTCTCAAACACTCAAATGTTCCGAAAGGGCACATTGCAGTGTACGTTGGAGAACTCCAAAAGAAGAGATTTGTTGTCCCGATTTCATATATCAATCATCCTTTTCTTTCCTGACCTTGCTTAATCGAGCCGAGGAAGAATTTGGCTTCAATCATCCAATGGGTGGTCTTACAATTCCTTGCAAAGAAGTTTCCTTCATTGATCTCGCTTGTCGGCTACACGACTCGTGAACAGAACCAAGAATCAAATGAAGATGTTCTCAACAGTTTTGATAGGGCATTCTTTTCTTATCTTAATTAGTTCAACTTCTTGTACAATAGAATCTTGATAGAGACAGGCTCCTGCAAAGGTTTTTTTGTCAATATTTTTTTCGGTTTTGCCATTGAAATGGTGTATTTTTTTATTTTTTATAATTCTTATATATAATCTCTCTGGTTAAATCATAATTGAAAAAATATATGAAACTCCTGCTTCTCAGAAATTTCTAAATGAATGTCAGGATAGATGTAGAGTTTCGTAAACAACGCATCAAGCATTGGATAAACAACGAATCAAGAAATTTTAACTTGGAACATTCCATGTTAATTTATTTATTTATTGTTTCCTGTTGCTTATACAAGAAAGCGGCAGCAGCAGCACGATGAATTGCTTTCTGGATCTTATTTTTGAGACTATTAGTGCATTATAGTGAATCATATGCTTTAGGATGATGGAATAACGATGGTCACATAAAAACTTTAGAATTGTATATAAAATAAGCAAATAGACCTGTATTAGACAAACTTCATTTAAAGTCTTTGATTTCTTTGCTAAACAAATAATTTTCCTATGACTGTTGTGTTAATTTTGTTTTGGCTTGCCTTCATATTTTATGTCTGCGAGTTTGTAAGTTTTTGGTCGAACCCACGTTGTATTTTTAAATTTTGGGCTTTGACATTCAAGGAACGAGATTTTCTATGTTCTTGATCGAGAAGAAGGAAAAGGAGTTATGGTGTTGTATTTGATGTTCGACCATTTTTCTGTCTTTCGATTTCTTTTTAATGGTAGCGAGGTATTTCTTCTGTTTATCTACTGACTTTATTTATAGTTTTTTTCATGCTTTGGATTTCAGATTGGATTTGGTGACAAAGTCGATACGATTGCATGTTAAAAAAATAGCATTTCTATGATTTTTCGTTATGCCAATCCGGCTTATGAGTGTTTTAAAGTAGCGGGGAAGAGCAGAACAGACATTGAGCAACTCCTGTTTTGGTGCCGGTACTGGTATGCATTAACACACTTCATTGAAAAAATTCTAATCTTTTTAAGAAATTAATTACAGTTCTGATCGGGTTCTTTCAATTTTTTGTTGGATTTTAGTTGCAATGCTTGCAGTTTGTGAGAGAGTAGGAGATCATCTAATCTCTTGGTTTGATATCTTGAAACTTAGCTTACGGTTTTTTGAATTCAATTTTATGGTGCTCTGTTATGTCTATGGTTTTTTGGTTTTTCCTGCCATGGAAGGTTAGCAATGTACAGTGAAGCGATGCTGGCACCATTCGGCTGGTTATCCCTGTCGATTGGTTTCTTTGTTTGACTGCTTCTTGGCACATAATACGTTTATGACTGATTTTCCCGGCTTTTGTGATAAAACACGAGACCGAGATTGATCGTGATTTGTTGGGGTAGAGGTGAAGGCTAAGGAGATTGCCCTTATTTATTGGCAGAAGGCTGCAGCTTATGGACAAGGCAGATTTTTTTGAAATTCTGCAGCATGGTTTCTTCTCAATCAGCATCACTACCTCATTCTGATCAGGTAATCATAAGCTAGTTTACTCAGGTTGGTGATTTAGTCTGATAATGCAAGAAGAGGCAAATGCTAAAAATGGAGAGCCTGATCATGCACCAGGTTCTAGTAGAGAGTATATAAGAAAGCAGCCCAAAGAACCTGATCAGCTACGTTCATTTAGTAGGTGTTTCTTTGTCCCAGAAGTCACATGAGCAAGCGAGTTGGAAGAAAAAGGCAAGTCAACCAATGCCATCCTTTGAGAAATGAGTTTCAGATTCCCCCAGCGAGAAATCGTTTCAAAGAAATCTGTCCAGCTAAAACATGGAAGATGGAAATTGTTCCACAAAACCCATCAAATTCCTAGCTTCTTACCTTCATGTAAATGCTGGATCCTGAGCTGCAGCAAACCGTTGATAGCATCGTCTCTTCCCACTTCCTAAACTATATATAAAAACATTAAATTTTCAATGTAGATAGGAATATGCAAGGAGCAATGTAGACCAAGTTAAGTTTGAGGTGAGTATGGAAGCATCGGGTGCAGCTTAAGACCATGTCAACTTCTAATTTCTGCACAAGAGATATCAGTAAGATTGCAAATTCCTTGCCCATGTTCTGATTTTAGTTAAAATCTATGGTAAAATAAGGCACTGATCAGTTTTCTTGCAACTCAGATTTATTTAAGCCCTTGCTCAGGTCTACTGGATCTAGGGCAGTTCTCTTGGACTTGTTGAATGGCTATGATTTGCAATTGCCAACACATGTAATGAAATACTCAAGGCTCAGGACTTGATTCCAGCTATCTTGTAATCAACTGTGTGCCTTACAAACCTGCTAACTCCGCACAAATTCTATACCAGAGCTGATAGAATTGCCCTCTGACGAGCCACGCAACTTACAAGGTCGCTGTCTGCTCCCAATGGGACAAATCAGTGAAGCCGAAAGTCCAAAGTTAAAAGGGCAAGGAATCAACATGGTCCTGGTGCTGATTCTAGGCGTAACATTCCCTGTTATTCAACTTTTCCTGAAGAAATGAGAGTGCTGATCGATGCAGCACCAGAGAAATGGACACTAATTATGTCTCGATTCAAGATCCATTATCCTGAACACGAGGGCATCTAGCTGTGGCATGGCTATTACAGCGACCACGGGTATTCTTTTCATAGTTGTCAATTTCGTTCCGTTAAAAAAACCGAGATGAAACGGTGTCGTTTTTATTTTGGTTTTAATTCCGGCTCGTTCCGGAAATTCCGGCCAAATTCCGGCCGGAACGTCTCGGTACAGTTCCGGCCTTAAAATCCTCTTTATTTTGATTAACTTGTGATTTTTTTTCTTCTAATTTTGAGATTATGTTTGTTTGATTTTGTGTTTATATTGTATAATTTAAAGTTAATTTATCTTGAATTTTAATTATATTTGTTAAATTAATATTTTAATTATATATATATATATAAAATTAATTATATATGAATAATACAACCCTAAAACGGCACGTCAAAACAATCCAAAACCAGAATATTCCGTTTCAATAAAAAAACCGGAACAACGATAGAACAGAATTGACAACTTTGATTCTTTCGGCAACCATTGAGCACTGTGTGTGCCCGTTTTTCTCATTCTATCCTGGCAGATAAATAAGCTTAGGCACGGCCGCACGAGGCTAAACATTGAGGTTCCCAGATCTCAAAATGTTAAACCACGTGATTAATTGATTATGTCTACGCTGGGGCCATTTTGATGACTTTACAGCCTTCAGATGCATAACTATGGCCAGGCTTGAGAGGTTGGTTTAAAATAATAAAAAAAATATTTTAGGTAAAGATATCATAAATATCTTAAATATTATACTCAATCTATCTCAACAAGTTATATCTTAAACAGTTTTAGATTCAGAACGTAACTCGAAATATCTTTCTAGCTCAACTGAAAAAAAATACATTAACTACACAATGAAACATTATAATTTGCCAGATCTTGACAAAGCTAATATCAAGAGGAAAAAATAAACAGAACATTATAATTTAAAAAACAAAAAAATAAATTTAATCGGGTCCCACAGCTATAAAACATAGAAAATTTATCTCAGCATGAACAGAATCTGAGGTTAGGTAAAAATTAAGAAAACAAACTTGGACGCCGAGCCGATTAGGCTGGCAAGTCCAAGTCTAGCGAGGACCGGCCTACCAAAATGTAACCAAGGACAGGGAGAGGCACAGGCTTGTAGGTGTTTGGTGGGTCTGCTATCTAACCTTTTTTATTATTTTTGAGGCTCCCTAACCGCCCCACGTGTCCTATCACGCAAAGGGTCAGTGGTCACCAGCCACACTCTTGGTTTAAGGGCCTTGTTTAAGCCGGCTGATTAGGCTTTCACGGGATTTTGTTGTCGTTAATTTGAAGAGACTTGTCGTGTTCCTCGAGTACAACTTTCTATTAAAAAGTTATTAAAAGTGAGATAGGGCTCAATTATGTTAAGAAAATAGTAATAAAGGTTAATATTTTCAGCGACCGCTAGTATTTTACCTTGAAGTTTTCTTAATTCTTTTTTGGGCCGACGTTGTAAACTAGAAAAAAGCAAACGTGCCGTATATGAGCCACACTCTCGAAAAGCAGAAAAAACACTTTGACGATCCCTTCCTCTCACCTATTTAAAAGCTAAGGACCCAAGAAGCAGAGATTAAAGCAGCAAAGGGAGACTCACCTAGAGAAAACCTTCACTTTAGCTCGTGTGATTCACGAGATACACACAGAAAAACAAAGCCGAAGAATTCACGGGAAAGGCAGAAAAGAAAGGAAAAAGGTTGAGAGAATTAATGGAGAAGAGTGCTGAGGGTAGCAGTAGCGCGAGCACAGAAAAAAGGAAGACAAGTGGAGGAAATGGACAGGTTCTAGATGGTTCTGATATAATGGAGTTGGTTGGGAATGAAGAGGTGTTTGGCAGTTATATAGATCATAAGTTCCAAGAGCTGGATAGGGATAGAGATGGTAAGCTCTCTTTGAAAGAACTTGAACCTGCCGTCGCTGATATTGGCTCTGCCCTAGGCTTGCCTGCTCAGGGTTCATCTCCTGATTCCGATCATCTCTACACCGAGGTTAGTACTGCATGCCCCAAAATCTCATCGCTCTCTTCACTTTGATCCCTATTGTTTTCATCCTTTTCTTGTTTTTTTTAATATATATAGACACAAGTACTTGATCATAGGTTTTATTTTAGGATCAGGTTTCCCCCCTCTTTATTATTAAAGAGGTTAAGGACACAATCTAGCTACGTTAACAGGGTTCAAGAATCAATCTAGGTATACCCTAAAAAAAAACATACGTTTTCACTGCTTTGAAAACCTGATTCTACATTGAGTGTTGAATTCAAGGTAGAATTAGGTTTATTTTCTCTTTAAAAGATCTCAAATTTACATTTATATATGTATAAAGAAATATTATAGAAATAATCAAAATTTTGTATTTTGCTACCTTGAAGCCGATGTAGGAGAAGGGGGTGTTACGTATGATTTGACTTTACATCCCCTCATTACGTCTGAAGTTGTAATATTTTTATTTGCACTAGAACTACTTTAACTTCAACGATAACCTAAAAATGTCTCATCGCTTTCATCATTCTTTCGTAAGTTTAAATTAAGTTGATTGCTCCAAAAATCTTCCGGATTCGTTGTTTATAGCGTTGATGATGTAATCAGCTTTCAAGTTTTGATTGCGAAATTACCAAATTTCCCACCTCTAGCTCCCTCAGGAAACACCTAAACGGTTTAATTTTCAATTTTTTAGTCGGTGTCGTGGGTTAGCTTTACGGTTGCCCTTTACTTTTCCCACTTGACTTCTATAATTGTTTTTCCATTACATGTCGGGGAGGAATCTGGAGATGAAAGTTTTGGAAACTACATGAATATTTTCATTTCTTTAGTGTATTAGATTGATTTCTATGGGTAATAAAAAATGATTTGTTAGCTAAATCATTTCATAATGCTTCCATACCTAAGGATAATCAAGTAAAAAAACTTGTTAGGGCTGGTGTATATATATATAATGCATATTTAATATTGTGATATAAAATTAAGTCCAAATATGAAATTGACTTGGTATGATTTTTTATCGTGATGAATTTGTCGGCTGCCTAAATTTAAAAAGGCAATTCCTAGCTAGGTGTGGACAAACATGACCAAAAATAGGAATGTAGAACCAACTGCTCCTGGCAATATCGTAATTTGTGGAACCAGCAGCACTATAGATGAAATCATGGATGTAGGCTCTAGATCATATTTTAACCTGTAATTGAGCGCATGATAAATGTGGGAGCAGTGAAATATCATCTCATGCCCGCAAGAACAAGAAGAACTGTCTATCTTGGACCACGTTCGCAATAAAATATTGTGATTTGTCTCTTTCTAATCCAAAAGGGTTAGAGAAGTAATTAATTACGAGCAGGAAAAACTTATAACAAGGTTGCACTAAGTAATCTCACTGGATCCCTGAGATTAATCAAACCTTTCTGTGCATCAAATAACATTCATGTTACAGCAACAAATTCTTAAGACTATGAAACTCTTGTAATAATAAATTCATCTCTCTTTCTCTCTATCCATAGTTTTTTTTTAAGAAAAAAAAAACATGAGTGTTATTGTAGGTTCTAAATGAATTCACGCATGGAAAGCAAGAGAAAGTGAGCAAGACTGGGTTCAAAGAAGTTCTATCAGATTTTCTTCTAGGCATGGCTTCTGGTTTGAAGCGAGACCCTATAGTGATCCTCCGTATTGACGGAGAAGACCTCTTAGAGTTCATTAATGGACCAGATTATGAAGCAGAAATGGCGCTCTTGTTTTCACAGTTAGAATCACCTGATGGATCATCACTCCATGACCACATTGTCAAAGTCTTGGAACAACTTACAGTTGATCAAGGGATGCCCCCGTCTTCAGAATCTTGGGTAAGTAATGGAATTTCATACCATGAGATTCAATGTTCTAACATTAGTTATATGGGGTTTTTGTACAAATTGTGGACTTATTTTCCCAAATCTGTAGGTAAAAAGCAACCTTGTGCAACGAACTTTACAATCGTGTACTGTTCAAGATCATGACAAGCCCCTTTCTCAAGAGACATTCCTGGTGGAGTTTAAGAAAGTGGCAGGGAGTGTAGCTCAACATCTCAAAGAGCAGCCTGTGATTGTTGCACACTGTGAAAACACCTTTGAAGGAAGTGGAATAAAGAGACTCTTGGGCAACAAATTTGAATTAGACAAGGTTTGGATCTTACTATACAACCTCTCCATTAAACTAATCAACATTTCCTAGTTTATTGAGAAAGATTGTCATAATTATTTAAGCTCTACAATTCACTATGGGCTTGGCAGACACTAAACACAGCAACGGAGAATGCTCCAAGAGATCGCAATGGGAAAATATCTAAGGAGTATTTGCGTGTGGCACTAGATGCGATCGCTCCGTCAGCTGGCCTGCCTCCAATCGGTGCAATCCACGAGGTAACAAATGAAAAGCCATCCATATATAATTTCACAATTAAGCTTTGCTACTGGTCTCAGATAGGATTAAAATGTGTCAATTACTTTGACCTTCAATGTTTCAGATGGACGAGGTTATAGGCGAAGCTCTTAAGATGATGAATGCGGATGATGGGAAACTGGTTAAAGAAGATGAGTTTAAGAAGATGCTGACTGAAATCATGGGAACCATAATGTTGCAATTAGAGTGCAACCCCGTCTCCATTTCTTCAAATACTGTTGTCCATGAGCCCCTCGCTTCCTCCACTACACTTTTGCCGCCATCTTCCTAGTTACAGAAATTGAATCACAAAATCTAAGTTGTTGTTTTAAGCATGCATGTCGAGGAAAATGTATTTATAATAAAAATAAAATAAAAGGTCGAATAAATGTTTGTTTAATTAGGGCCAGCTGGTTGATCAGGAGTTAATTTGGTTGCGCCGCGCCTTGTGCTAGCCACTGGAGTGGGCAGATATAAATAGAATAGAGAGTCAAGGCGTCGAGCAATATTTCAACGATAATCCTCTCCTACTTGGTGTTCTTTGTTCTTCCTTGATATACTAATCTCTCTTGTTAATCCCTCATATTGACAGTCTTGTAGTGAATATGGAGTCCATGATCTATGATTTTGATTGTGTTGGCAGGGTGTTATAATCCAAATCATATACAGTTTTAAGTGTAAATTTATGTTGATTTTAAGCAATCTAGTGGTTATAAACATGCTCACTATATATATATATATCATTTTAAAGCCATGCAAGCAGTTAATTAGGCCTGATCAATGTTCTGTATGAGTTAAGGACGACTCTACATCTTGATGATGATCATATATAGATTCATTGTAATTTAAAGGGAAAGAGTATATATTTTTTTTGACATATTAATTACACGTACATTATTACAATTCAATTCAGATACAAACATAGACAGAACTTAATTTTCCAAACTGAACATAGCCATCCTCTTCGATATCATTGAGGTGTTATTTAACATAGTTTTAGTCTATTATATTGTGTAGGAAAGCTGACGTGGGATTAGCTTTGTGTAGAGAGAGAATGCCACACAAGCAATAGCAGGCCCAACCCAGAATACCCAATGACCATCCCAAAGATGGCCCCCTCTAACAATTGCTGGCCCTAAACACCTCGCCGGGTTCAGCCCAGCCCCAGCATAGCCTTTCGTAGCCGTGACAGTGGTTGAAATGTATACAAGAAGACCCAAGACTATTCCGACGATAATAAAAACATTAACTCGGCCCAAAGCCTTCGCTTGGCGTTGATCGAAGGCCATCCACCCTGAAGCAAAAAGAAACACAAACCCACAAATTATCTCCAGCCAGAGGGCCTGGCCCGTCTCTAGGCCCGTCACAGTAGGCCCATGTGGCCCAGGAGCAACAACGGTGAGGGTGCAGCCTCCAAGTGAAAAGGTTTTTTCAATCTCGCCGTCCACCACAGCTTTCAGTGCTAGGGCACCGAAAACGCCACCAACACATTGAGCCAAAATATAGATAATCGCTTTTGAAAGAGAAATGAGGCCAGTTAGTAAGGCAGCGAAGGTTACAAGAGGATTAATGTGGCCACCAGAAATGGGGAAGGTAGCCAGTATGAGAACTGTGATAATAATGGCAGCAAGAACTGATAATATGAGATTTGGTGTTTTTGTCTCCATCTGAATCGTTGAAATAACGATGGTGTCCAACGTGAAAACCAGAGCAGCTGTGCCTACGAGCTCTGCAACCGATGCTCTCCACACCTGAGCAGACGCAACCTTTGCATGTTAAAATTCGCTGGCCTACAAACGTACGTATCGTAATTTTAAAAAATAATATAAATTATATTTTAAAATATCATCTAGTAATTTAAATTTTTAGATATATCAAAATCAAAGTCTCGATGCCTGCTTATGTTTGCGAACGACAATTAAGTATGCATGTATTACCGTCGGAGAAAAAAGGTCCTCCAAGCCCAATATCTCGCTGAGTATAGAGGGTTTTTGCTTCTCCATCGATCCTTTATCGTTTTTAGCTACCTCTGCCCTGAAAAATTATATGGACTAAAACATCCTTGTATATTTACTAGCATCAATACTTCATGATCTTATAAATTAGAAAATAAGAGAAAAACATCATATGTCAACATGATAGTAACAATGAAGTTCCGGCACTTACGTTCGTGTAGTGGTAAAACGTTGTATTTTGCTAGCCCTAACGAGGTTTTCTCCATCACCTTCTATATATAAGCCATCTTCTCCTTCTGTCTATAGCCACAAACCTTGTTGATCAAGGCGACAAGGGATTTTAAATAAATTATTCTATCACTTGATTTCAAGTTTTATTTCAATTTGCTTCTCGTGCTTGTATACATATGATTGGCTTGTTGTCATTCCAGATGACCAGTAAGTAATTCTGATAAAGTCAAAGTCGCTTTCACCTTATCATATATAAATTAAGATCCATCATGCCTGTACAACCTCCTAATTGCTAGCGGATATGTCAAAACCACTTCTGTTTTGACCCACTACTCACAGCTCTCAAGATCACATGCTGTATATATCTATACAGATCCAAGCATGATCGTGATCCCTCCAGTCTTGGGATCACGATCGTGCTCTATACAAGTACACTTCCAATAAACATGATTTCTCCCTTTGACGGAACAATTTGGAATATTTTGATCCCATCACTCATTTCTTTTTTTTTCTTCTGACAGATCACATGGCAATATTGATATATATATATATATATATATATATATATATATATATATATATATATATATATAAAACAAATAGTCCTGAAGCATCTGATCAAATTCAATTGTGTGAGTGTGGAATAAATATTGAAATGTCATGTAGTGCCCAATCCAACCAGCACGTGGGATCATAATGAGAATTTTGAAACATAATATATGATTTAATATCGTAATTATAACATTTATGATTTCTTGGAAGAATATAATCATAACGTTTTTGCTTGCTTAGATCATTTTCCAACATGATATAGTATTCCACTGTCGAATTGAGCGAAGGTGCTATAAATATCTTTTGCGGGTTGAATAAGAAAAAAACAAATGTAAATAAATACGAGGCTGTTTTTAAAGTGTTTTTTTAGAATGATATTGTTTTTTATTATGAAAAAAACTTGATATATATATTTAATAAAATAGTTAAGAGATTAGGTGCATAAATAAATATTAAAATAATTGTTAATTAAATCCACAAATTTAAAAATAATTTGAGTTCCATTAAAATAAAATATTTTTTTAATATGATTCCTCATTTTCCTTGTATTTTGGAAAAAAACAAATCCTTGAATACCACAATTCTGTTTGCCCTTTTGTTATCCTTTTCCTACGAAGAACTGATGTGTGTCTCTATTGTCCATTTATCAAAATCCTACGGCTCTTCAGCAATTTTTCAATCACACACTGGGATCTTTATCGAAGCTGATCTTTAAGGCCAAAAATGATTTCATCTGCCATTCCAGAGGATGACAAGAAGAAGAAATATATATATATATATATATATATATATATATATAACCGGAAAAACATTGTACCAATCAACGGTGTTATGTTATGTGAGGAGAGTTATAGTGTTTTTACCCCCACCATTTATATATATAATAGGATGGACATGGTGATCTCAAGTCTAATTAAACCATGTTGATTTTATTACATCAATCATTACACAAAGATTTCTGCATGTATGCTTTTATTCTATGGTGTGTGCATGGTGGCGTGGGATGATCCTCGTGTACACGGCGAATGCCACGCATGCAATAGCTGGTCCAACCCAGAAAACCCAATGCCCATTCCAAAGATGGCCTCCTCTAACAATTGCTGGGCCCAAACACCTAGCTGGGTTCAGCCCTGCCCCTGCATAACCTATCGTAGCCGTGACAGTGGTGGAAACGAACACGAGAAGACCTAAGACTATTCCCACGATGATGAAAACACTGACTCGCCCTATGCCCTTGGCTTGACGATGATCGAAGGCCATCCCCACTGAAGCAAAAAGAAGCACAAACCCACATATTATCTCCAGCCACAGGGCCTGGCTTGTCTCTAGGCCGGTCACGGTAGGCCCATGTGGCCCCGGAGCAACAACGGTGAGGGTGCAGCCTCCGAGTGAAAAGGTTTTTTCAATTTCGCTGTTCACCACAGCTTTCAGTGCCAGGGCACCGAAAATGGCACCAACGCACTGGGCCAATATGTAGATAAAAGCTTTTGAAAGGGAGATGAGGCCGGTTAAGAAGGCAGCGAAGGTGATGATAGGATTGATGTGGCCACCAGAAATGGGAAAGGTAGCTAGCAGGAGAATTGTGATGATGATGGCGGCAAGGGTCGAGAGTATAAGGTTGGGCATGGTTGTCTCTGTCTGAATAGTGGAGATCACGATGGTGTCCAGAGCAAAAACAAGAACAGCTGTTCCCAATAGCTCTGCTACGGATGCTCTCCATACCTGAGTAAACAGAAGATTTGCATGGTAAGGCGTTGCCCTAAAAATATTTAGATCTCCTTCACCAACTTATAATACAATTTCAATCAGCCTGAGCCTAAAAATCCATGCAATAAGTTATCACTTGCAAAATATATTTTGTTAAGAAGTATGCTATATAGTTACCGTCAACGAGAAAAGGTCTTCTAAGCCCAGTATTTCTCTCGATCTATTTTGCTTCTTCCCTTCCGCATTTTCAAGTGTCTCCGCCCTGCAAAATCATATGAAAAACAAAGGGCTTATTAGCTCCAGTGACTAGCAAAATCTCAGGACATTACAAACTGGAAGTGATCAGAGGGAAAAGGAGAGAGAGAGAGAGAGAGAGAGAGAGATGAAGCTAGGCACTTGCATTGGAGGAGCGGCAAAAGGTTGGATTTTATTTCCACTGTTGAGGCTTTCTTCGTCCGGAATAGCCCCTGCATATCCAGCCATCGTTTTCTTCTGTTTGCATGTCTTCTCTTTGAACTCTATAAATATACAGAAACCAGATACTAATCTAGTCGTACAAGCTAGCAGGATTAATAATTATTTTTTCTATCACATGGAAGAATATTTTAATGGGAAAATATCTTACATAATAAAGAAATATGCTCGCAATATTTACGCATCCAGGATCCATTAATTAAGCCTCCAGATAAAACAAAATAAAAATAATTCTCCTTGAGTAATAACATAGGTTAGCCACAAGCAATTTAATATTATGACATTTTTTGACATTGCTTTATTATCAGATGATGAAGTACACCAATTATTAAACAAAGGTGTTCATGTAATTGTAATTTGGTTTGTCAAATACCTAAGGCATTGACCTAGTTATAAGCCCATGAATAATATTAAATGCACATGCATGTTCCCAATAAGGATCACAGCTTGATATATAATATCATTTCTCGAAGCTCAATGTCTCAGGATCAGATTCCAAACAATTCACTCGATGCTTATAGAGATGTGTGTGTTTCATGTCCTTCTCTTTTTGTATTATGATTTAGATTTTGCATAAAAAGAGAGGGTGAAATTGCATGAATTTTATATTTTTGATAAAAATATCATATTTAATAAAACGATATAGAAAAATTGAAGTGTTGATAAAGGGAGTCCATGAATATCAACTAGCTATAAAAAGAAGAGAAAAAAAAGATCAAAGAGCCTGAACTTGATATATAATCTCATGGGTCGAGATTGAATCTTATCTGATAGAATGAAAAGCACCAAGGTACAGGATGACAAACATTTCTTCTTTTCCAGTAGCTGGTCGCCATGATGCATCTGAAAACACCATGGCACATTCAGGACAGGACATCTGACTCCACACTTTCTTTTATTTTTATTTTTTTAGATTTAAGGAAGTTCTAATTCTAAAAAAAACAGATAATAAATTGATGTATTGACTTCAACTTAAAATTTATTGTGTAAATCTCAATTATCTTGTTATCTCACGGCACACCTTTTTTGAATATCTCATGGCACACCTTTTTTTAATAATGTTTCGTAAAGAGAGCCCATCCAGGACATCTTCCTTAAATGTTTCTTCAACAGCCCGTTTTCCAACCACAACCCCTACCCTGCTGTCTGTAAAAATCAAGTTCGTCATCTCCCCTCATCATGACGTCCCAAGCGGGAAGGTCAGAGTGGAAATTTTTATTTTTATATTTTATTTTAAACTAAATCAAAGTTAATATTTTTATATTATTTTAATATATTAATGTTAAAAATAATTTTAAAAAAATAAAGATATTATTTTAATATATTTTTAAATAAAAAATATTTTCAAAAAAACTTCAATCAAATAACCATCAATAAAAAGATCCCACCCAGAATACCCTATGCCCATACCATAATCGGCCACCTTTCAGTAATGATGGGCCTAAGCAGAACCTTGCAGGGTTCAAGCCCACACCAGCATATCCAGTTCTTCCCGTCACCCCCTGATAAAGGGACCGTACGTGGTCAGCAGGAGGAAGAAGAAGAAGAGGGCAATAATGAAGATTGCAAATGGAATTAGAAACTTGGGCTCGGCAGTGGTTGATTCCACGCATGAAATTATGGAAGCGGTGAACGTGAATAACAGGCAAGCTGTTGCTATACCAGCTCAGCTAGGGTTGCCCTCTACATGTATATGGCGGCGCGTGAAACAGTGATAAGTCCTGTAAACATAGCCGACAAGGTGATGACCGGGTTGATGTGGCCGCCGGAAATTTGTACCACATTACAAAGTTGCTCAAAGTTGCCTTTTATGACAGACCACGATCCCTTTACAAGAGCATGCGAACCCATGAAAAAACAAACCTTAGTATCTTTTCTGTAAAGATTGGTTAGGTTCTTACATGGTTCCCTCCTTTATTCGATAGAGAAGAAGACAATAATATATGTCAGGGGGAGACATTCTTCTTGGTTTAAGTTGTTGCTAATCAAGTTCTGTTATAAAAAAAAACAGAGAGAGAGAGAGAGAGAGAGAGAGAGAATTGCATCAACAATATCCAGCAAGGTTCTGCCATTGTATAATTGCAAAAGAACTAGATTCATTTATGCACATGCAGAGAGCTATTCTAAAGATAGATTTTCGTTTAATTGACAACTAGTTGAAGGTTGCGACGAAAAGTGACTTTTATTTATTTATTTCTTGAATAAGAATGGAAAAGAAAAAAAACACTTGATTTCTAAATCACAATCTATATTAAAAACACCGTATTTTTCCGGGGCTAAAGTTGCATTTAATTAAAAGGCTACAGGCCACGTAATGCAACCGAATTTTTTTTTGTTTTTTAATTTAATTAAGTTATACGTATTCATCATCCCACCCCCTGCGGCCCGGAAAACATCAGATCAAAACCTTTTCATACAAGCTTAAAAATTATGTGGAAGGTTTAAACGGGAAATCAAAAGTAAATCTCTTGTTTGGTAACGTGGTACAAAATATTTTTAAATAATTTTTCATTTATTATTTTTTTATATTTAACAATATTAATTTAATGGTTTATTATAAAAAAATATTTCAAAAAACAAGCTAAATTGCATTATCAAACACACGATAAAACTTCAAATTCCTAGCCGTTTTGCATATCATAACCATGGAGCATAATTGCTTGATTCTTTTATTTAAATATAGTTTTTATTTTGGCTGAAGTCGTTTTCACATTATTAAGGCATCTTCTCCTAACTAATCCCAAGCTCGGTTACAATATCTTCGAGCGAAAAACCAATCCACTCGATTTTTTTTTTTATCCAGATTCGCATTGAGTTTAACGGTTCAAACTACAATATTTTCGAGTGAGGAGTCCAAAATATATTTCAGGGGGTGCTTGCAGTGAATTTAAATGTATTTTTAATTAAAACAATTAACAAAAAATGTTTCAAATTGTTTTTTTAATATTTTTGAATTATCTTAATATGCTTATATTAAAAATATATTATTTAAAAAAATAAATAAACAGTCTCATTCACAGTATCTTGTTTACATTACATTGTTTTGAAGGGGCGTGAAACTGTGAATGCGTTATTTATGTATGTGAGGAAAAGATTCTAAAAATGTCATGTCAGGTGCCCAATCCAACCAGCACATTTTAAAGTATAAATATCTGGTGTGGCCTTTGGGGTTGAATAAGAAACAAAAATAAATGAAAACAAATACGTGGCTGTTTTTAAAGTATTTTTTTAGTAAAATATTTAAAATATTAAATGCATTAATAAATATAAAAAATAACTGTTAATAAAATCAAGAAATTAAAAAATAGTTTGAGTTCCATTAAAATAAAATAATTTAATCTTTCACTGTGAGGAACATTTTATAATTTTAATTTAATTATGGTAATAATTTTTTTATCAACAAAAATAGTTTGAGTTCCATTAAAATTAAACAATTTTTTAATATGATCCCTCATTTTCTTTCATACTTCTTTTCCTTGTATTTTGGAAAAATAAATCCCTATGTACAAAAATTCTGTTTGCCCTTTTGTTATCCTTTTCCTACGAAGAACTGATGTGTCCATGATCAAAAACCTTCAGCTCTTCAGCAATTCTTCCATTACACGCTGGGATTTTTGTCTAAGCTGATCTTTAAGGCCGAAAATGATTTCATCTACCATTCCAGCGGATGACAAGTGAGCATAACAAGAAGAAATAGCTATAACGAGTATACATTGTCCTGCTCCATATGAATTAACGTCATGCTAAGGAAAAAATAAATCTAAAGAATTTGCATGAGGGGGGAAACCCCCACAAAGTGCAAGTCGGTCAAGTTTATTTCAAGGGCATTGATGAGTCTCGACTGACGAAGAAATAAGATTATATATACCTGTAATGAAAATAATTCATGGGCAGCAACGACATGACAGAAATACTGTCTTTTCCCTGACTCGATCGAATTTTCCAGCTGAAATTTTGAGGGCTTCGTTATTGAATCCACGGAAATGAACCAATATTCACGCTTCAATTCTACATCATGGACAACGAAGAAAGCCTCCGTTATTTAATCAGAAAAAAAAGAAGCAAGATGGAGGTATATTTCCACAACGTGAAAGATGATGGAAAGATCCAAATGAATCGTTGTGTATATTTCCACAACGACCCCATGTTAAAGGAAATTCAGCAGCTGCTGCTTCGTCCTTGGCAGGTCCGTGTAATCTTCGTGAGGGAAATCGTTGTGCTCATTGGCTTTGCTAATTCTGGCAATGAATTTTTGCTGGGTCGTGTTCTGCTACTTACTGTTCCTGAAGAACTTACTCTGGTGTTAGCTGTGTGCAAATCTTAAACTTTAACCCCGTTGTTCACCATAAGAAAATAATAATCTTTTCGACTAAGACGGTAATACCCTCACAATCATCTTCGACACTGAAAGAAAAATCAACCATAATTCTTTATTCTCAAGCATTATAATAGGATGGACATGGAGATCTCAAGTCTAATTAACCCATGGTGATCTTATTACATCAATCATTACAGAAAGAGAGTCGTAATCAAAGCTGATAACTAAAAGTAACATGAAACAAAGATTTCTGCATGTATGCTTTTATTCTATGGTGTGTGCATGGTGGCGTGGGATGATCATCGTGTACACGGCGAATGCCATGCAAGCAATAGCTGGCCCAACCCAAAATACCCAATGCCCATTCCAAAGATGGCCTCCTCTAACAATTGCTGGGCCCAAACACCTAGCTGGGTTCAGCCCTGCCCCTGCATAACCTTTCGTCGCCGTGACTGTGGTGGAAACGAACACGAGAAGACCCAAGACTATTCCCACGATGATGAAAACACTAACTTGCCCTATGCCCTTGGCTTGACGATGATCGAAGGCCATCCCCACTGAAGCAAAAAGAAGCACAAACCCACAGATTATCTCCAGCCAGAGGGCCTGGCTTGTCTCTAGGCCCGTCACGGTAGGCCCATGTGGCCCCGGAGCAACAACGGTGAGGGTGCAGCCTCCGAGTGAAAAGGTTTTTTCAATTTCGCTGTTCACCACAGCTTTCAGTGCCAGGGCACCGAAAATGGCACCAACGCACTGGGCCAATATGTAGATAAAAGCTTTTGAAAGGGAGATGAGGCCGGTTAAGAAGGCAGCGAAGGTGATGATAGGATTGATGTGGCCACCAGAAATGGGAAAGGTAGCTAGCAGGAGAATTGTGAGGGTGATGGCAGCAAGGGTCGAGAGTATAAGGTTGGGCATGGTTGTCGCTGTCTGAATAGTTGAGATCACGATGGTGTCCAAAGCAAAAACAAGAACAGCTGTTCCCAATAGCTCTGCTACGGATGCTCTCCATACCTGATCAGTAAACAGAAGATTTGCATGGTAAGGCGTTGCCCTAAAAATCCATGCAATAAGTTATCCCCTGCAAAATATATTTTGTTAAGAAGTACGCTAGCTATATAGTTACCGTCAACGAGAAAAGGTCTTCTAAGCCCAGTATTTCTCTCGCTGTAATTTGCTTCTTCCCTTCCTCATTTTTAAGTGTCCCCGCCCTGCAAAATCATATGAAAAACGAAGGGTTTATTAGCTCCAGTGACTAGCAAAATCTGATCAGGACATTACAAACTGGATGTGATCGGAGGGAGAGAGATGAAGCCAGGCACTTGCATTGGAGTGGTGGCAAAAGGTTGGATTCTATTTCCACTGTTGAGGCTTTCTTCGTCCGGAATAGCCACTGCATATAAATCCAGCTATCGATCGTTCTCTTCTGTTTGGCTGTTTGCATGTCTCCTCTTTCAACTCTGTAAATATAGCCACAAACCAGACACTAATCTAGTCTTACAAGCCGGCAGGATTGATAATTATTTTTTTCTATCACCTGGAAGAATATTTTAATGGGAAAATATCTCACATTTGAAACCAGCTATTCATATAAAAATAAAAAAGAAATATGCTCCCAATATTGTCAAATCCAAGATCCATTAATTAGGCCTCCAGATAAAACAAAATAAAAATAATTTTCCTTGAGTGATGACATAGGTTAGCCATGGGCAACTTAATCTTATAACATTTTTTGACATTGCTTTATCAGATTGGTTCGGCTGGGTTTAATTTCAGATGATGCAATACACCAACTATTAAACAAAATAGAGTAAAGGTGTTCATATTGCAACTGGGTTTGCCAAATAACTAAGGCATTGACTTATCCACCAATTGATTCAAAAGGCAAGAACAAACAGCTAGCTAGAAGCCCATGAATGTATTAAATGCACATGCATGTTATCAATAAGGATCACAGCTTGATCCTATCCCTTGAGTCCTGGGATTATAATCGTGTTTAATATAATTCTACTCCCATGCCACTACTACACTTTACATGCGTGATTTTTTGAGATATTAATATGAGATTGAGATGCCCTTTATTCCAACACTCTCGATCATTTCTTGAAGCTCAATGTCTCAGGAATCGGATTCCAAACATTTCACTTAATGCTTATTGAAATGTGTGTTTCATGTCCTTGAACCTGAACTTGATATATAATTCCATGGATCGAGATTGAATCTCATCTAACAGAAAGAAAAGCACCAAGATGGCAAAGTTTTCTTCTTTTCCAGTAGCTGGTAGCCATCTGGAAACACCATGGCACTTTCAGGACCAGGCATCTGCATCGACGCTTTCAATTAATGTTTCATCAAGAGAGCCCATTTTCCAACAAGAACCCCTACCTGCCTGTAAAAATCAAGTTCGTCATCTCCCTTCACCATGACGTCGTAAGAGTGAATCTATAATAAACAAATACAATCAATAAAAGGTCCCACCCAACGCCCATACCTTAATGATGGGCCTAAGCACCTTGCAGGGCACCGGCATATCCAGTTCTTGCCGTCACCGCCTGATAAAGGGACTGTACATGGTCAGCAGGAAGAAGAAGAAGGCAATAATGAAGATTGCAAATGGAATTAGAAACTTGGGCTCGGCAGTGGTTGATTCCAAGCATGAAATTATGGATATTATGAGCTAAGGATATCCATTATGAAAAACTAAGGATTCTTTTAGATAATTATTAGATATACCTTGCATGTAGCCAGATTTCTAGAGAGAGTCTCTGATGCCTTTACTAACTGCTGTCAATGCTGAAATTTAGTTTTATCACAGGATATAAAACTCAGGATCAACTGATTCTTTCAATGGTGTGCAAAAATCTAAGTTATCTCCATCCTCTTTGATTTTGTTTTAGCTATATATTAATTTCTTGCTAGCAAAACTTCAATCATGAAAATTAAAAAAAAAAACGAAAAGATCTTAATTTTTTTTTTATAAATTTCATTAAATTAGTTATGGTCACATGCATACAGGTTATTGACATATATATATATATATATATATATATATATATATATATATATATATATATATATTGGCATATCTTATGATCAGAGATCAGACAGGTTTATCTGTGTTTAGAAGTGTTTTTTTATTTATGCTCTTAAGTTTTTTGTTGTATTTATAATTCTGATGTTTTGATATAAATATATATATATATGGAAAAAAAGAAGTATTTTTATATATTTTCAATCTAAAAATTATTTAAAAACAAAACATATACACCACAATCCCCCCTCACTTGGTTACAAAACATTGTGCCAGAAGCATCAATGAAACGGCAAGAGATATATTATTGCATTGAAAGAAACGACAACATGATGCTTTTATTCCATAATAAAAGCCCCTCTATTTTGATTCTGCTCCAATGAGGTGTTCCCGTGGAATTATCTTGGTGTAGAGTGAAAACGCCACGCTGGCAACTACAGGCCCAACCCAAAATACCCAATGCCCCTTCCACAGATGGCCACCTCTAACGAGTGCTGGACCCAGACATCTAGCCGGGTTCATCCCAACCCCAGCATAGCCTTTGGTTGCAGTCACCGTTGTCGAGATGAACACGAGAAGCCCAACTACCAGCCCAATTATTGAGCAGAAAACAACTCGGCCCAGGGCTATGGCTTGCCGCCTGTCAAATGCTATCCATATCGAAGAGAATAAAAAGACAAATGTACAGATTATCTCCAGCCAAAGGCCCTGGCCAGTCTCGAGCCCAACAACAACAGGCCCATTGGGTCCTGGTGCGACAATATTTAGAGTACAGCCTCCAAGTGAAAATGTTTGCTCTATGGTGCTATTAACCACAGCTTTTAGAGCGAGTGCACCTAGTATGCCTCCAATACATTGAGCCAGGATGTATATGGCGGCGCGTGAAACAGTGATAAGGCCTGTAAACATAGCCGACAAGGTGATGACCGGGTTGATGTGCCCGCCGGAAATGGGAAACGTGGCCAGGAGGAGAATCGCGACTGTCAGGGCTATTAAGGTTGCCATTATAAGGTTTGGTGTTTTGGTCTGGGTCTCGTAGGAGGAAATTACGATAGTGTCCATTGCAAAGACTAGGGTTGCTGTGCCAAAAACCTCTGCCAGGGATGCTCTCCACACCTGAAACACCGATTTTTTTTATATTAGTTGCTGCCTCTGATGAAATGGTAAAGTTCTGAGGACCCAAATAATTTGATTGAATAGACTTAGTAAGAAGCAGCCTAGCTAACACAGGAAGAATCTTATGCAGACCTAAATAATCTTGGGCTAGCCGTCTTTCTACCCTGAATTAACCCCAGCAAACCCGCTATGTTTACAGGATTAGTTCACTCAGGGCCTAGGCTGAATTTACATTATTCTATCAGGTTAGTAACCTAAAATGCATTCTGAAACTTGACCATGGAAACTTGTCAGATGCAAAGTATACTGCACAAACTTAAAGGTTCTACTAACGTTCAAAGAAACAAGTTCATCCAAGCCCAAAATCCTGCGCAACGCGCAGGAATCTCGCTTCCCTCTCTCAGTTTTCGACGGCCTGCAAAATGAAATGATTTATCTTCTAGTTAGCAAGAAACCAACCCTAAAAAAACAAACAGTTAAGGTGATCAGGATTAAGAAGCAGACCAGAACTTCAAGACATTCTGACGCTTACCTTGGGGTAGAGGCAAAAGGTTGGACCCTGTTCCCTCCATAACCACTTTCCTCATCGTGAACAACTCCTGCAATTCCTGCCATATTTTCACTTGATGACTTTCTAGCATCATATCTTTGTAACAATACATTCACGAAATTTATAACCAAAATGATGGTGTACGAAATGGTGGTTGGATAATAATAACTGTATACGCCTATCAGTGCTTTTCTCTCAACTACTCCTTTCCCCCCCTTCAACAGCATTATCGGCTACAATGCAGCTTCACATTTATTACACATTGATATCTCAGAATAGGATAGCCTCACGGGATCCTTATCGCATGCATTTCCAATAATCCATGAACCAAAACTACAAATCAAGTTGCAAATTGGAGTAACTGCGGTACCAAAGGTCAACGACTTGCAGGGGCTGAACACATTAAAGCAATGTCGTTGGCTTTTATTGTTATTGTTGAAACTTGAGAGTGTAAATGAGGAGGTCCAGAGATTTCTTCACTTGTTCGAATGAAAAAAAAAAGAAGGAAATATCATAGACCAGTAGCTAAACCTTTTCAATGGCCTGATAATTAGTTTGGAAAGCGAAATTAATTAACCCTGGATGGCAAGTAATCTTGTGTTCGTGAGAGTCAATCATAGTATAACAGCTAATTAAGTTATTATATTTAAGAGTTGAAGTTCTAGGACTGTGGCGAGTAGTGCTTGAACAGAATAGATAAGTGGAAGAAGTGAATGGATTAATAAAAAGATGAGTGTCCACCTGCTAATGGACAGCATAACTAGTAAGATTAAGAATGAAAGCAGGAATTGCATGCAAGGGGCTTGGGAGAGAATTTTAAATGCTGTTTACGTCTCGTGACACGATATTAAGTTCTGAATTGAAGGTCCAAAACAGTCCATCTGTCAGGTTCAGATGTTTAGGGTCGGAAAATTTATAAAAAGAGAAATAATTTTTATTATTCAGTCAATTAAGTAGCAAAATTTAAGAAGACACCGAAATAAAAATAAGCATAAAATAAAGTCTCGAAAGTCGAAAGTTACCCCAAAAACACACACACAGAGGAGACGATGGAATTTGGAATTCGAAATAACTCGCCGACAAGCGAAGCCCGTTTCCAGCGACGTGGGCCCTACTGAACTGAGGTGATTTCTATCTTTCTGACAGTGAAATCAAAAGTTATGGTCAAAATAGTGAAGGGTGTGTTAGAAAAAAAAAATCTCAAACCAGACTGTGCTTCTGTCATCCTTACGTTGGTATGTCCTGGCATAGTAGTCAAGCGCGTGCAACTCTATGTCACAGCGTTTGCTCATTTATCTCTTAAATCAGCATTTATGATATTTTTAAATTCACGAAACAATTACTAGCTAGATGGCTCTATGAATTCCTTGATTCATAAATTATGTTTCTGGTTTGTGAAATTCTCGTTGTTCAGTAGTCATATTTTTCAGATAGAACAAGAGTGCCAAATATTGAGCAATTCATAATATTTGCAAAATACCTTTATATGTTTCGCCGATCTTGCTTCCATCAGTGCTCATACATAATCCTGAAGAAGACGCTCTGAGGAACCATTGAATCATGGAACATTGAACTGCTATTTCAGGTTGTCAACACGCTGTTCTTTTAGGTTATGTCCTCATAAATGGGTCATCAAATGCAGCATATATAAATGTTGACCAAAAAGAGGAGAGTAAGATAATAGGAGTATTAAATGAACAAGAATATCTCTCTGATCCCCCAAAGTTTGCGATGAACACTACTACAAAATGGAATGGGAAGGGTTTATGAGCCGAACAGTACTGCCTGGGCATATTAATTGCAATTTCTCCATTAGGACAACAAGTATCTTCCAGAAGTTAATGCTGCTCCATAGCTTTATAAGCATAACGAAGAATCTTCAAATTTATCCTCCTCCATGGACTTTGGCCAGTTTACTAGAATACGCATGCTCGGTTAATATTTCCAATGATTGTTATTTAATGCCATCCATGTTGTGTGACTGACTACACTTATGATGGCACCAGATGGAAATTTCCCAGCTGGTGTAGTTCCTGAGGACCCTTTTTTTATATCATGCATTTAACTATAAAGACCTTTGTATCTTTCCCTATCTTAGCAATCTTTTATCCATCTGAATCCAATGATCTGCAAAAAAACATGGAAGTAATTCTTTCTTGCGTACGATCGTACGTCTTCGTTGATGTTAATATTATTCCTTTCTATCTGCAATTTATCAGGCGTGGAACTTTTCCATGCTTTGCTTCATAAAAAGCTAATAGACTCTTTTTACATTTTTCTTACTTCTGTTCTGACTATCCAAATGGAGACATTACAGTTACACTCGATATTAATGATCAGACAAGTGATGGATAAGTGGTCAGTATGTTTATTCATAATTGGTTTTGTTTCACCACACCCATATACAGCATATAAATGGATAATTTGTCTGACATTCTTGAGATAGGAATTTGTACATTATTATCTGTGCGTCACAGACAAGGATTAAAAGCTGAGAAAAATGTAAGAAGTCAAGGATTGAGAAAAATGCCAGGGATCCACGTAATTTTATCGTATGGTAGCAATAAAATTTCACTAGTGAAAGCCTGAAAGGGTAAGAAGTAGGTAAAACCAAACCTGAACTGACCTCATGATAGCTTGTAGAAAGCCTTGCTCGAAATAGAACAGAAAGGAGAAAGTGGGTACTTGTAGATGAACCTAATCAGTTTGAGATTGAGAGTACTTAATTAAATTGAGTGGTTTTATTCAATAATTAACTTTATTTTCTTTATTTCCAGCACTTTGTATGGTCAAGTTGTTTGAACCCCATATATGTCTGAACGTCTTCCAGTCAATACATGTCTGTGCTAGTCAGAATGTGATCAAGTTTAAGAAAGTTTCCTGAACCTTTCGTTTTTGTTTCTCTGCGAAAATATGCAGTGGAGAAGAATCTTGATTTTACTAGATGATACTTGCAGGCAAGAGTAACTATCCGAAATTTCTATCAGTATCGCCAAGTTGATAAACCAGGTCGGAATATAGGATGGTCGTGGACTAAAATGGATAGATCATCCGGTAATTAATGTTTGGTGCATTCGCCAACAAGCAAGGCAACTGCTCATCCATTGAGTAACAAGGAGTTCACTCTTGCATGCCAACCTCTGTCATTTCCGATCTCATGCCAGACTCCCCACTGGTGAAAATTGTTGGAAAAAATTCTGAAGAACAAACACGCACTGTTCAAGTCACTGTCAGGATTTATGTTTCTGACGTGAAAAAAAACACCGTTCAAATCAGTGTCAAGAACAGTCTGATTTTCCAGAATTTCTTAAGAACTAAAGACAAAGGATTTAATGCAATAGTATTCAGAACAAGGGGCAGAATTTCTTGTTAGGTTATTGCCATCCCTATGCTTTTATTTATAGAAAAACGAAATTGGAAGATTACAAGAGAATGAATTCTAATTAAATACAAACTCTTGATCTTTATCCTAAAACATAATGGACTTAATCTGAAACTTATTAAAACTAGACTTATAGATCAAACAATTGATCTTTATTGACTTAAACACAAATACTAATTAAAACACAAGAAAAACATAAAACTCTGATGGTGCTCTGCTTTCACGGCTCTGCCTTCACTTCTCCAGTTTGCAGTCTTGGAATCAGCTGCATTTCAAGTCATCATTCTTCAACAAAAATGTCCGAGAATTGCTCCCATGTTGGCCTTCTTTCAACCTAAGCCATTGATCCTCTGAGGTCATTCTCCTCCTTTGAAATGACAGAGTTCAATGGGAATTCTACTGTCAATCCACCTGCAAACCTTACATTATCGGCACCAGATCCTGGTTACAGTTGTGGGCTGGTTGTAGAGAGACGACACACAGTCTCTTCAGATATTGAGGGTAGAAGCGAGTTCTAGTTTAACAGTACGTATACTCCATCCAAAGTTTAACCTGGTTTAACATCAGAGACTTTAATGGCTGACAATTTGTTGACGTACGTAGACTTGTTTTAATGTTTCCCATTTCTAAATTTCTTCTGCTCTATACAATTCTACCAAATAAAATTAAATGTTAGATGTGATTTTGTCTTGGTTTTCAAATATGCTATGCCTGAGAGGATTCAGTATTTTTTCCCAGAATGATTTTTTTGCCATCATTTATACTATCACTAATTTCGCAACTTTTTTGTTTTCATTAACATAGAAATCAACACGCAGTACTCCACTTTTTTGGCCAGAAAAACACCCTGCTTGCTGTGTTTCGCTTTTGACGTTCCGTGATCCTAAAATCACAGCATGCCCTGAGTGCAGCTGTTGATGCAGACCGAAGTACTGTTCCATGCGTAAGGTACATTTCTGCAATTGCCTAAATTTTATCATGCAAGCAAGTAGTTCAACCCATTTTAGTAGTTTTCTAGTTATCTGTTATCATTAGTCTACAGTTTTCCAGTTTAGATACAACTCATCTCTCTCTATGGAATAGCAGTGAAGGCGATTCCTTGCCACTATCAGACGTGGAAAACGTAGACATGGGGCAATGCACTAATCAAATGCACCCGTCAGAGTTCATTGGCACATGAAGAACAACTATTTTGATCATCGGAGAGTGAAAATGACAATTTCCAACTACAATTATAAGAGAAATTACTCGGACTGGGATGTTCTGGTACAGCATTCAGGTTTCAGGGCAGAAATGAACTAGACTAGCTTAAACAGCGCACTGCTCCCTGCTGTCGGCTTTGCAGGTACTTAACGTCATTACATTACTTTCTTCTTCTTCTTCTTCTTAAGTAAAGAATTAGAATGTGAAAATTGCATCACAAGGAACCATGAAAATCATCTAGGATAAATTTTGAATGGAAATGCAATATAGCTAAGTTTCACTCTTTGCCTGAAAATGGAAACTCCCATGGGGCTGGAATAAGCCTGGACATAAACTCAGAAAACGATGGATTTGTTGTCCTAATGATCTCAGCCGTAGTTCAAGGGTGGTTGAATAATTGATGTATAGGATTAACTTAATTATTTTACACTGACTGCACGAATAATGTAATATTGTTGGAATAAGCCGTAGTCTCCCCCCTTGTAATTCGCCCCACTTAACAGCTTTTTGACAAGGAAAGTTCAGCATATATATGCTCTTGGCTATCTACAGTAGCAAATAGTTATTGAATTTACAGTGCGATCATCATCAATCCTTCACGGAACTCTATATTCATGTAATTTTAGTGGCTAATTACGTGGTGTGCTTGTGCAGACAAACTACGTACTTGGCTGAAGATTGCACGCAAACTTGCCGAATCAAAACAAAAATCGTGCTGTTTGATTAGACGTATCCGTTCAGTCAAGCTGTATACACACAGATTATACATGATACTCGTGATTTTCACATTATCGGCGATCAGAGAGACGTCCATCAGGTAAAATTCAGGTTATGTGGATTCATACATTGAAAATTCCTTTGATTTTTTTTAATTAATGTGGGATACTCGTTGTTAATTTACGCATACTTCAACTAATTCTACGAGTTATAAAGTTAATAACAATATATATTTTTAGTTATCATCATATTAGAAACCATAAGATACGAACATGTAATAACAAAGAGAGAAAAATTACTTTGATTTTCATGAACTAGGTGCATGAGGAACAAGTTATTCACAATATTCCTAGGATCGGGATTTTGAGGTTAATACCAAATAAATATTATTTCCTTAAATATACTAGGTTAATGTAGGAGCGCTGTCTTAAAATCTTCTCAAAAAAATTAATCTCTGTTGTAAATTTTGAGAATTAAAAACTCTGTACCAATAAGATCGACTTTGATTCATGGAATAATTTTGATCCCTGATAATTTATCAAGCCATCAAAGAATGGACGTAAACGTTTTCTTCTTAAATCAGAAGCCCTGTCATTTGAGGCTGGAGCATGCCCTGCTGTCGCTCATCATTTGATTATTTTTTTCAAAAAAATTGATACGAACGACATATCATACATCCCATATATATATAAAAAAATATAAACAAGGGACTACTAGAGCAGGCCCACTATGACAAACTCGCGCATAGATCTACTAGGACAGACCCACGCGTGTGTCCTAATAAAATGGGTTTCGTGAGCTATTCTGACTTGCTAGGCCTAGTAGTGTTTGATACTTTGATTATTATTTTAATTAATGTTTTTGTTTTTTTTTCATTAGATGATATTATATTCAGACTAATGCGTGTTCTCTCTTTCATTTAATTTACAAAGCCTTTTTTAAATGGTTATTATTTTTTAGTTACGCGTTTAACTTTGAAATAATTTTTTAAATTCACGGAGTATTTTTTTTTATTTTTTGTATAGATTAACTATGTTTTTTAAAATACAAAATATATATAATTTTCAGATAATATTTTTAATATGTAGTCTTGCATGATATTTCTTTTATTCACTCAATTTAATATGCTTGTCTATTTTTTTTTATCATTGTTTGACTGAATAAAAAATATGTGGTAAACAAAATTTAGCAAACAAAATTGGATAAATATCTCATCTTAAAAGATTACATATTTTGATTTACAGTTATCTCTTGATTTTTTAAGTTTATTTTTAGATATTGTTAATGACTTTTTATTTATTTATTTATTTATTAGCACATATAGTTTTAAATTTATTTGATTAAATGTGTGCATAATTTTTTTACTTGTTCTTGAACTACAAAAATACATTAAAGAAACATGTATATACAATTATTTTAATTAAAAGAAAAAATATTTAACTTGCTGGACTTCCCTGCTATTCTTTTTATTCCACGGGATGGGAGGTTATTAAACTTGATGATGGTTTAAGTTAGGTTTTATAATAAATAAGAAGAATTAATTTTGTATAGCTTAGGTTAAAAATCCTATATTATTTTAACCTCTCAAAAAAATTAATTAACTATCTAATTAAAAGAAAGAGTACATGGAAACACAACGTGCGTGGATATGTTCAAATAATGGGAAAATGTAGTGCACGATGAATCATGCTCGTGATAATGCCTGCCATTGAGCACCAAACCATGCCTGAACTTTCGCCTAAAAGCCATGATAAATAATGCCACGTGTTTTCTGGGTCTTCCCCAATGATAGCGATAACTACTTAACAGAAAAACCCTAAGTTTCTGCCTTGAAATATGTACTTGCGCTGTGGATAGATACCCATTCCATTTATGTCGTCAAGAAAACGAATATAGAAATTATTTTGATTATCAGACCAGGTTCGATTTTAACAAATACGTTATTAACCACTGAATTTTAATGGTGGCATGGCCCCTCGTCCATTTTTTTTTAATTTTGGATGTAAATAAATTTTATTTTCTAGGAAGTATATTTTAAATGTTTAGATGAATAAGTAAAATTCAGGTTATTATAAACTTGAATTTAAAACCTGCTATAAAAATTCACAAGCTCTCTTTATCATTGGACCACACTTTTTAAAGATAATTTTTAAAAACTATTTCAAAAAGAATACATGAGATTTATATAGTTGGTGATGAATTATTTTTATTTAGATTGTAATTTCTTATGCTTTTAAAAAAAAATCATTTTTCTTAATTTTAATTTTTAATATATTAATATTAAAAATAAATTTAAGAGAATATTTTAAGATTAAAAAATAAAATATCTCGTAAACGCAACCTATGATGGTCAACCATTACTGACAGATAGTTTAAATCGCAGTTTCTCTGTAGGTTTGTTTGTTCGATTATCCTATAAAACAACCGATAAAAAAACAAACACCTGTCATCACTCTCTCTTACATTCTAGCAATAGAATCCCTGTTGTTTTCATCTTCATTTCTCTCCGAGACACCTGCCAATCACACAGCTATGGCTCCTCTTGGTGAGGGATCAGAGGAAGCCTTGGTTGTTCAAGATGAGAATCGCAAACCCATCTCCTCCATCCTTATCATTATCGGTACTATGCTCTATTTCTCTGTCTCGTATTTATTTATCTGGGTTTCATTCGTTCCTTTGTTTATGTGTTTTTGTGTGTGTAATAGCTATGCAAACAGAAGCCATACCTATTGTCAACAAGTTTCAGCTCAAAGAGGACCTTGATTCTACGTGAGTTGATATTTTGTTCTTACGTTTGTTTATATTGTACATGGATTTGATTCTGGGTTGCTGTGATTGATCGTAAAGATGGTTCTATACAATTCAATACGTGACAAAGACGCAATCTTGTTTATTACTGCTGTCAGTGAATGATGAAATAGTTCAAAGATCACTTTTTTATGTTGTTTTATGGTAAAAGTTTCATTTTATTTTATTTTTAAGTTCTACTGTTTGTTAAAAGAATCAAGAACAATCAGTAACTGTGGTATATGATAGTTTACCAGATCAAGGAGTATTTTTGTTGAATCCCAATTGGTGAAATACTTGAAAGTTTTGTCCTTTTTTCCTTTTGCTGAGTGATATGGGTAATTCAATTTTTATTTTTTCTAAACTAGGTTTGTTTCTCTTAACCTGTTTATTATTATTATTATTATTATTATTATTCTGCGGGGTCACTATTTTTTGCTAGAAGGTTTTTATTTTAAGCTTGAACTTTAGTTGAACCTACAAGTTTGCTTTCGGAACTTCATTTACTGGAGAAAGATAGATGCTATAAATGACCATTTTTTCCGTTGTCTGTGTGCTGTTACCCCTTGCTTCGTGTTTATTCTGGTAAAACTGATATCATGGAAATTTATAGGGTATTCAAGTTTGTGAAATTGTGACGTGCTTTTGTTTTCTATTTGATACCATATATTATGTGTTGCTTGGTTGGGGTCAAGTCTTATACGCCAAAGAATGATGATGGTTCAGGTTTCCAAAAGGTGTACCTTGGGTCAGATATCATGGTTTTTACAAAGATCTCCGTATCAACTTAGTATGGCCTGGAAAGGATTCAACTCTGGGTAACTTATTTAGCTCCTGGGGGTTGTTTTTCTTATTTTCTAATTGTGTTTGAAGCATCAATTATGCCTTAGTTGCATCACCACGATACTGGGATAACATGCTTATCAAATATTCATGTTTTGAAAGTTTATATTCAGGCTGCTATGCACTGAATTCCTTAAATCTGTAAACTTCCACCTCCATCAAAGTCACACATTCCAAGACACTCGGTACCGATTCTTGTATTCACCTGTTCTGGACATGCATATGCATTCTATCTAAGTTCCTATTGTCATGCAATAACTAATGGGGTGTCAAGGAACAAATGTTCTTTTATCTGTAGTTTCTTATAGCATAATCATTCAAACATGTCTTTTCAGGGGTTGATAGTGTAGGCACAATTTCTGCATCTCTTGTGACCTATGCCGCTATACAAGCATTACAGCCAGACTTAATTATTAATGCAGGCACTGCTGGTAGTTTTAAGGTATGCTCTTCTCCTCTGTTGTTTGAACTGCATATTTCATTACTCCCAAAATGTTACTGGTATTCCATTTTTCATTTAATATTTCACTGTTAAGATTATTTCTTACTTCCACGTAAGCAAGGTACATTCTTTTTTTATTTTTTACTGTTTGTTTTCCATATAACACACCGGCTGTCTGTTTTTGAGCTGCTAATGCTATTATTTGCCTGTGTTGAAAAGAGTGCACCCTCCTTTTATAAAAGCAGTAATATTCATGTGAAACAAAATAATGCATTTTCTTTTAAATTTCTACCAAAAGCTGATTGATGGAAGCTTCCAGGTCAAAGGAGCATCCATCAGTGATGTGTTTCTTGCATCTGACGTTGCTTTCCATGACAGAAGAATTCCTATTCCTGTAAGTTTCCCTGTGTTTTCCAAATTCTGTTTTCTTGTAATTGTCAATGAGGCTAAAGGACCTAATTTTTTTTGTATTATGTTGGACAAAACCTAAATTTAAAGGCCATTAACAAAACCAATTGCTCATTTTATTCATAATATCCTTTGATCAAAATAAACTACTTATTTCAATAGTGCAACCTGAAATCTGGACATGAAGTTGTGTAGATGCTACATGTTGCTGAAAGTCCTCGAGAGCTTTGGTGCTCCAAGTGGAAAAAAAAAAACTCTTAACAAAACTATGAAAGCACATACAAACTCCTAGCAGATGGCTAGGTTGGGTGTGTGATTTTTAATTCTGCTTCATAAATGATAATTCTCCTTTTTCTGTACTGTATTTCTCAGTATCACTATTGTTCCTAATCCTTTTCTGCCTCTTTTTTGTCTTTTTTCTGGTAGGTTTTTGATCTCTATGGAGTTGGCTTAAGGCAGTCCTTCTCAACACCTAATCTCTTGAAGGAGCTTAACCTAAAGGTGATTTTATTAAACATTTTCACCCCTTATCTATATGTGCTGGATGCTTTCTTTTTGCAGTAGTTTTAAGCTAGTTAATACTTTTAGGCTCTTACTATTTATGAGATTGGGTCCAAATAATTCTAAAGGTTCCCAATAAATATATTGTCTTTTGTTTATGGAGCTGTTGAAATAGTCTTAAATTTCTGAAGAAAGAAACCATGTTTTTTTGGGATTGACTGGAGAACTTTAAAAAATTAGGTTCTTAACCTTTTGAACATGGTTAATGATCCATTATCACCTCATCAATAAACTCTAGGAAGTACTGAATAGCCTGCATGATGCATACTCCGCCAATGATGATGCAGTGCTAGTCTAACTGATGTCAGTGAATGATTGAAATTATGTTTGACAGGCATATATAAATAAACTATGCTTAATATTTGCCTACCGCATGATATGGAAATTTCCAGCATTGTTTCATCTGGATGCCTCCATTGTCCTTCAAAAATTTTAATATACCATGTTGATGTTTCAGGTTGGGAAATTATCTACTGGAGACTCTCTGGATATGTCCCCACAAGAAGAAGCATCAATTGTTGCAAATGATGCTTCAGTTAAGGACATGGAGGTAAAGTTGAATTCTTTTCTGATAACATGGGTGCTGAAACATCCCCATCCCTATGAACTGAGTTAATGGACTATGAGATTTTTTTATTGAATTTTTGGTGCATATTTAAGACAACCTTTAATGATCAGGCGCTGTTGATATTACTGAACATGTCATTAGCCTTTCTTCTTCTTCTATTTTTTTGTCATGGGAGGACAGAAGAAATGGGACTGAAAATGTCGATCCTTTCTGTATTGCTACATGCCAGATGTTTGTCTGCAGGAGCTTCCTATGCTATGATTCTCATTAAAATTGGATTGTCTGCCATGCACATGAACTCTTTTCTCTAATAATCTTGTTAGACAGATACAGGGTCTTGTAAATGCTTGTTGCCATTGCCTTTCATTCTCCAGTTAGTCATAAAACATGCACATGTACCTTAAACCATTTCTATTTAGCAAATGGAGTTTAACAAGAAGACGAGAGTGTTTGTGTACAAAAATGCATGACATACAGGATACCTTGAATGCAATCTCATTCGATAAGTTCTGATGAAACTTCAACGGCAGTGTCCTTCAAATGTGCCCTAATCTCGACCCTTATCCTTTCTTGGTAGGGCTTGGGGTCCTATATACAGTCATGCATCATCAAATCCTGAACACCTTTATGCATATTAAACTCGAATTTCATTTTTTCTGGAGTAATATACACTAGGATTTTCCTCTATTGTTCCAAAATGGCAATTTTGGGTTTTCCCTGGCACTATGAATTTCTTGCAATTAGCTTATCATCCTTTTAGTGCAGCTCACTACTTTTCTCGCTATATCTGATAGGGAGAATGACACATTAACTGAAAATACCATTCTCATTCCTAAGTTTTATATGTTTCTTGGGCTCCCGCATAGTATTTGATATCTTTGGCTTCAGGGAGCTGCTGTTGCTTATGTGGCTGATCTTTTGAAAGTCCCTGCAATATTCATAAAAGCTGTGACTGACATAGTGGATGGTGAAAAGCCAACTTCAGAGGAGTTCTTGCAGAATCTGGCTGCAGTGACTGCTGCACTTGACCAGGCAGTCACCCAAGTAGTTGATTTCATCAATGGAAAGTGTCTCTCTGAACTTTGATATGATGCGACCTTCACTGCCTGATTCTTTTGAAGATATATGTGAGGAAGTGTCAGATGAACCATTGTTCCATGAGATGTACAATATATGTTTGAAGAAATGTGATATATAGCTTAAAATCACCATAGTTCATAGTTTGAGTGGGACCAATGCTCCTAGGTCTAGTGATTTGGTTTACATTTCCCACCACTCAACCAAGGTTCAAGCATTGGTACCATCAACATGGTATGAGTAGGTGTACCGTTAATCTGCCAGAAAGTTGATATGCTGATTGTTATTTGTTCAACGACACGGTTTGGTTCATCTGGTTCTAAGCAATGTGTGGGTCTAGCCCTTATCATGTGGTCTTTCCTCATTTGGGTGATGGTTGTAGCTCGGAAGAAGCTTAAAAAAAACGAAGGTATAATCAAGGACAGTTCAGTTAGTTTCTATAGTTTGGCAGTGAAGCTGGTTTCAGTGACAGAGATGTCGTGACAGACTGCTTATGTTCAGTTGCATGAACAGGCATTTGAATTTTTTTATGAAAGGCATTGTATATTCTCATTACTATTGATAAACGTTTGCACCAATATATTCATGGTTTTTTGTTGTCATAAAAATTTCCGACTTGTATGATTTGAGCAACCTCAGCCTGCAATTTCACTAATTTCGCCAGCCACCTGCAAACTTCATTCTATTAAAACTTGTGACGTTATCCATTATACACAATGTGCTTTTAACCCAAGTTGGTGGAAATCTAAATCAGGTGATCATAGAAGATAAATGATTATCTGGTTTTAAAAAAATGGTTTGAGGGAAGGTTCAAGTTGAACCCTCCATAATTTCAATGGAGATGTGATTCTTAGATTTCACATTACCCCCTGTTAACTTTCTCCCATTTTCTGTACAGCGTATCGTTTTGGTGCAACAAGATCTAAAGGATGTAATAATACAAGACCGGTGCATCTTTCTTTTTTTTATGCTTATTTTATGCTGCTATATGGGGCTGCATACTTGGATATGCAAGCAAAACATCAATGCAGCAAGTTGCAAACCCCGCACCGAATATCGACCACGATCTTTAAACATAATCTGCATGAAAGCCTTGTTTCTCAACTACTGCCTTTACTCTTTTTTTTTTTGGATTTGAGGAAACTTCGGAAAGTGTATTTTGTGGGCTCAGGTGAATGAGTAAAATACTGGTTGTTCTAGGTTCTTACTAAAAATGCACGCCCTGACTCAAACTCGAGATATGCTGTACAGATCTCAAATTCTTTATCATCACGTCAAGTCTTTTGGGGTCAACCACTGCCTTTACCCTTTATAAAAGAATGCCGATTTATGTAGCACTCTGTATGAATGAAAATACAATTTTCCATTCAACTTTATTTTGATATCTTCAACATAAAATGCAGCTGTATATATGAAACGCCAGCCTTTGCTTCATAGGGAAGTGAAGGGGTCTGTATAACATCTTCTCCTGGCAAGCGTATCGGCATTCTTCCAGCAGCGAAAACATGGAGATGAACAGATCGTACAAGGAGGCTTGACAACGAAGGCCAACCCCAGCAAAGCTACAATTCTGGCTCTTGGCAAGGCATTCCCTCACCAGCTAGTCATGCAAGAGTTTCTGGTTGATGAATATTTCAAAAACACAAATTGTGATTATTTAGAGCTCAAGCAGAAGCTAACTCTTCTTTCGTTTTGTTTTTCACATCCAGTTAACTGCTAGTGAATGCATGCGTATCCATATCTATTGAGTCTATAAATGAGAGGTCTTGTAGGGAAGATGACACTCCTTACAATATATTTATTAGTTTACGTGCGTTCTTTTAACTGAAAATATCACATTTTCACTTCATGAAAACTTGCAGGCAAAACAACGACTGTGAAAACTAGGTATGTGGTCATGTCAGATGAGATATTAAAGAAATACCCTGAACTTTTCCATACAGCAGCGATTGGATATCTGTAACGATGCTGTCACACAGATGGCTTTTGATGCTTCACGGGCTTGCATCAAGAAATGGGGCAGACCTGTATCTGATATAACCCATCAAGAAATGGGACAGACTCTTGTTTATGAAGGTAGCTGAAACTAGTCGGGGTTGCCCTCTTCGGGGATGGTGCTGGAGCCGTGATAGTAGGCACAAATCCAATTCCGTTCACTGAAAGTCCTCTCTTTGAGCTTCATACAGCAATCCAGAATTTCTTGCCAAACACTGAAAAGACTATTGATGGGAGGCTAACAGAGGAGGGCTTGAAGATAACATTGAGGGATTCTGTCACAAGTTGATAGGGATTGCCGGACTGACTGACAAGGATTACAACAAGATGTTTTGGGCAGTTCATCCAGGCGGGCCTGCAATCTTGAATCGGATGATGGAAAAGAGATTTGATTTGCTTCCTGACAAACTAAATGCCAGTCGGATAGCTCTAATGGATTACGGCAATGCTAGCAGCAACACCATTGTGTATGTGCTGGAGTACATGATAGAAGAAAGCAGGATGATGTAGGCTGGATCTGAAAATTGTGATTGGGGCCTGATACTGGTTTCGGACCTGGAATTACCTTGGAGGGAATTCTTGCAAGAAACCTTGCTATCTTGATATGATGATGTCTTCAGTGTTATAATAACTTGGTTTTCCTACAGCTAGTGGCAGAAAAGCTCTGATTGCATTTACTTGGCCATAAACCTCCTTCATGTAACCTGATAGCCCCATCAATTCGTTCTATAATATTTTACAGAATATCCCCTAAACCTACTCAAGACATGATCTTATATCAGTTTTGATGGGTATCAAAAGTTTGCTCCTCATAAAGGTAACTAGATTTGCATCAACTCTCACAATATGAACAGGAGAAAATTAGCGCCCAAAAAATAATTAACCATCCATTAAATTATGTTTCAAGTACAAAAATCCAACCAAAGTTTCTGCATCCCCCAGCTTTACAAGTGAACCCGCTTTTCTCCAGTCATGATTTGATGGAGAAATCTAACCGTGTGGAGAACAAAATAGATATTAACAGCATTGCCCACGTCAATTTTAGGTGGCAACGTTGCTCATCGACCACACCATAAAAGGACCCCAGTTACACCACTCCAGAGGGAAGACGGAGAACAAGCTGCCCTCCAAATACACTGCAAGAAAATTACAGTCAGATATGTTGCAAGAAAAATTGTACCTTGATGTTTCAAATGCTCTTCTGGTAAAAGAATGACATTCAAACATTTGCAAACCTTTTGACATAATAATAACAGAAATCCGCTAAGATGAAAGTCTGGACGATTTCTGAGATAAGAACCATGGAAGGCCATAATCCATACCCCAAGGCCACCAACAAGTGTCCACGAGTATCTAACACCTGTATAAAGGAAGCAAGACTTTAATGGTAATTGCAACTCTAATCAGTTTATAGTTTTATGGAGAAAAAATGTTTCAGCCAAAGATTAGGAATTCCTTCTTTTAAGACCAAAAAATAGTAAATGGAGTAAGAAAGAGAATCTCTGCCCATTCCAGTATCAATGATAACCACTATTCAACACCTTTCAGTAAATTGATTATTTTATAAAAATAAACAATATGTGGTTTTGTAAAAAGTCTGTCTGAGACAGCAATGTTCCGCATTTTTCTTGCATCCTCAAAACAAACCTCGTGACACCAAAATCACTTTGTGATGTGGCTAGCTATTTGAAAGCATTAATAGCTTTTAAAAGAGGCATTAACTGCTGCGAGATACCAAACACAGACCCATTGGCAGAACACAAAACGAGTCTACGAACCACCTATCCCCAGCTCAGAAATTTTCACGAGCACCTAATCTGATAAGTTTAGGCTCCCTGGTTCAAAATATTTTCGTATATTCCCTTCGGAACACATTCTAAAAGCAACTGTATAAAGATTCAGATCTGCAAGAGCAAACCTGGAGAACCCAATGGGCACAGCTCAAGAACCTTGCAACACCCAATGCAAATACATAATGAGCAGTGAATGGCTCAACAATCTGAAATTTGAGGGGGGGAAAAAGACATGAGGTTCAACTTTCAATTTGAAACCTACTAAACTAATACTTTCTACATTATGGAATCAAAGCACCAAACCTTGGTGTTTTGCATGACCCGCAACTGAGGAAGCACAGAAACAGCTTCCAGGTAAACACAGAATGCCCAGAGGATCCGGTTCAGTAGGTAATGAGCTGTTGATGGATGAATAAGCAATGCCAAAACAGCACAGGGTGCCGCCTGCATCAAATTCAAAAGAAGGGTATGGATTAAAGTTATTGTGTGAGTTAAAGGTATAACCATTAACAAGCAAAAAATATTCCACACTCATTCCAGAGAAAGAAAGAGAGTTTGCTAAGCATGAAAGAAAGAATTTGAACATAACGTGAGAAAATCCAAGCAGCAAAAACCTTAGTTGCGTCCACAAGTTTGTGGGAGTATCATAAAGAGTATGTCAATGTCATGGAGTAGTGATTAGAAAAGAACAAGAGTAAAGAAGTATAAAGGAGACATTACAACTAGATAATGAATATTGACGGGGAAGTTGAAGAAGAGAAAATAATTATACTAAGTCAACTTTCTAAATAAAAGTTTATAAATGAAGGGATGTACACAAAAGAACTCAAGGGTGCCTTAAAAATCCACAATCAAAAGGTACATTAAAAAAAGATAAAAATAATTGACTGCTTCAAACATATTCTCGATAACATTAACACCTAAGCTCGGCTTGTGAACAAAGTGGTATTCATCCTCTGGTGAAGGAAGTTCTAAATTTGCCAGAAATGCCTTTATTTTACATATGAACATACTTTAATACAAACGAATGTAACTGTAACAGGAAATCTGAAATAGTCTTTCCTATTGAGTAACCAGAAATATACCTATATTAACAAAACAGTGTGGGGTTAATCAAATACTCACCACATAATATAATGCAAAGTTGTCTTTATCCTCCATGTAACTCGACTTCAGTTTAAAACGGATCATATAAATAACCCACAAGGTTGTTGCCAACGTAGCTAAATCCAGTACGGTATGTATATCATATTCCATTACGAAGCTGCAGTACAACCTTACAGCTAAGAACATGGCCGTCAGCTCCTGAGTTTTCAGTGATAACCCTGAAAAACATTAAAATAATGTTAAATGACAAAACTTTGCATCCAAAAACTAAAGATATAACCACAAAATCATTGAACCACCACAAGTTCCAAAATTTCGAAGAAAAATCCAAGTTTTCTTTGTTTACATTAGTTCCCATCAAACAAACAATTTATCAGTTAAACAACAAAAAAAAATCCAAAACTTTATTTCAAAAACTAAAGATAAAACCACAAAATCATTGAAACACAACAAAAGAAAACCCAACATTTTGCGCAATAATCCCAAACTCTCTAATCCCATCAATTCCAAACAAAATTTATCAAAACAACAAAAATGATCAACCAGTTCAATCAGTTCCGAAAAAACAAAAAATACATAACTCGTTGATCAACAACAAAAAAAAATACTGAAATCTACCACAAGAATCCTACATTTCCCTTTAATGCAACCCATTCCCGATAAACAATCAATTGACTAATTAGAAGAAGAAAAAACCATTAAATCCGTGGCGCACAACAGAAAAAAAAATCCAGAATTCAACAAAAAAAATCAAAACCTTCTCTCTAATGAATAAATCTCATCAAACAAAAATTTAATACCCTAGAGATTTGTGATTCCGTTTAATTACCAGCACAAGTTTTCTCTTTCATTAACTTATAAATAAGCACAGAGATTCCAATGGAGTGAACAGCCTCTGCAGCCACAAAGAGGTTATCGTGATCGTGTACGATGAATCTGAGGAACACCAGCGCTGTCATTCCAGCCACCACCGCCAAAAACGCCTTGACCTTCGGAGGCTGCCGTCGCACCCACGTCGTAACCACATGGATGGGTCTCCTTGGTGGCCTCATCGTGGAATTCGATATGATTTCCTGAGAAAGTGATGGAAAGTGATGGAAATTGAGGGGAAATAAGGATGATAGCTTTGAAGGATGTTTTTATTATTTTTAGGCTTTTGCGGATTTTCTTTCCCGTTATCTTTTCCTTAATTACATTTTTTTCTGAATAGAAAATAACAATCAATACAGTCACTATAGTTTAAATTATTGATCAATTCAACCCATATAGTTTAGTTTTATTCAAATTCTATCTTTTGATTATAATGTAAGCTAACATGTACTCACCTTCTCATCTAATCTATTCATGGAAGAAATATATTTTAAACTAAAATCTTGAGTGCTATTTGCTGAACCCATGTTATTAGAATTCATGTAATTCTAACCATTTAGATTTATTGTTTCCAAATACAAAATTTGCAACATTATAACAATATTTTTTTTATCTCCAATTACCATGAATTTGAAGATACAAACTCAGACAAAAAAAAAATTAAGATATTTAAATTTTATGATCTTGAGTTTAAACCAATATCTAACAATGATTTGAGGATGTGATGTAGATGATTTTGGAGCCAAATAAAGGAACAAGGCAGGATCAAAATTCTGTAAAAAATCGAAGCAGGAACTTGAAGTGGAGGAAGGAAGCTACAAAGATGAGGTTAACATCTGAAAAAGACAAGGGCTGTGTGTAGAAAAGCCAGACAAGTTACATCAGAAGGTCCATGAATTTGATCTTCTAATCAGAGGCTTCGTTTGTTTGTCTTCTTCGAGTGCCACCGTACCCAAATGAGAAGGGTCTTCCAGCATCATTTTTGCAACCAAGTAACCAGCAACGGACCAGGTTTGGCATTTACGAGCCTGTTTCCCGACGAAACGACCAAGTTTCCCGTCGTAATATTCCGGCCAGTTGTCTTTTATTAATCTTGTTTCAGCGAGCTCGATGGCTCGTCTGGCAATCTGGGGGCGTCCAGTCTTGATGCATGCGGCGGTGAGAAGCCACAGGAGCACTGCATCCATTGCAATAGCCAAAATGTCTCAGATAATCTCAGCAGGGAAACACAAAAGATTACATAAAAATGGAGTTGGAATTATTCATATTTACTGCAGAGAGGTCAGCGTAGATGACAAGGTAAAATAATGAAGATCTTAAGCAGGTATACAGTTGGCGTGAACATGATTTACTAGCGTAGATATAGAATATAGCTGTTCTTTCAATCCTGGGCCAAAATTCATGAAAAAATTTGCATAAAAAATAGTTTAAGCTCTCTGACCAGTTACTTGATGTATAAGTGGGATCAGATTCTCCTACAAAAAATGGGGTACTTTTTTATCTGATAAGAACAAGAAACTCTGGATCGATGTGTTGGGGATTAACATTCAGAATTCAGAGGGATAACAATCATGTAAGTACTGATTCAATAAAAATTCAAGCAAAGGCTTAGCATAGCAACAAAGTTATGCATTATGCAGGCCAGATCTGCAATCAACCAGAAAACCATGGCAGTTGTAGTTGCTTTATGAATTTGTTATGCTAAGGAAAATGTAGTGCAGTAGCACACCTGGCCAAGATCCTCCATTGTGGTAACTCCATCTGGTGTTTTTTGGATCACAGCCCGTAACAATCTGCCATTCATGACTCTCTATCGCCGGATAGATTACCTTGAGTGGCATTTCTCCAACCAATTCCTCCCACCGTGATTCTATAAGATCCATTATTGCGGTGGATTGTTCTGGGGTTGCCAGGGATGACAGAATTGCAATGCAATTACCCAAGCAAAACCAACGGAAGTCCATTCTTGCAGGACTAACATTCCCAATAAAGTAACCACCACGAACTGGCATAAAATCAAAAATCCATTCTGGAAGAGAATCAGGTATAACATTGAACTTGTTAACAGCAGTATGAGAATATTCCTCTGTTTTATAGCGATATATATCGTTAAGATGTTTCAAGTCAATCCAATAATAACTCCTCATATGAAAACTTAACGCGTGAAGGCGTTTGGTGATCCGTTGAACAAACTCATTCCCCTCCTCATCTTGCTTCAGTAAAAGCAAAGCACATCTCAAGGCCATGAAGAAAAGTGCTTGAATTTCAATGGGATACCCATAAACACCCTGAAAGATTCATAACCAGAGACAATACATGATTTGAGCCTGAGAAATAAGCAAAGGAAGAAAGTTTGTAACCAGTGAAACTCACCATTCTGCGATCAACCATGCAGCATCCATCAGCACAAAGAAGAGTCGGGAATGTGTCAAACCCCTCTGAAAGACATAAACTCAGAATTAGGCGCATACCCTTCTGGCATTCTGGCTTTTCAGCCAATGATGTGTCGCCTGTGGACTTGGTGTATGCTCGGAGTAAGAAGATCCACCAGAACCCGGAATCAACAGGAGCCACTCTTCCTATTGCACTCTCACCAAAATCTGCCATCAAAGTCTCATTGTTCCTGACAGGATCGTGGAGAACTTTAAAACTTGCAGGCATTACCCCTTCTCCAAGCTGGAATCTGTCAATCTTTTTCTCCCATGATTGAAGGCGAAGAGTCTTCAAGATGAAATTCTTGACTATTTCAGGTTCCCCATTCATCAGAAAAGCTAGTGCACTTGGGACAAAATCTCTTACAAACACCTATGAAAATAAAGAAACCAAATTAATGTACAGACTTTAAAGCCTACAAGATTCCAAGACGCCAATTACAAATAATCAAAAGACAGAACGAAAAGGAAATAAATAACACCGAATGCAGCTTCAAACAAACCAAGTTATCAAGTGAACGGTCAAACAAAAATGGCAGCCATTCAACTGGCAACAAAATGATTCTGTCTGCAGATAGTTAATACCCTAATAAAAAAAATCTCATCGTTTAAAGCAATGTAGTAAAAAACACGGGGTCTTCACCTGATCATAATTAACCTGTTCCTCAGAATTATCCAGTGCTGCTATGGTTCCAACAGGTTGGCCACGAAAATAAACCAATGATCTCCTCAAAGCCTCCCATGCTTCAGCCATAGTTGGATGTGTCTCAACCCCAGTTTGTGATATCGGAGTATTAAACCCTGACCTTCTACCGGGAGAAGACGAACAATTAAGATGGTCAAATAACCTAAAATTATTCTCAATTCGTGACGAGGGCCGAGGAGAAGGAATTGGCACCCCAGCAGACAATTCGCTTAGGGACCTTTCATCACATGATCTTTGCCTATCCATATTCAAAGGCCTTGGTGGCCTATCAAAAATCCTTGAGAAATCCATTTCTTCAATTTCAGCCAAATCACGGAGGGTATCAGCATCTTTCATGTTTCCTTTTAGAGACACGTCTACATTAATACTAGACATTTGTCGGATGTTTGTCCAATGATAAAACACCCAACTTTGAGTTTAACACCTTGTACAAACAACCTGCAATTGAATTCACCAGAAACAGAAAAACTCAATGCATGTAAGAGAGAGACTTGTGAGAGCCGTTACGGGCTTTTCACTCTCTTTGAAAAACGAAAAACAAGGATTCAAGACTCAACCTTTCTGATCAGTTTTGACAAGTTTTCTCGTCAACCAAACAGATAGTCTTAACTTTCACACACCAAGCCCTCAGAGTTTCAAACTTTTTATTCAGGAAAAAACAGCTAGAACATACCAAATTATTTGCCGAACAAAAATAAGACCAACCCCAAAGACAGCTTCGATGACCCAAAAAAAGGGAAATAAGCAGAGAGCAAGAGAGAGAAAAGAAGACGAACGGACTATCTTGAGAGAGGGTGACGAATGAACAAAACCCAAAACCTTTGAATCAAGTGGGCCCAAAATGCAAAATGTGATTATGGTACTGTTTATTATTGCATTTTAAAAATATTTTTAAAAACTTTTATTTTTATTTTTTATTTTGAACTACAAAAAATTAATGTTTTTAAATTATTTTCAATATTAAAAATAAATAATATATTTATAATAAATAATATTTTCAAAAATAAGTTAAACGATATTCTTGATCATATATTGTACTGATAGGATGACAGACAGGTGAGGCTGCTTGCATGTAAGGACGGTTCATGATTCCACGTGGGAAAATCTGATTGACTGTGACAGCCAGATGGTGATGATTACTGGCATGGTTATTGGATCCATTTTTGTATTGCGGAGAAGACAAAGATCAAATCTAGTTCCTAAACTATTTCTCGATTATCAATTAAACCCTCACACTGAAAATCACCATTCAGATCTGTTAAACAAATATCAAAAGATGCTGTCTCGACGAGAATTTAACATCATAGAAGAGGAGTTAATTAACAAATTATGTAATTAATTAGCAACTTAATGGGGACATGTTTAACTTAAGAACTAACAGCAAAGCCGATAGATATTCCGGGGACCGGTTTAGGGAATCCTTACAGTGAATGTGTGGATGTGCATGCATGAGCTTTGGAACTTGAACTCTGGTAGGAGGGGAAAAAACAAATGTACATGTTAAAAATATATATTAAAATAATATTCTTTTAAAAATATTTTTTATATCATCACAACAATATAAAAAAAATCTAAAAATTAATTCTAAACTAAAAACAACTTTTTTATAGAATACAATACCAAGCAGCATTCCTCATAATACAAAGGTATCTTTTCTTTATTTGCATTGTTTAAGGTTCATTTAAGTAGTGATTCAAATTCTTCATTTAATAAAAATCTTCAAAGATAAATAAGATTTATTTATCAATTATATTTGATAAAATAAAATTGTCTTCACTTTAAACAAAGCAAAAAAAAAAGCATCCAATAAGAATTGGAATCGGTAATTTGCACCCATTATGAGGTGGAATCGCCATGGAATTTACGGTTTCCAAGCTAGCATGAACACGGGTGATTATCTTTGACCCTTGGGATCATCATATCAAGTCAACAGTCTTGTTGACGATATCGATGATGGTTCCAAAATTGGTGAAATCCTGCCTGTTCCCTGCATGAATTAAGAGCTTTTTTGGGTGCACGGCGGAGGTCAAATAGCCAAGGAAGAAATTCAGTCAAAATTAAGGCCTGTAATTTGATAGTACGTAATAAGCAAGGGATTTTCTTATTTCGACAATCAATTAAGAATGTGTTTGTTTATACAGTTGTGTCGTGAGTTTTAAAAAATATTATCTAGTTTTTCTTTAATTATTTTAATATTTTGATACCAAAAATAATTTTTAAAAATTAATAATAATAATAATTTGGTGTATTTTCAAGTAAAAAATATTTTAATTTGATCTAGTCAACTCAAAAGAGTTATAATCAATGAGAAAAATAAAAAGTTTAACAGCAATAAGGAAACGAGAAACTTATAAATGTTTTTTCACTCATCCAAGTCACTTATTTATAGGATTTAAGATCCAAAATATTAATTGCTCATAATTTATGAATGTTCATAGTACTACGATGAATGTTTGTAATTTATAAATGTCCTTATTCATAAACGTTTATACGTTTTGAATTACTCATTATTATATCCATTCTTGAGCAAATAATTAATGCATTAATTCATGTGCCGATAGGGACTATAAGAAATTATCAGTAAAACATGGACTTAATAACAAATACTGTTATTTTTAAAATACATAATATTTATTTAGAGCTAGTTTTAATATTGTGGTAACAATTGTTTTTTTAAATTTTTTTTGTTGAAAATGAATTAAAATAATATTTTTTTATTTTTTTACAATTTATTTTAACATCAAAATAATTTTAAAAACACTAAAATAATAATTTAAATGTTAAGGAACCATCTCACCTAAAAACTTAAGCTTTTAGGCAAGACTCCATAATATGATATATAATATTCTCTAACATCCCCCTCAAGTAAAAGTCTTTTGGGCTTGAAACTTGCACAAACTCACACTATCTTTTGCTTGATTTTTATCAAATAAAATGGGGGTAATGAGATTCGAACTCGTGATATAAGACTCTGATAGCATGTTAAGTAAATATCTCATCTAAAAACTTAAATTTTTAGATGAGGCTTCATAACATGATATATATTATTCTCTAACATTAAAAAATCATTTTTTAATAAAATGTCTTTCCACCACAAAAACAAACATGCAGTTACTGTGAAAAGACAGAATAGTTACATGCTACATACATCATACGAGGGACTATTTACAACATATATCGTGGAAAACATATAGGAAGCCTTTGGTTTAGAAAAGTAATGTCACTGTGAAAGTATGGAGCACCATTAAAGCAGTGACCGTTGCAAATTTGGATGAAAATAGTCTTTTTGGAGGTTTTTTCATTTGCTTGGCCCATTAGCTTTCGACGAACCTCTTCAGATAAAGAAAGTTGTCGATAATTGACTTTTTATCTATATATATATAATAAAAAAAAAAACCTACAGATTCTTGAGGGTCCATCCAACAAGGAAAAATGGATTCCGTGATTTTGCAGATAAAGTCCTAGAGCCATTGTTGCATTTGTTGGGTATCTTGCATCTTTGTTTTGACGGGGGCAATCCTGGTTGGACAAGAAACTTTCTACTTTCTGTTGAAGAGGTTTTATGACAAGGGTTGTCTCATCAAACCCACAATGGTGGATTTCTGAACTTACGTGTTACAGAAAAGTATTCAGCATCCATTGATGAAGAAAAGAAAGAGTCGAGAACTGTAATTCAGAGTTATCATAGACATTTCTTTGATAAACTTGAAAGAATGATCGCCGCAAAGAAGGAATCTGTTATGAGTGGCTTAGGAAAATTATTTCATTTGCTTGTTGATCGTGTGAAAAAAACATAAAGGAACTCCAGTGCTGTCTGAAGGTATGAAGATGGTGGAGAGAACTGAAGGTTCAAGGGATTTGTCTGGTCAAATATCTAAAACGTTTTATGGTAGTAGTACTCCCTCAGACACTAGTTATGGACACGGTAATTTAAATGCAGAAAAAAGAAAATTACTTTTCATTTTTTTTGTACAGATTACAGAGCCTCTTTTGTCTGGGATGAATGGCTACCTTCAATATAAATTGGAAGTCAGGCCTCTATTGTTGGATGTTCGCTGCACAAAGAAATCTATCGATGATCTACTAGCCTGCTTTTTGCGTGGAAAGCTATACATAAAAACAGAGGATATATCTGAAGGAGCTTGCCTTCATTTCTTGAAGAAGGTTTACTACTTGTTGCTGTAGGGTGCTTTTTGGATATTGAGAATGATTTAATCAGGTTGTGATTTATCATGCTTTCCTTTTTGGCCTTTCTCCATTCATTTAAAGATGCAACAATTCAATCCCCGTTAAATTCCCAGATACCAGGACTTGGATGCCAGCTGGTCAAGCTTTATATAGCGAACTTCGGCAGGTTAGTTGAATTATTCCCTTTCTAACAGCGCTTGCTTGCTTTAACTCTGCATGTAACGTTTCGCATCACATTGGGTTTTTGAAGTTATATCCAACTCTTGTTTCATTCAGATGTTTGTCATGTCCTGGTGTTATTTCTATATCTATATCTATATATAAATATATATTGTAGTTGCTGCATGCAGGTGAAAAGTACTATCTTTGTCCTCTGTAAAGCAACAAGGCTTATAATAGTACGTGATGGTGGTGGTGACGCTGAGCTGAATTATGATAGATTAGGATTCAGCGAAATTTCTTTACCACACGCAGCATTTGAAAAAGAAGTTGAAATGTTGTTGTGCTCACATGAGTTTAAACTAGCCACCCGTAACGATATATACTCCATACCAGAAGGGCAGGCTAGTCAATGTATTCGGAAGTTAACAGTGGATCTATCAGAATCTATGGAATAGATGAAGAGTACTTGCACATTGGCAGACGGAGAAGTGTTTGGTGAATCAAGTGTGAATTGCAGCATGCATGGTTTTGATTTGCAAGCGGAACTTTTCGGAAGAGGATTGTCTGAACTATCTGTACTGGTGCAATTCACTGAATGACACGGTCGGGAACAGCTAGCAGCATTGTTGGACGAACTATAAAGGACTTGATGGCTGTAATCCATCCTTACATTAGCATTCTGGTTGGACCGGAGCCAGAGAGTGTCAATGAGTTCATCTCTTCTGTGACAGGAAGAACTTCTGATTTCAGGCTTGCTGGAAACACAGCTGATATGCCATAGAGAGAGCACTGGTTGTAATCCATGAAGGCTACCCGATAGTTTACGATATTAATACTGGGAATGTAGATGTTGGTAAGGTTTCTTCAACTATTGACTGCTTGGATCTTGTTCTGGAATATGTTTCAGGTAATATTCTGATTTTCTTACTGCTGTTTATTGAGTAACGATTTTTTTTTCTTTTTTTCTTTTGAGGAAGGGGGAGAGTGAAGTTAAACCCGACTCTCCCTGCTTGCTAAACAGTCCATCTACCAATCTGCTAACTGGGATCGGTACATTGCATAATGATGTCCAAAATTTTCTCTCTTGTAATTGCAGATTGTTATACTAACCATCTACTTGCTATACAGATCGTAAGCGTTTAAATGCTGTTAAAAGGGCCATTCAGAGTTTAGCGGCTGCTTTGTTCTGCATAATTCTACATGTGCAAGGTCCATTAATTTCCTACGGGACAGCAATGGGTAGTGATAGGGATAATGGACCAGATCCGGGACAGCAATGGTTTTAGAGAACGAAAGCACTCGCGTAATTGTTCCCCTGGAGTAATCTGCCGAGTATACTGGTTATGGTGAAAAAAGAAAATTGCATGGTTTTGGCACCAGTTAAATATAATCCTCCATTTGGCTGGTTTATGTATTTGCTATTCCCATGCTTCCAAGTTTTATTGCATTAAAGCCTTGCTATTATTTCCATATCTATGCATTATCGAAAACCTTTTGATGTAGCAACACAGATTGTAGTTTACGATAGAGCTTGGTGAAGATGGTGGTTTCTGATAGTTTTGGAATAAGGCTTACTTTGAGCTTGAGCATGACAGTATTTTGATTGCCAAATTCAAAAGGCATCGTCTGATTGCTGAGACGAAGGTAGTGCTGTGTTAACAATGGTTTATGGCAACTTTCTGTTCCTGAAACGTGAGAACTTTCACTAGCACATCGAAGTTTTCTCAGAATTCTCCACCTTTTGTCCATGGAATCTTTTAATTTTCCAATGGTTGACGGGAACGTTTTGTCCTGAAATCTTGACAGCATTTGGCAGGCAACTTCATTCAGGATGATGCAGTGGCGTTTAGTGGATATGTTAATTCCTAGTGCAGCGTACATGGAGGTGGCTTTTTTCCCACCTACAATTTAGTTGGTAGGTTAAGAAAGCGATAATAATAATCAAAATTCTGAGAGCTAATGGAAAGTGATTCAAACTTGGATGATGTTTATGTTGCAGACATCATCCGCTACCCGCCAGACATCAATTAAGCAACTCAGGAAAATACCCAAGAAAAACGGTGTGGATATGTTTTTCAAGTGGATGCTTGGTGATAGGGTTTGAAATTACGGGGTGTTGTCAATTAATCCAAAGGTAACATAATATATATAATATTTATTTTGTTATTGAATAATTGTTAAGTGATAGATATTTATATAAATACTCAAAACTTGATAAATAAAATATAAATAATATTTTTTTATTTAATGATTAGTAAATATAATATAAATTTTGAGAAAGGTATATTCATGATTTCAGATTGTTTTTATATATATATATTCATGTTGTTTAAGAAGTGATTTGATAGTTTAACTAATAAAAAATAACAAAGAAGAGGAAAAGGTGGTGTTTTTATGAAATATGCTAGCGGGTGAGTTATCCTACTGATTTTGGTCGGCGTCTATGATGACTCACAAAAAATCAAGAACAGATTTTTTTTTGGTAGTCTACCTTTCTAGGCAACTCACGTGGCGTAATTAGTGGGATTTGGCTTTTTTTCCTTCTCTTTTTTATTTTGGTTTTTAAATATGTCCTTGCAATATTTCATAGCAACCCCTCATTTTGTTTTTCTTAGGATTTGATCCTTGTGTTCTTTAAAATAATTTTTATTTTTTAAAATTTGAGGCAATTTGTAGAATTGATTTTTTTTATTTCATCCTCCATAAAAAATCATTTTAGATTTGTTCCTTATTATTTTAATTGTTATTTATCTTATTTTGAATAGTTTTTAGAGCTATTTTCTTATAGTTATATCATCTTTCCTTATATTTACATATCAAAATTGATCTCATTCTTCTAATTGTTATTTTTTAACTTTGGTATGTTTTTATGACTTTTTTTTTATCATAAGACAGGTCATTGCAGCCATTTTTTTAGATTTTTTAATTGATTTGTTTTTTCATTTCATATCTTCAATATGTAGTTAATTTAAATTGGATTTTTGATTTATTTTGAATTAAATTCTATGCCCAGATTAAGAGCTCTAAAAATTAAACATAGTTAACTTGATCGATTTAAGATACTAGTTTATCAATAATTGGTGGATTATCATCTTAATATTTTTAATAAAACCAGTGAGTGTCTAAAATGCTTTTCAGCATGATCATCATGAGTCATGACTATTGGATTGGATGGGTAGCGTGTCATTGTTAAGAGGCGTTGATGTTATTTCTCCAAGAGGGTGTATGATGCTTTTATGATATTTCTACAGCCGACATGAAGTTGATATTGCTGTGTAAATTATTTTTAAATATATTTTTTATTTAAAAATATATTAAAATATTCTTTTATATCAGTACTGACAATTAAAATCGTGTAAAAAGCATTAATTTAATATCTTCTTAGAGTACTTATTTTTCTAAAAACAATAAAAAATTACAGCGATTTTATCAACACTTGCTTTAGATAAAGTTTGATTAGACAAGTATAAAATCAGCACCCCTTGATCATTTAACCAGTCGTCAAACCCATCAAATCAGCACACATCAGCGGCTCAGAAAGTCCTAACACAGCTCAGCTCAATACCCCGTGACAGACCATAACACGGTTTCTCTGCTATAAATACAACCCCAGTGATCATCTCTCCATGCCAGGAAATTAACAGAAAGCAGCGATGCAAGACTACGGAAGTAGAAGTGACGTCATCTATGATGCCTTCACTCTAAAACCTCTGCCATATCCAGTTCTCTTGATCTTTGCAGTGATATCGTTCTTGTTTTGGATACCTTGGTACTTGAACCATAAAGACATTGCGGAGGCTGCTGAGACACAAGTGAATTGGCTCATCCTGCTCGTCCCGGTAGTGATAATAGCCATAGTTGGCTGGCTCTTTAACATGACACCGTGGGACCGGCGCCGGAGGACATACCAGCAGCCATCGGAAGGGAGCTCTCCTTGGGGTGTGGCTGCTTTCATCGTACTGATTCTTTTTCTGGTGCGGTATCAATCGAGCGGTTTTGAAAGCTGGTTTGTTCGACGCTATAATAGTTAGTATAGATTGAAGATAGAATAGTTTTGTTCCATCGCTTTAGTAACTTGGATTATGCTTGAAAGACAGTTAAAAGTTTGAATATAGAGTAATTAATATATGTAATCTTTGTGTGTGTATGTGTTTGTTTATATGTGTATGTATGTATGCGCATTAATTAAGATATGTGATTGTGGTTTGATTATCCATGTCTTGTCGGATTTTACTGTGACGGATCGGATGTTAATGAAGTTGTGCTTTCTCCGGTAGCTTATTCGGGCCATATGTCGAATTTGTATACGCTCTTTATTTATCTCGAGTTAGAATCTTGATCAAACCGATGTAAAGCCACTCTGCCGACAGAATATTTCTGTTTGGATGCTGAGAAAACGGAGGAAATCGTAGTACTGGGAAAGTACGTCCGTGATAGAACTGTACTTGTCTAAGCTCAAAGTGAGTTTCACTTAAAATGAGATTTCTTTTCTATTACAGATCACTTTTTTCTCCTGGTACCTAACCAGAAACCTTGAAGATAAGTTAGGTTTTCCTGGTTTATTTTAATCGGGATATTCACTTTGCTTGATTGCTCAAGACGAATGACTGTTGCAAGAGACAAGTCATCTCCCCTCGAATCTACAGTCAAGTGGGTGTGATTCAAATTTGTCGTGTTCCCATAAATAATCACCTCAGAACAAATAATAAAGCAATCTGCCAAGCAAGTAGGCGAGATCATGCCAGTTCTGTCTCCACTGAATATTCATGAGTTCCACAGGTTACGAACTCTACGAGGATCCAATCCATTTGCAGATGTCACTCTCTACCTAGATGGCTAGCTAAAAGCAACACTTGTTTAATATCTCTTACTGTTCCCAAAGTATCTCACTGGTTAGCTATATAATGACACTGTTATTAGTGTTATTAAACTCGGTTCATGAACTTAGTAATGTGCCTATGCAATTTTGATTTTGGATTGAATTTATTTATTTTTTAAAAAAATATTTTTGATATTAATATATTAAAATATCAAAAAAATAATTAATTCAAAAAAAATATTTTTTTTTTTTCAAAAAATAAGTAACATCCAAACCTGCGACTGCCTTCGTGATCCGATGTGAATCGAGCCTTTTGCAATAAAAAATCATCGAACATGCTTGTGGGGTCCAGCTTTGCGGTGACAATGTCTTGGCCTTGTCAGTTTATCGGTCTTAATCGTGTGGCCATAAGGTGTCTTCTTTTCTTCCTAGCCTGGAAGATGGGGCTTGAAAGGACTAAGATCCACTCAACACCCTTTCATGTGCTGACACACGTAAAGCAAAGTGGAATATACTGGTTGATGTTTGTCTGTGATTCTTCGTATTCAAATCTTACTAATTTACCCTCCCATGCTACATTTGGCCTTGTCGACATAGAAGAATGATTGCCTTGTCGACATAGAAGAATGATTTGGTGGATGGTTGTAGTTTTTGAAAGTGTTTTTTTATTTAAAATTATATTATAATAATTTTTTTTTAATTATTTTTGATATTAGCATATTAAAATGATTTAAAAACACTAAAAAATTTCATTTAAAATTATATAAAAAATCAAATTTTAAGTAAACAGCAGCATAATCACCCTCTTAAACAGGCTTATAATTGTTTTCGGTATTTGGAACTGTGTTTTAAAAAAGTTTAATAAAACATATTTTTATTTTAAATTAAAAAAAATAATTATTTTTTAGATTAATTAAAAATAAAAAAATTATTTTGAAGTTTTCAAAACATGCTTAACCTTTGCCGAATGGAGCAATGAAAGGTCATGGGCATGGCAGACAAGTGAAGTGTTGAGCATGCCGGTGATTCACTTGATCAGACTGTTGATTTTGATTGAGTTGGACTTCACAGACGCGTTAAACATTTTGCTCACGACAGCAAGCAAAAAGGTATGGTACAAAGCTTGTTGCCAAAACAAAAGGAAGAAGATAGGATAGCTTGACAAAGAAACTCAAAAGATTCTATGATTATAAGCCAAGATTTGCACCTCCATATATCTTTTCACATCATAATTAATCAACATTAAGCAGAGTTTTTCCTTATCTTTTCGCTGATTTATACTAATAAAACAAATTAAACTGACCCCTGAAGAGGTCCAAACCACTTGGAATGAAATGTAGATTGATAAGAGAGCAAAATTAAAAGCACCACCGCGAAAATGGAAATACCCCAAGGAAAGGAGTCTGTGGCGCGCGGAGCTGAGTCACGCCGTGAACTTCTGAGCCGATAGTAGAGCAGCCAGTTTGTAGAATAGGAAGCCATGAATAAAATCAGGAGGACGGGCAGCAAGACGAGGAATATTTGGAGGTTGATTGCAGAGTGGCGCAGCTGAGCCTTATAGCCTGTGTAATGGGAGAGCCATAGCAGGGAAATGACGATGCCAAAAATAGCTAGCAGTGGAAGCGGTGGAGAAGAAATTGAGGACATGGTCTGGCCTGTCCACCCTTGTTTCCACTCAGGACCCCTTCTCTTAGGATAGAACCACTCCATCTCTGCTTGTTTTTTACCTCTAAATTCAAGCAATTCGGTAAAGAAATTTGTTGATGCAAGGTGGTGATGGGCTTTGTTTGCTTTAATATCAAAGATGGCTGTGGAATTTGTTCTTTGAGTGTAGAATCCTTAAAGAACTTCTTTGGCTAATGCACACTCAAGTGTTTGGTAAAAAGTGGTTTTGAACCACCCGAAAGAAAAAAGAGTGCACCGGAACTAAAAAATGTGGTTTTTTTTTTTTATGAATTTTTAGTTAATTTCCGGCTATAGGGGAGAGAAAAAGCTAAAACTCGATGATCGGCAATTCACCGATCACTAGAAACTGACACGTGTTGTACTGGAAGGCAGATAATATAGCGGCGCACCAGGCAACACGGCAGATAACAATTTCCACCGTCAAAAGACTTAGCGCGCACCGCTTGAAAGTCACGTTTGTACAACAAGCCTGCAGTGTTTCCAAATAAAAAAAATGCAAATTACTTGTACACTCTTGGACTCAGCGGTAACCACGAAACAAGCGGGGATGGAAGTACCACAATGCTCTCAGCTCCAAACCTTCATTTTTGTCTTTTATAGATGTATTTGAGTAGTTTTACTGTGCATGAATATGTGAAAAACCGAGAACACCCTAACTGTTTCTCGTCTTTTTGTCAACTCCCAGAGGTAAAATAGTAGTTTTCCTGTGCAATTTAAAACGAGAAATACCATAAAACCCCAAATAATTTGAAAATATCATACATATCTCTTGAAAATGTCCAAAATAACCCTAATTCCGAAAGTTAAAATTTTCGGACAGGGATAAAATTATAATTTAACTGTCGCAATCCATATTAATCTATGTCTATATGCATATCAAAACATCTACGACTTTTAATTGTTTTTTAATATATATAATGGCCACATTAAGGAAACTGTGTAGCTATAAAAGAAATGAAAACGAAAAAGATGCTCTAAGGTTAACAACCATGGATAACAGAGGCTTGTGGCAACAACAGAAAAGGAGGGTCCCAGGCATAGGAGAAGTCAACGGAAGCTGATGCCGCCAGGGAACTACCATTGATGAGTAGGCATGTATCACCTTGCTTCGAAAGGATTGATGGATCGATATTTTCAACTGTTTGAAACCCCGTGCAAGACAACTGTATTTGGCTTTGAGGACACTGGCAGTTGTTTACCACTGTCACATTCCATTCTGCCTGGCCACTTATTTCTCTCCCACTTCGGACTGTTCCGATGTTGATCTTGTCCAATGAGCAATCACATAATCCTGTATTTCATTGCAACATTGGAAACCAAAAACAAGATGTTTTCTTCAGACCACAAGTGAAGAGCAATGCCACTTTGCAAGACAGTTTCCAGAAAATCAAACCCTCCTCGTGCTAAACTAGAGGGATCATAATCTATATGGATCCACTGGTTCGATCAATTAACTACTGAGATGGGTTTTGCGATTTTTCAATATCCATAAGATTGCTTTAGATCCAGAAGGAATAGAAACTCCAGTACTGAGGAAGATTCTTCAATCTGAAATCAGGATTACATATTTTGGACACGACTACATGATGATACTGTAGTAGTATATAATATAACTACTGTGTTTTTGTTAGTGTTTTGAGGTGAGGGGGAAGATGAAATAAAAAATAAATAAAAATACTAGGTTTGGAAGGGAGATGGTGATAAAAAATAAATATTTTTCTGAAACAGCTTGGGGTATGGTTTTATTATTTTTAAATATGAAGGTCAAGGGACCTCCTCCCTCTATTTTCATGAGTTCAATCTCTTCTAACCAGTCGATATCTTATAATCTATGTTTACTAAATTATAAAGTGGGATCACATATAAATTATTTCCATCCATAATAAATCTAATTGGTCTCAGACAAGCTTAGAATACAATCATCGAAGCACTTTCACCTTTGATCTTGAGGGAAACTGTTCATGATTGATTTTTTATAGTTTCAGATTATTTTGTCTACCCTGCAAAAGGTTGTAAGTGAAAGGGCATCTGGCATCTCCCCTTTCCAAGAAATAATGAAATCAGCTCATGGGTTTTCCAGAGAATAGCGTGTGTTTATAACATAACCCTATTTTAATTTATTTATTTTAAAAAGGAATTATTGATGAGAAAAAAGAAAGGGAAACGTGTATTCGAGCAAGAAGAAATAATAGATGATTAGAACATGGGTTGCTTTCTTACCTCTGGTAACTAGGCATAAAACAAGAGTCGCAACAAAAGCTTCGATGAGAGCTGCCATGGGGCTCTGTAATCTCTTCTTCTTGAATCCTGGTTTGTGTTTCGGAGGGGAAGTAACGCCTTCTCCCTGACGACTTTGCAAGCAAGACAGTGCATGCTCAGCTACTTTTTTTATTCTGAAAGTAACCAGGATAATTAGGCTATGACCATGAAAGCTGATGTTGAATATATTTATTTCTTAATTGGCCCCGCCATCTAAACTAGTCTCAGCACTAATTGAGGCTTATGTTGATTTTTCTTTTCAACTGCATTTTTCTCATTAAATTATCTGCGCTGGCCCTTTTTTATTCATAAATAGTTTTAAGCAAAGAAGACGTTTATAATTTATATTTCCGCACTAGGGAACAATTCATAAGAAAACAAAATTAAACAAGAATAAAGTATCCTCTTAATATTCAGATTAAGCCTCTTGACGTTTGAGCAAAACATATAATAATTTTGATATATTTCAAACAATTATTATTTTTAAAAACGTAATAAACCAATGACTTCACAAAAGAAATATCTGCGCTTTCATACTTGGGTTTGAGCCCAGTAAATGATAAATTAAACAAGGAAACAAATTTTCACTTTCTTACTTGGGTTTGAACCGTAGAGTAAGCCTCCAAGAATATATAAATTAGTGGAGCTTATTATATAAATTAATCACATGTACCGGATTCTTGATGCCAGCTTAAAAGTTCACTTTTCAATTTCTTCTTCGTTCAAGGTCTACGTTAAGTACGAGGAACACAAGTGTTGCTTAGTGCTGTGGCCATTTCATATGTTCTGGGTAATGAACACGTGTTGCGAACATGGTGACTGGTTAACGACCTGCGGTCTTCAAGCATCTGTCTTTTTCATACCTGCTGAGTCGAAGACAGACAGATGGCAAATGTGGGTCGGCATTTAGCATCGGTGTTCCCAGGCCTACTTTGCACATCAAAAAGAAATCGCAAAAAGAAGAGATTATAACAAATGATAATGGAAGGGGCTTTTCATTGAGATCACAAGCATCAACCTCGTTTATGATTTATGCCTTTTCAAAAGAAAGCTAGAGCAAAGGGGCTTGTTTCTTTGTAGGAATGGGAGAGGGGGGGATGGATAAATCATCAAAAACTCCATTTAATAAGACTAACTCATAGGTTGATTACAGGAAGCTTCAAACTGAAGCAGCTCCTCTTTTTTTTGCCTTTTATTTGTTATTGTTTCCAATACCAACTCAACTTCATAGAATTACGCAGCAACTTTCTTGGTTGTTACAGAATTGACAATGGTAGCAAACTCGGGGCCCTGCATCACGGAAAATCGCAGTGTCATTGTTAATACCTGCCAAATTCGATGTGGTGGAGAATACTGGGTACTTTTATGACAGCAAGACAGGTTATCGGCGGAAGTATACCTTCAGGGATGCACCGCCAACAAGGAAACCATCGATATCTTCTTGCTTCGCAAGCTCAGCGCAATTGCCTCCATTTACAGATCCTGAAAAGGAAATTCAGTTGTAATTAGATTACGGGCAACACAAGTGAACAATATCCACTGAAGCGGAACACTGCGAGAAGATCAGAAGAACTGAGACATTCAAACCAAAGAGTTTATAAGTGGTGACAACAAGTGAGCAAAAACATTTAACACAGCTTTATGATAATGATTCATGATTGTATATTGGTATGAATTAGCCTCCAATTAGAACCGAAAATAGCCAATTCAACCTTGCAGTTTATGATACTGGCCCCTTTTGCCATAGTCTAGTAAGAAAAGGTGAAGAAGAAAAGTTTCCATCATACCTATTCATTTGCAAGTTCATACATATTTTCCATAATCTAAGCAAGAGAAATGACTGCGGTAAAGTTTCAACATAGACAAAGTGCAGTACCTCCATAGATAATACGTGTTTTTGATGCAACTTCTGCCGAGACATTGTTTTTAAGCCAATCACGGACAGCTACATGCACTTCCTGAGCCTGCACAGGTGTGGCCACTACACCAGTACCAATAGCCCATACAGGTTCATATGCAATAACAATATTATCCCAGCTGGGCACAGCATCTACAGGTAGGTAATGACACAACTGGCGTGAGGACATGGTTGTAACATTTTAATCTAACATCTCATATTTCAAGAGAAAGAAACATCAGCAATAACCTGCAAATGCCTTCAGTTGCTGATAACAAACATCAAAAGTTTTCCCTGCTTCTCTTTCTTCAAGTAGTTCACCAATACAAGCAATTACCCCAAGACCCTGGCCTAAAGCATACGCTGCCTTCTTTCCTATAAACTGAAGTTAACAAAGTTTCTGTGAGGTTCTACATAATAGCAAAAGGAATTATCATCCCCTCACGACCCCTGGAAAACCAAGCACTTCAGATTTTCACCTGATTGTCTTCGCCAATTACATGTCTACGCTCAGAATGCCCAAGAATAACCCACTTGCAGCCAGTATCTTTCAATTGTTCCACGCTGCAAATAAATTAAAGAATCATTTTGAAGTCACGGGGAGAACAGCAATAGCATAGAAACTTCATACAGGTTTAAGCTATTGAACAGAATAACCCTTGCTAATAATTCCTGCTCCATTCAGTATTAGCACTGTCGTAAGAAAACCTTAGGAATGTGAGTGGGCTAAACTTAACTTTCACTTTATGAATGTAGACTAAAACATTGAATGTCTGAATGATGGATTCAAAATGAATTTCTCTTCGATTAGAATTCCAACCACACCCAAAAATCATGAAGCAGAGTGCCATTAATCACCCGTGCATTTAATTTGTAAGTACATAAAGCGCTAGAAAGGGGTTTTTTATGATAAAGTTGGTTTCATTTCATTGGTATTTTACACAAATTGAGCATCGGTTGCCAACCCATTCAAACAAAGTAATAAATGAGAGAGAAGGGGGCTAGCAGACCTGATTTCTCCTGTGAAAGCCCCGCCTTTACTGACCCAAGAGTTTTGAGCTGCTATCTCAATTCTGCCATTTAAGGAAGACTTCACCTGATCGATGTAAACAAAGGGAGGTGCTACAACAACATCTGCGCAACTCACAGTAAAAATGAAAACCTAAGAACCTTTTAACAAGTAGATTAAATTTTTGCCTTGAAAAATAAAATAAAAGAACATAATATAGATTTCATGATATAGAGATCCCCTCCCTACCAAGACCAAGGGGCACAGTCGCCACCATCAAAACCCCATTTCCAATTAAGTTTGAAAACTACAGTACAACTTGAAATGTGAGTCCATTGACGGTACAAGTTTAGTCTTAACAACAATAAGAAGTGAATGCCCAACTTGATAGCAAACAGCAGATAACTTCCCAGAACACAAGAAAAGATGAACTCACCAACATCAGACTCCAACTTTGCGCTGTTCAAGTCTGAAACAAGCTTGGTAATGGATTCTTTTGTTCCATTCTAAATACAGAAACAAAGATGGAAACTGGATCAGAATAAAAATTAAAAACCTAAGAAAAAACCCAGTACCTATTTATCTCGTGGCATAAAAGACATTGGCAGAACAATGTCCAAACTACAAACAAAGGCATAAGAATTTAAACAGTGCCCTTTTTTTTTAATAAGCAAGGGCATTTCCAATTTAATTGGTGATCATGCGAAGAATTAATGGTGAAGGTTGAGAAAAAGAGATAAAAACAAGAAATCAGTAAGAAATTAGAAAAGGGAGGTACTTACACATTTCCAATTTCCTCCTACAAAGAACTGCAAGCATGACAACGGGAAAATCAATTAGCCAACAATCGAGTGGAAGAATCTATCATGCTAATAAAAATATATGGAAGGTCATAAAAAATAAAGTTTATAAAAAAAGTGAAGAATTTCATAGAGAGAACCAGTACTATTTTTTAGAGGTTTTCGGGGAGAAACCTTCGATTTAATTATTTTCAAAAATCGAATTTAATATTTTCAAACAACAATATAACAAGGACTATACAGTAGCTTCACGCCTTCACCTATTGCCAACTGAAAAATGAAAAGGACTAAATAAACAAATAAATAGAGTAAAGGTTATAAATATTATTGATAGTTAATGAAGCGAGGTCTCGAGGAGACAGGGGCATTGAATAATGAGGCAAGATGTGGAAAAAGAAAAGTAAAAAAGCACCGTTCCAGTGCCAGCCATGGCAACAACGCTTTTGAGAGGTTTTCGGGGAGAACAAAAGCGAAGAAAAGACTGGGAATGAGAGTTGCCGTTGACGTTGTTGCTGTTTGAACATAATCGGCGAAGACCGGAGAACTCGGGTGCGCAATACGAAGTGGCAGATTTTGGGCCGGAAAGTGAGGTGGAGAGCATTGCCATGGCTGCTAAATTCAAGCTTCTTGTCTTTTTCAAAACAAGAATCTGCTTTGTAACTTTTTGCTGGGAGTGAGAAAGCAGATGAGAGGAGAAAGAGGCAAGCAGTCGGGGTTTGAAGCTGTGGTGGTTGTGTTTATGCTTTGTGTTCGTGGATTTATCGTTTGTTGTGAGGTGGATTAGCTGCTCGTTGCACGCGACTTTCCAGAGCGTGCAGGTTTTTAAAAAGAACCTTCTCGTTTGTTTTTACCGTATTTTGTTGGTCGGACTATGAGATCCAATGGTTTAATTGGTTGCGCAATATTGTTTTTAAAAAATATATATATTTATAAATATATTTTAAAAAATATTATTATTTTAAAAAAATATATATTTTAATACTAGTATATTACAATGATATAAATATATTAAAAAAAATATTTTTGAGAAATAATAAATTTTTGAGGAAAAAAAATTGGAATGTATCATTCCAAATATATATTAAAAAGTATGTTTTTACGGTCAAAATATAATTTTTTTAAAAGATATTGGTCTTAAATTATTTTTTTATAATTTGAACCTTATTTTTATAAATAAATTTCTAAAAATAAAATATTATTTTAATATATTTGAAGTAAAAACTATTTTGAAAAGTAATTGTTATTGTGATATCAAACACCATCTAGAATAATTCTTGAATTTCTATTTTTTTAATGATAATTGTTTCAAAAAAAATATTGTTGTAAGTATATTAGTTTTAATTTAGTAGAGTGATATTATATATTAGTGGAGTAGCATCATCATCCCTCAATATTTTCAAATAAATAATATTTCTCTTATATTATGACTATTTAGTTTTATTTTAATAGATATTTTCCTTCTTGACTTCTCAATTTAACTCCATTCAAGCAATGAAGGTTTGATTTGAATTTTATCGTTGCATTAAAGAAGACAGGGAATTACAATACTATTATCAAGAGTTTCTTACGAATTGATAAGTGAAGTAGTAATAATTTTGTGGTTGTTGAAATGTTTCACGCGCTTGGAGTGCGCGGGGTTAAGGATTCAGGCTAGCCATAAAAATATTAATATATATATCCATGTATATCGAAGCTTTTTACGTTTGGAGGTGTCCCTGAGAAGACATTTTAGGCCAGGTAAGAAACTTTTTAGCCCAGATATCACTATCTTTTTAAAAGTATTTATAAAATATATTTATTTTTATTTTCAATGTGCTTATATTATTTTGTTGTTATGATATTAAAAATAATATTTTTTTAAAAATGTAATGCATTTTAAAAAAAAAAACACTTCAGGCCAACGACAGTCTACTGCGTGTCAAGAGTCAATACCATTAGCAGCCATAGCGACGTCGTTTCTCGCCTTCACTAGTCGTGTGTGATGTTTGTTTACTCTTCGCCCCTGAGCGTCTTTCCTTCTGCCACGTGGTTTAACGGAGAAAAGGAAAGGATATGCAGTGGATAAAACGCGGTGGGTCTGAATGAGAATCTGTGGTGAAGGGCTTTTGGACCGTACACGTGGATATTTTATCCATGATTACACCACACACATGCACAAACCAATGTTAAGGTTTTTTTTTTTCTCTCTCTAACCAAGCCAGTCTTAAGATTCAGTAGATCAGGATGCATGTAAAGTTTGAATCATTTTAAGTATTTTTTTAGTTCTCGTTTCAAGATAAAAGAAAAATTATTTCAAAACATGATAAAATAAAGATAATGAAAATAAAAAATATATTTTAAAAATCTTTTTTATTTATATTTTGATACTAACCAAACGTAATAATCCATAAATACTATCTTGCTGAGATAGAAAGGCAAGACTGGTGGGCAATCCTAATAACAAAGTATTTTTGAATCTGGTTGACGAGAAGGTGATTCACCTAACCAACCCTTAATATTTTATTAAATGCTGTTAGCAGAATGGTGAATTTCAGAGGCGGCTAAGAGGATATGGAAACACTAGGCTTTCCTTTAAAGGTTTATTTTTCAAAAATATTTTTGAAAAAAAAAGGTTTTATTTTAAATTAAAAAAAATAATGTTTTCAGATATTTTCAGTTGTAAAAAATATTTAAAAAATATATTTTGATGTATTCTAAATAAAAAATATTTTCAAAAAAAAATCTAATATCATTCTCAAATAGTCGGAAAAAAAGGGGGGGAACCAAGCTTCAGTAGAGATCCAAGAAAAACGGTTGAGACGGTTGAGATCACATTAGCCTCTTTTTTTGTCTTTGCTTCAGGCAAGTTCTCGACAAAAAAGTCCGAACCCTAAACAAATATTGGTAATAACTCGCAGTGACAGAATGGAAGATGAAGAACAGAGGGTTTGTTCCTTGCAATGAGAGCTAGGGTTAAAGTGTTCAGTGAAGAGTATCTATCCCAGGATACACCTAACTCGGTGTGGGCTCACCAGAGCACGTAGCTCGAGTGCTAAAAAACCTTACTCGGAGCGGACCCAACTCTGAATGCGCTAGCCTGGCAAAGCGCTGAGTTCATGTGCGAAGGAAAACCTTTGACAAACGCGCCAGCTAGCAATGATTCTCCATTTTCATCATCGAATATCCTCAAAAAAACAAGATGAAGATTTTTTTTTCTTGATAGACAGCCATGGAAGATAATGTCAGTGATATTTATCTTTTTTTAATGTTAATGTCAATGATTATCTATTTTTTATTAATGACAACGATGAAGAGATATACCTTATTAAATTAGTGACTACGTTAAGAAAGTTTAATCCCATTAATATCGTAGTAAGAATGTACATATTTATCCGTACATAGAAGAGGAAAGGATTACTGAGTCTAGAGAATATTATTTTAAAAATAATAAATGCTTATGAACAATTGAATATTTATTACATAAAAAACAAGGACAAATATTTTTATCTCTTGAAATTAATGCTATTTATTGTATTTCTTACTTTTTTTTCCTTGTTAAATCTTTTAAAAAATACAGGTACTGGGAAACATTCTTTGTCAGATAATTTTTATATTGTGAAGAAAAAAAGAGAGTAAAAAACAACCTTTAATATTCATGAGCTGTTATATTTTGAAGCATTATCAGAAGATATTAAACCGCATCATCCTCACCACTCTCTCAGCTTAAGCATTCTTTTCCACGCGTTAATGGAAAAAAGATCTAACCCGGTCGGAAAAAGATATCTCTTAGACACGTAAAAAATTATTAGAGACAAAAAATTCAGAAAGCATTCATTTAATGTTTCATGTTCGAGTTTATTAGAAGTGTGACGGAAGTTGTTTTTGAAAATATTTTTTTATTTAAAAATATATTAAAATTATTTTATTTTATTTTTAAAAATTATTTTTGATATTAGTATATATAAATTATCTAAAAAATATTAAAATTAAAATAAAAAACCAAAACCAAAAATAAAAATAAAATTTTTAAAATTATTTTTAAAACAGAATATATCGTAAAATGGCTCCTCTACACCTTAAAAAGGCCAGGTGGGGTTCCAAACTTCGAATCTTAGTTATGGTGACAACGAAATCTCCGCCTCGGGAATGGTCGGGAGATTCAAGTTTAACCAAGGACACGTCTAAGGGCCTGTTTGGGAGGGCGGTAGCGGTTGCGGTTGTGGTTGAAAAAATGGAGTTTTAAAAATGGAGTTTTTAAAATGGAGTTTTTAAAAATAGAAAGTGTTTGGTTAAAACTGTGGTTGAGTTGAAGGTTGAAGAAAAAGGAGTTTTGGTGTTTGGTTTCCAAACTTTACAAACTGCTTTTAACTTGTGAAATTACTTAAAAGGGTATATATATATATATATATATATATATATATATAATTTTTTTAAATATTGTAAATTTAATAATGATAATAATATTATGTAATTAATAATTCATGAAAAAACAAATATTATTTTTTATTCTCCCATCAAACTAAAAATATAATTATCAATTACTAAAATTAACACACTAAATAATATATTTCAAGTAACTAATAAGTTTAAACATAATTAATTAAAATACATTTCATTATAAATAATTCAATCAAATTAATTACGGCCGTTAAAATCTCTATTTTTTTATGCTAACTATTATAATAATAATAATAATAATAATATAATTATTATTATAATACAATAATTAATAATAATAATAATAATAATTAATTATTATAATTAACAATAACAATTAACCCACCCCCCGTCCGTTCCCCATTTATAATAATAGTTAAAAACCATTCCCCATTCTTATCTTCTCCAGCCTCTTATCTTCTCCAGCCGCCCCCCTCCTCCCGTCCAGTCCTCTCAATCTCACAGCAATCTTCCTCTTATCTTCTGCTTCTTCTTGCTGGTTCATCAGGTGCCATTAGCTGGTGGAAAGGAAGTGAAAGAAGAAGTCGTTACCCACATGCCTCGATGAAAGAGGAAGAGAAGGCAGAAGGAGAAGGGTGAGGGTGTGGCTGTGAAGACGATAAGAAGAGAAGGGGAGAAGGCTTGCAGACGGAGGAGAAGAAGATAAGGTGCAGACGGTTTGAAATTTTTGTGCAGATGGGTAAGGGTTGAGATTTTTAGCTCCCCTCCCTGTTTTAATTATTCATTAATGTTGTGATTTCCTTCTTCTTCTACAAGCATGCAGCAGCCATCTCTTATGAAATGAAAAAAAATAAGATCGTGTTCTGTTTCAAATAACTCGAAATTCTTGATTCGCGTCAAAAGATTTCTTGTAGAGATTTGGGTTGTTGTAGAAGTTGCAGAGGAGAACAAAAATTGAGATGGGAGGTTGCAGACGAGAGGATAAGGTAGGGATTTTGGTTTTCAACGGTTACTTTTGGCTAAGGTTCCTGGGATGGGTCAGGGACGCCGTTCAAGTCGGCGTTTGAAAAGCACCTCCAAGGTGCTTTTCAAAAAACGCCGTTTGGGTGTTAATTTCGGTGGGTCCCACTACAAAAAAATAGTGTTTGGTTTTTACCAAACACCAAAACTCCATCCCGTTTGGCAAACGCCAGACGCACTGGTGCGCCAAACGGGTGCTAAATCAGCAAATTTGAGGTGAGCATACGGTGACGTCCTTTTCAGCACCCGAGGACCGAGAATAGGGACCTCGGGCCCGTTTGCAACGCAGTATCCCGATTTGAAACCTACTGGGCCTTGCCCTTCTATGAAATAGCCCATACTTAGCCCATTTACAGGGTAACCCAAATCATTTTCTTCATTCATGTCTCTGGCCTGCTCATGCAATCTGCTTGCAGCATCACTAGCACTGCGGTTGTCTCACCGTCCATAATTAAATGTCATTACAATACTCCCTAACCCAGACGGCCCTTCTCATCCAACAACCTATACCTTAGATTAGAGTACTAGAGCATCACCGATGGATGCAAGTAGATGAGATGGATATAAATTATATTCTAGAACCTTATTTAATAGCATAATTTTTTAGATGAGATGATTTCTTAATATGGTATCAGAGTTTTATTGACCCAACGAGTTCAAATCTCACCACTCCATTCTATTTGATAAAAATCAAGTATAGGATTATGTGAGCCTGTGCAAGTTTCAAGCTCAAAAGATTTTTACTTAAAAAAATATGTTAGAGAATAATATAAATTATATTTTAAGACTTTATCTAATAGATTAACTTTTCAAATGAAATAGTTTTTTAACGAGTTGAAACCTGAACACCACTCCACCTTCGTTCCCTGGCAAAAAGACGTGCATGTGTCAATGCAAAAATATCGGAAATCCAAGTACAGTCACACGAGGACGCGGTCAAAGTTTCGAAAGTGCGATACAAAATCTACAATACATGAAAACAGAGGCAGAAACCAAATATCTTGGCATATTAAGATCAATATTTAAACTTCCCCACATCCTCGTGGACTTCATTAAGAAGTTTTTCTTAACTATTTACTTTCTATGTATACAGTACACACAACTAGGCTAGAACCATTACACAGAATATCGTCTTCCTTAAATATCCACACGTCACTTCTTCGTTAAATAATTTCCTATGACAACCATAATTTCTTGCGGGTGATGAACCACTATGCAAACTTGCCTTCCTTGCAATCAATGAGGTCTCGCACTTACATTGGGTTTTAGCTTTTAACCCCGCTTAAGGACTGTACTTGTCCTTGAAAAAAAGGTGGCAAACATGATTCCAACCACCATCCCTGGAAGTTTCTTCAATTAACGTATGCATCCAGCCTTCAATAAAAAATAATGATTCAGTACAGAAACAATTACATACTGAAGGGATTAGAAACTAGTACAGGGCATTGAAATAGAAAAAAAATGGAGAAAGCAGATTGCATATAATAAATCAGAAATGGAAATGGATGGTGAATATGCAGAAGTTGGAAGCAACGTAACTCTTCCTGTGCTCATTAATTTTTTTCATTTGTCTAGATCATCGACCTTTGTGCTACCAACTACACTGTTGGATGAACTATCCTGTACACTACGAGAAGAAGAACATCTACTTGAAGAGCTCCCTTTTGAAACACTGCTTTCCTTCCCCGTGGATTTTTTAGATTTTCTTTGTACTGGAGTTAAGTCCTGCAAACACTATTATATTAATTAGTATACTATTACAAATAATGAAGTCTGAGACGCTTACAATTCCTTGTGCCTCTCGGAAGTCATAACTAATCTGAAAGGCTGCTGCAATATACCTGATCTGCTGTGGATCCTGGGGTCTTCAATTCCAGGTCTGTGGTAACATCATTAGAATCCTCGCTTTTCTCAACCTTTCTCTCCCCTGAAGATTTATTCTTTGAATCCTGTTTGACTGAAACGTGGGATCGACTAGCAGACTGGGCGAGAGAAGAAACACGCTGGGTGGACTGCTGATCAACCAAGGTATTAGGGGCTATGTATGGAACAAAAGTTGAACAAGGGTTATGAATGACTGCAGGATTCTGATTTCCATAAAAAGGGTATGGCTGCATGGATGGATGCATTGGAATCGGCCCGTGAGGCATTGGCACTGGCATGGGAAAGGGATAAGAAGGTGTGGCCATCATAACTGAGTGATCCATGGAAGCCCATGGGTATGTAGTCCTGAGCTGTTGCTGACACTGAATATTAAGATTCTCAACATCTGTTTTAAGAGATGCCTTCTCTTCTCTAAGGTCATTTTTTTCTAGCGTCAGCTGTTTGTGAAACATTGCAAGTTTAAGCATTCTACGCCAATCATCATCATCACTAGAAAATTACAGAAATTAAAAGGTTACCTCACGAGACTCCTCACTCAATGCAGCATGCTCAGCCTTTAGTTTGTCAACTTTTGAAGTCAAATCCTTCAACAGCTGAACTGTGTCAGCTAGAATGGTTGCTTTGTCATTTCTGGGTCTATCAGGATCTGTAATCAAAATCATCACATGGAGATTAAAAGGACATAACCGCATACCCCCAACAACTCATTCTAATCATAATCATCAACTGATGCTTCAATATCACAAACCAATTTGCAAACATTTTATCTACAATTTAAAAGGCCCTTGAGTGATCTATAACATCAAATTTCACTTTCATTAGAAAAAAGAAGACGAGCGGGGCTAACAACTGATGATTTCCTAAAACTACAAGCGGCCTGGGATCATGGGTTCAGGTTTGGAAAATTAGTTAATCAATTGGTTCTGGCAATTTCATCTATTCTCCCTAGCAAAGGTAGCTGATAGGTTATACTTGGTGTTTGGTAGACCAAGGTGGCCTGTAAGTAGTACCTGCAAAAGGTTTTCTTTAGTGGAGTTATCACTAAATAGAAGTAAATAGAAGTGAAGGATTCCAAGCTTGTAGTTATCAGTAACTTTCTTCCTAAACATGATAAGAAAATGGGCCCGGCTCAAATCGACGGGGATTGACATGCATGATTCAAACCCATCCTAAGTCTTGAAAGCATAACGCAGCTCTTACATTTCAGAATCAATCAATACAGTGTCCATCAATCACTAATCTTGGCAAGAATAAGTCTCTAATCTACTCACATGCTTAAAAATCCGGTAATAAAAAGACAAGTAATTTTCATTAAAATTTTAGGAACAATATACAAAGGCATTGAGTATTTACCTAGGGTATTCCCCAATTCAACAAAATGCTCATTCAGTCTATCCCTCCTCAATTTTTCACGGTCCGCCTTTTGAATTTTCCTAGCAGCTACACTATCTTTAGGCTCTGCCTCGCTACGAAAAATAAAAATGCAGTAAAGTAAACACGATTGCACATATTCCAGTCAAGCAAAAATCAACAAGCAAGAACAAACAAAACCTAGTTAATCAGCTTCAACAGTTTCTCAATTGGAATACAGAAAACCTAGTTAATCAGCTTCGACAGTTCGTCAATTGGAATAAAGATCATGTAGAAAGTACCTGGATATCGGGTTGGGGAGAGTGGACGCCAATTGCCGCGGGTCAGGAGGAGGAGGATTGAAGTCGGTGAATGGATCCATTAGTGGAATCTAATAGCTTATCTGCTCTTCCAGAGCACTAGAATTTTTTATTAGCCTTTCATGAGTCATTGGAGAATTAAATGAGGCTGGTGCCCGTTTTATGGTTAATTCTTAATTGTCCATTAAAATATTTAAAAATTGCAAGTGAATTTTGGAAAAAAAAACAAATTAATAACTTGGATTATTGTATTTAAGTAAAATAATTTTATAGAAACAATATACATTCATAATAAAGAAGTAAAATTACGTATGAAAAAAATAAATAAAGAGATTAAGGAGAAAAAACAAGAAAATTTAAGAATGGTTGTAAAATTAAAAGCAACAATACATGATAGAAATTTGAACCTTTAGAATTTTTCATGATATTTTTTTTATATTAGAAAATAGTAAATATAAATTGAAAAACTTATAAACGCATCAAGTCAAATAAATCATGGATTATTTTTTAAATAAATTTTACAAAAAAATACAAAATACAAATAAAAATAGAGAGAATTGTATAAATCGGAATATTTAATATTGAAACACATTTACCTAATTATATATATATAGTAAATATTTTTAATAAAATCATTTTGTGATGAAAATCAACACACATGACATTTATCGAGTAGAGCAAAAAAAAATATTATACAAAGTTGCATGCATTAGAAGTGGTGTAAAAAATACACACTGAATTTCTATCAAATATAAATAAATACAAGTGAATTACTAGTCTCTTAAAAAAAATTATTTCAAAATGGGTAAATAAGAAAAAAAAATATAAAAATAGATATTAGTTAAAATATATATTTAAAAGTTATTTTACAAAAGACATAAAAAAAGTGTTTATAAAAAAAAAATCATTTTCAAAAAATGAATCTGACAAGACAAAAGAGGACCTGGAGATCCAGGTCCAACGCTTGAGGCATCCATAAATGATATACTTTCATGTCTTTGATTTCTCTTTGTTGATGGGTTGGATGCTTCTTTAACTAAAGAGTTTATAGGTGTGAGAAAGCTAACCACTTGCATAGATGTTCATGGGCTGGGCTAATAATAATACAATATAATTATAATCACGTGACTGCACATGTTCATGGGTTGTGCTACCTGTCCAGTCCGACTGAAATGGACAGGCCTGGGTATGGATTTTAGCCCGCATGCCCGGCTCGACATGTAACCGGGTTGTGGCGTTGTGCTGACAAAATAATTGGCTAGATGGGACGGTGCTTGAGTGACGAGTCATCTCACTAGAGACTGCAAAGTTTTTTGTTTTTTTTGTTTAATAGATTACACTACGCGTGGCTCTTCTGCATAATATACGACACGTCGTCTTTCGGTGCTTTAAAAAATAATCGAAACTATAAAGGTTCTTTAACTGAAACAAAGGTCATATGATCAAACGGTAACAACAACTCCTGAATAACTCTACATTAAAGCACCACCTTCCATATCACTTTCACTCTCTCTCAACCAGAAAAACCCGTATTTTGAGAAACAGAACCCGAAAAGCGAGGATGTCGGGCATGGGAGACGGGTACGTGGGCACGGCCCAAGACGCCGTGAGGATCCGGCGGTTACAGAAGCAGAGGGAAGCTGAACGCCTTAAAATCCAAGAGCTCAAAACCAAGTCTGCCTCCGATCAGGGTCAGCCTGGTCTCCTCCAATTCGGGTCGAGTACCTCCGAGGTAAATTTCTAGGGTTTCCTGAAAAAAATCTCGTTTTTTAGGGTTTCCAATCATTTCTAGTTGATTAATTGTTAGTTAACAGTGATAATTATCTGGACTGAACTTGTTCTTTTAGATTCTTGAGACTGCATTTAAGAAGGAAACCGTGGGTTTGGTTACAAGAGAACAGTACGTAGAGAAGGTAATAACGTTTATTGTTTTTATTTATTTATTTTCGTTCCTTTGTTAATGTTTATGAAAATGTTGAGACGCTTGATAAATGTTGCTGCTGCTGTGACGTGCGTGTCTATACAGAGGGTTAATATTCAGACCAAGTTTGAGGAAGAAGAGAAGGAGAAGCTAGAAAAGCTACGGAAAGAGTGAGTTTGATCACTGCGTTTTTGTTTTATTTTTTGGGTTTTGAGTATGAATGTCAGTGAAGATTGATATGTTTTTATTGCCAGGGAGGAGGAGCTTCAGTTGCAGAAGCGGAAAAAGAGGAAGACTAAGGGGGGTTCTAAGCTGTCTTTTGCTGATGATTTTGAGAATGGAAGTGACGAAGAGGATGTTGAAAACAGTAAGAAATCACATGATTTGGCGTCTTGAGCTATTTACTTCGTGTATTAGTATCTGGGTTTGCATTGGCTGCATTTTGGGTAAAAAAATGCCTTTTGTTTTGACTGAGCATTGTCCACAATGGAAGTGCTGGATATTCTAATTCTTCAATGGGCATTTGCAGCCAAGTTGTTCTGCGTCAACCATTTCTAATTGGTTGTTGATTCCTATTATTGGTCTTTTGGCACACAGATCACCGCATAATATATTGGTAGCTGGTTTTACTAAGGAATCAGGCTGTTTAGATGGGTTGAAAAGGCTTGCATTGAATTTTCATTATGATCAAATCACACACTGTGTGTATGTTGAAAGTGCTTGCACCTGGTGGTCCTGTAATTATTTTTTATAAAGAGTGAACATGAATCATAATATTCTGGAGCAATAGAGTAGCTATTGCTCTATATGTGTATGTGAGATTTTTGGATTGTCTTATCCATGCAGAACTCATTTTGTAAAAAAATTTGCTTTGCTGCTACGAACTTTGATTTATTTTACTTGTATCCTTCTTTTCAGTAGCAAGAGGAACTGGACTACAATTTTTATGTTTTAACCTCAACACTTCTCTTTTATCAATGCTGTCTGCAGAAACCTCAGAGCCAAAGAATTTAATGCGGGGGAAATTTGGAAAAGATCCCACTGTGGAAACAGGCTTTTTGCCTGACAGGTGCAATATTTCTCCCTCGCCTGCTTCCCTCTTTCTACCTCTCTCTGTCCCTCCATGCACCTTCTACTTTGAAAGGCTTTTGCATGGACTTGGAACTAACATGTAACTTAGGGGTGCTGAGGATGCTGTTTCAGTGAACGCGAGGCAGAGGAGCAAGCTGAGCGTGAAAGGCTGCGGAAACAGTGGCTTCATGAGCAGGAACTGATTCAAAGTAATTATTCTCCTGAACATCTTCTATTTAACATGGATCCATCGAAACACGCTTTGTGCTAAATCAATTTTCTCTAATGTTTCAGACGAGCCCCTTGAAATCACTTACAGCTACTGGGATGGAGCAGGCCATAGAAGAGTGATCCATGTTAGTGAGACTTCACTTTACTTTTCAATCTTTTAACGTGCTTTCAATTTCTTTTTTTCAATATTGGTAAATGTTTGCATATCCTTTTTCTTACTAGTTCATCGTTGGCTTACTTTTTTATCTTTTAGGTTCGTAAAGGTGATGCCATAGGAGAGTTTCTTCGGGGAGTTCAGCAACAACTTGCACCAGAGTTCAGAGAAATTAGAACTACTTCTGTGGAGAATTTGCTTTATGTGAAAGAGGATCTTATCATTCCTCATGTGAGATAATTATTCAATTTGGCTTTCATTTACAATCTTTGCACTTGCTATCTTGAATTCATGCTAACTAATTTATAACATTTTTGTGGCTGTGGAATTTCAGCAACACAGTTTCTATGAGTTGATCGTCAACAAAGCTAGGGGAAAAAGTGGACCGGTAAGGCTAATTCCCCACTCTCTAACTTCATTGAGTAGCCAATAAGAAAAAAATGAAGAATTAGACATAATGATTATTTGGACAACCCTGATTACTTGTTTTTGTATTGACTTGAACCGAATAAGAATTGAAAAGGTAAGTCAGTGTTTGGTTTTGGAAAATTTTATTTTCCCTAAGATAACCTAACAGGGAAAGTGCTGCAAGCATGCTGGTCCTGGCCTCCTACCCAAGAACATTTTCATGCTAACTGAGATTCTGTTACTAAGATTGTTGGTGCTTTCAAAAAAGAACTGCCAGTTCTTCTTTGTATAATTTCTCATAATTGGAGAGCTTGAGCTAAGACAAGCTCGGGTCTAGTGTTATATACTTTATTTCACAAAGTTAATTTGAATTATTATGTTTTATTCTCTTACTTTGACCAGCTCTTCCACTTTGACGTACACGAGGATGTGCGAACAATTGCTGATGCAACCATAGAGAAGGATGAGGTATGTCTTTCTTGATATCATTTTTTTGTTGTTTCTATATTGATTTATAATTTCTCCCTTTACCCCTTTATAACGCCCCTAATTATGCTGTCTAAACATACTTGCTTAAACTACCATACTTATGTGGTCTTTGTTCTTGAACAGTCCCATGCTGGTAAAGTTGTTGAGAGGCACTGGTATGAAAAGAACAAACACATCTTTCCCGCTTCGAGATGGGAGGTGCTCTCTCTATCTCTCTCTATCTGTGCGCATGTGCACATAAGTTGTATGCGTGTTTTGTTTCCACGCTCATGTTTCACATTCTGTATGGTGTTTGTGGGATAGCTGCCACTAATGTGGTGGAGCCAGGGGCAAGTTTAAGGATCAGTTTTCACCTTAAGCTCTTACTATTTTCCTTTTGTGGCAGATATATGATCCGACAAGGAAGTGGGAGCGCTACACCATCCATGGGGATTGATAGGATAGCCAAGCATGGTTGCCTGCCATTTTTTCCAAAGCTTGTTTTCGAAAGGGGAAGGGGAAGTGGAAGTTATTATCATCAAATGCCTTGGCTGAATTTTAGTACCTGTAGTGTAAGTTGAGATATTGAGCTGGATATTTAATACTTAAATGTGGCAATTCTCGTTTAATTTTTGGAAGCGAGTGTGTGGAGAAGCAACATGCAGCCATGAATTCATTATTGTTTTTAGTTTTCACAAGTATTTTCCTGCTGGTTGAATTCTGAAGAAGTAAAAAAAATTGGTGGCCGGAATTTCGTTTGAGAGAATAAGAATTGCAATAACATGACGTTAGGATTGGTTATTGTTTTTTTTTTTTTTTTTTCGCTACGCCAGGATCTACTCAGATTTGCCTCTTGTATTATTTTTATTGAATTTTCGTAAATCATTGTTTAAGGATATATGAAAATAATGTGCATCGAGGTATAAATTTAAGTGCTTCGTGAACAGAAAAAAATCACATTAGTGCGATTGTCTCCTAGTGAAAAATACACGTGCAGTGTCTGTTTTTATATATTGTAATGTAGAAGTGGAAGAATTTTTAGTACTTTTATAAATAAATAAAAAATACAAAACCAAAGTATACAAATACGGCATAAAATCCAAAATGTGGCATACAATAGAAGGCCAAAAAAAATGCAATGTCACACGTCGAAACGACAGCGTATGTCCACATTCTCAATTGATTCATCAATCAGAAACAAGCACGTGCGCCCCTTGCCATTTTAGAGTTACGAGTCGTTAACCAAAGGTTGGTTCTGGGCTTGAGCTCCAATATAATCAAACGAAGCAGGAACCTCTGCTTACTGAAATAAAAAAAAACACCACCACCAGCAATAATCTAAATCAATCAAGCTAATAAGCCAAACCAGGCGATAACTATGAAGGATCTTAGTGTTTTCTTCTTCGCTCTCCTCCTCCTCGCTTCTCCTCTCCTCCATGGTAATCTCACTTTCTCATCTTCTCAATTCCTAGATCCAGAGCCCCACACACATGCAAAAATCTTATTTTTTTTGCCTGTTTGCGAGTTCACACTTTTTTGTCCGTAATAAATTTTTCATGCTGTTTAACGGTTCGTGTTCATCACGTTGATCTATTGGATTGAGATCTGTCTGATTTTATTGACATTTCGATTGTAATGTCTGGGCGCCATTACAATCTAATCTGTTGTTGATTTATTTTTTGAGAAAAGTTTGAGAAAAGTTGTCAAAGGTGGCTGTGTTGCTTTCTGCATGCGGAATTGGACCTGCTTCGATTATTTTTTGTCGAATGAAAGTGAGAAAAATTACTTTCCATAGCTAATTAGTAATAGAAATTTATGTCAGGTTTCGCTGGAATTGGAATGAATGGGATTTTTTTTGTTGCTTTGTATATTAATCCAGACATGTTTGTCAATCTAATCCGTTATGGTTTTGGTTTTGGTTTTTTTTGTTTTGTTGTTTATATAGTTGCTAGGAGTCAGTCAGATTCAGATGCTGAAGTCGCAGGGACTATGGAAGAAGTCAGTGATATTGGGATTGTCGGGGAGGACGCACAGGATTTTGGTGATAATAATTTTAGCCAAGCTCCAGGGGTTGATATAGTCTGTGTTTTCCCAAAAAATAGTGCACGTTGTAAGAGCTATATTGATATTGCTTTCATCTGTGAAGATAATTGTTGATTTTTAAATGGATTTGGGAGATGAATGTGTTGTCTGTTTATTTATTTATTGCAGTGGTGAATGCTGGAGAAGAGACTGAACTACTAGTCGGGATAAAAAATGATGGTAATTTAACAGTTACTGGCATATTTTATAATGGGATTATAATGCTTTTCTAATTTCTCTTGATCATTCTCCTTCTAGTTCTCAATTAAAATACATCATTTGAATATGCGCGCATGTGTTTTATGCTATGTGCTTCTTTGCACTGAGATAAGCTTATTTTCTTGCATGAAATGTAGGAGAGTTGCCCATAACTGTTGTTGGAATTAGGGCCAGTGTTCATCTTCCATTGGATCATAAGTTACTGGTTCAGAATCTCTCTGCTCAGGTAATTGGAGGTTTATGTATGATTTCATTTGGAAATCAAATATTTATTTTCTTCAGTGTACAGTGTTTTGTGCTACATTATTTGGTGCTTTCTGTCCCTTGGCCATCTAATTGTGACATTGTGGTAGTGTAGATAAAGGATAATGGAACATGAAACAATTCTTGTTTTTTTTATTACTTTGTTGCATGCATTACCAGCATGCATTGAGTAAATCTTGTAGATGGTGATGTTCAATTATGCTCCAATATTACTGTAGGATTTGGTAAGATCTGTAACATTACTTTCCAGGAAGAAGTCAATACTTCAGATGCCCTTGACTTGCACATCTAGTCCCAAATTATCTATTAGCTGGCTGTTCTGGTGAAAAAATAATTCTTCTCTAACTGAAAATTCAATATAGTCTTATATTTGATGATATGTGTTCAATTAATATCCAACATTAGACAGTGTGCGACCAAATACTTTAAACTTGAACATAATTATGTTCATTGGTCCTTGATTAATAATATTTGAAACTTCAACATATGCTCATTGGTCCTTAACTAATACCCAACATTATACAGTGTGCGATCAAATACTTGAAACTTCAATGTATGTTCATTGGTCCTTGAGTAATAAATATTCTTCATGGCTTTCATATGTTTGATCAGACATGTGAATCTCTACACCCTTGGTCATGTATTTCATGGCTCTGTCAAGGTTATCAAAAGCCGCATCTGTACTGTTCAGGTTATTTCTCGTATGCTGTTCCTATGTTGCGTGGATCATGCGGAAAATTCTTCTTTTTTTACCATTCCTGCTCTGCTTGTCATGCTGTTCCCAGGTTGATTCCCTAACAAAAGTGCAAAGTTATAGAAAACTTTTGTTTGGCTAGTTTTTTTATTCTTTAATCATTTTTTTGGAATTAGCAATATATTATTGTCTGAGATCCTCTGTTGGTTGCTTTTGTCAGGCTACACATCCCTTCTTTTTTAGTTCTTATTGCCATTTGTTTCTATATTATTTCTGTATTGTTGGGTTTTTCATCATTTGGACCAGTAACAGCTTTCTTATGTCTTTTATAGGGTTGATTGGATTTGCTATTCACTTGCTTTCTTTTGTTTTAATATAGGGCTTCAACAATGCAACTATTCCAGCATCTTCTCAGGCTACTTTCCCATACATCTTTGGTGTCAGCAAGTACTTGCAGGTTCATGCACCACCACTCTAAGAATTATGTGCTTTCCCTACTATCAACTTTGTTCTTTCATCCTCTATGTACTCCTTTCTTTGAATTACATGTTTATTCCCTTTGTGCAGCCTGGAAGTTTTGATCTTGTGGGCACCATTGTTTTTGAGATAGACCAGCAACCATACCAAAGCACCTTCTACAATGGTACCATCGAAGTAGTTGAGTCTGGTGGTTTCCTAAGCACGGAAACAGTTTTTCTTGTTACCCTTGGAATCGCTCTTCTTGTCCTCTTTGGTCTATGGCTTCACAGCCAAATACAGAACCTTTCTAAGGTACTCATCTGCCATGACGCCACTTTCATTTTTATGTTTTTCATTATAAGCTAATTTATTACAGCAACTTTACTATAAATCTGTTGATTTATCTTCGTAATGAATATTTTTCTCCACTTTTGTGAAGGCAAGCGGTGAATGATTGACTGTACAATGCTTTATTTAAGTTGGCATTGAAAAACACTTCGATTTTCCACATGTACTTGGAGTATACCAATTATTTGATGAAAATATTTGATTTGGATAAATACCTGTTAGGCAGGGAGTTTATTAGATTTTCACCCGTGGTCATTATTCTTGCAACTATGCCCGCACCCTTACATATTGCTACTTTCATATGTTTGCTTCATGAAATTCTCTTAACTAGTTGCTTTTGTTTGGTCAGAAATCAAAGCGGGCTCCAAAGGTGGAGGTTGGAACTGGGGCCAGAGATGCCTCCATGGATGAATGGCTTCAGGTGTGTGGCTTCAAAATATATATTTTTTTACATTAGCAATCAAATGATTTGAAAACACTAGAAAAATAATTTAAAATAATATATATATATAAAACGCACTAGGCCGTAACTGATAAATTTGCGTTGTAATGTTCAGGGAACAGCATTGAGCCGGTCACAGTCCCAGAAGTCAAAGAAGAAGAAGTAAACAGTGGCTCATACCCTGTTTCAGGCACTGCTGTATAATGCAAACTCTTGTAACTCACAATAGCAATCGGAGATTCTAAGAGAGCCCATGAGCTGAACTAGCTCTGAAATTTAGGCCATTGAAGACCTAACTCCGAGGCCCAGTAAATTTTAGGCTCTGTAGTAAAGTGCAGACTCTTGTTTTCTCTCTTTTTTCTTGGAGAATTTTTGAAACTTGAGAAACTAACTCCGAGGTACGACCGTAGGAAAGAAACGATTGTCTCGAACTTAGTTAATTTCCTAATATATCACATTCTCATTTCTCCTGTTAAATCATGCTTACCAACTCCGGGGGAGGACCGATGTAAACATAGAATAATGCTATTTGTCTCGAATTATTTGTCCTTGATGATATTTCTTTTTACAAAATAATATCAGTTGTTGACAAGGTGGATGATCTCTCTGACGGGTACTACAGAAGATCCACCGCTAAGTGGTCAGGATTTTTCGGAAAACTCATTCGGGGCATTATATCGGGATAAGTTAAATTTATTCATACGTTTACTGTGACATGGGACCTGCTAGTTGTTGCAATTTCCCATGTGAGGTCGTCTCTTGTGCTGGAGGTGAGATACAAGGAACATGCTCTTGTTTTTCTAGGTCCGAGGAGGTGGTTGAGTATTTAAGAAGTTGTTGATATTTACCCTGTTTGGAATTTCATGCTGTTTTAAGATTCTAGCCACCCGACCGTGACAGCACGCAGTATCCCACAATTGCCCTCAGAGCACAGCTCTCCAACAGAACCTAGACTCTTATGTTCGAAACAGATTGCAGAAACAGAACTCAAGAAGATTTTCTTGCGAAATAATTGGCAGAGCTGCAGCTAAATACTATAAACGTTTTTATTATTTTGTTCTGATTACCATGAAATTATATTTGTTCCTAGACAAAACACAACAAGATGTACTGATCCTATCATTACAGCTTCCAGCCCAATCACTGTCTGAAAAACCAATTATCTTCCTGTACAAGATTTCATGATCCTTTGTTTCTTGAAGATACTGCAGGATTCTTTTTGCTGCTGCAAAATAAAGTCTGTCACGACTCTCCATAAATATGAAAATGATACTTACTGAAAACAGTATATCAGGTCTTGAATTTGTGAGATAGATTACAGATCCAACAAGACTTCAAAAAATCTATGAATTCACCTTAGCAGCACCATCATTCTGCTGTAACTTCTCATTTGCTGCCATAGGAGATACTACTGATTTACATTCTGACATGTTGAATCTCTTTAAAAGATCGACAACATACTTTTCTTGTGAAATAAAAGTTTCTCCTGGAGTTTGCTTCACTTGAATGCCAATAAATTATCTCATCAATCCAAGATATGATATTTCGTACTCTCTCATCATAACATTCTTGAATTTTTCAACCATATCTTTGCTTGTTCTGCATATATTGTACTTTCACTTTCTACTGCTTCATTTTATTCTTTCCTGGGCAGCCATGAAATGAGGCCTCTTTTTTCCAGCGATATCAATTTCCACTCCCTCACCCATCTTCTTCGCACCCGCTTCTTAACTAGCTATGCTAGGGGCTCACAATTTAATGGCTAGAGGTCATGCATGCAGTAATCAAATAATATTCAACCTGTTTCATCACAGATGATAGCATGACTAGCTAGGAGCACCTTCATATAATCAGAGACTAAAATCTTGAAAAAACCAAACAGCTTTCGCATGTCTTTGATGCTAAACCGTATAGCTACAAGTTCTGACATTGATCAAGGCTTAGATTGTAGGTTGGTAGCACAATTTAATGGTTGGATCAAAACAACATTGTTTTGATAAAAAGAATTCTAGTTTAAAATTACATTAATCGTAACTAGACTTTAAATTGATGAATCATTGGGCTAACTTAACAAGTCTGTCTAGGTTTATAACTATGCACTAAATTGTATGGAGAATACTAATCAGATGCACGGTATAGTTCTTCAATCGAACTTTTAAGAGCCTAAATTTTCAGTTGAGTTCTATATCATAGGACGTGACAGCAGCATGGGCTTAGCCTAAAATGGTAATTAAATAATGACTCCGACATCTATTTGTTTTGTAAAACTTTTGATTGTTGCCTTTATCCCTTTTCTTTTCTAAAAATATTGACTTTTCTTTTCTGTAGCACCAAAATACCAACACCATTCGGTTTATCAGTAAGGAATGCATTAATAACTTGAACTTCAAGAAATGTTCTGGCTGAAAACTTGGCATATTAGGTTGATTCGCGAGAAGTTGTTATCTGCCGCGAATAAGTATAACGTGTGTTCTTTCTCTTCTCTTCCAAACACTAAGAATCTGTTTTACTACTTGCAGAAACCATGTTAACTAACCACGAGTTTTCGTGAAGTGAAGTATTAATGAGGAGCTGGTTTAGTAGGTTTAAGCAGAGAGAGAGAGCACCGAAGAATTTAGCTGTTGACAGTTGAGAGCTCATTGAATGTCAGATTATGTCATGTGGTTGACGAAGAAGCTGGTGCGCACTGTACTATCTTTTTTTCAAACCAGAAACAAATGTCATCCCTGGAGGGTCCCTAATTTCATGTGATGCCCTTAAATTGGTGTCGGTGAGCCTTTGAATTATCATTCCTTCAACAACGTTATATAATGAGTCTTCAGGTTATGCAATCCCTCATCAACAGCTAGCCCTAAAGAAGCTGGTTACAGCTTCTAAAGTCTTGTATCTTTCTGCTGTTCGCAATGCGGATTGTCCCTGTTTTTCGAGGAGCACTTCTGTGCTTCCACGTGTCCTTAGTATTTGCTGCAGCCTTCTGCTATGCCGATGACAGTACAGTTGAGGTAATTGGGATGGGAGAATGTGCAGATTGTGCACAGAGTAACGTTAAGACTGCCCATGCTTTCTCAGGTAAACATGTTTTTTTGGCACAGTTTAGAGATACAGTGATTAAATTTCTGGCATCAATCATAGATATATCCGTTTCTGTCATATCTTGCACCATTTGGAAAACGATAATAATCTGGTGCAAAACTTTTGCAGGGCTTAAAGTGACAATTGATTGCAAGCCGGGAAATGGAGATTTTAAAACAAGAGGGGTTGGCGAGCTTGACGAAGAGGGGAAGTTCAGAGTGTCTCTTCCAAAAGATGTTGTGAAGGATGGAAGATTGAAGGAAGAATGCTATGCGCAGCTTCACAGTGCATCAGCTGCACCATGCCCAGTCCAAAATGGCCTGGCCTCCTCCAAGATTGTCTTCAAGTCGAAAACTGACGAGAAACACACATTTGGGCTGGCAGGGAAACTGAAATTTTCACCCGCGACCTGCACTTCTGCTATCTTGTGGCCTCAATATCCACCAAAAAGTAAATTGCCTCCATGGAAACTTCCACCAGTGAAAGACTTCCACCATCCTTACCTATTCTCACCCAAGGTCTTTCCTCCACTCCCTCCAAAGACTTTCCCTCCAATCTACAAGAAGCCACTTCCTCCAATCTACAAGCCTAAGCCACCAGTATACAAGCTCCCTTCTGTTCCCATCTACAAGCCAAAGCCGACAGTATACAAGTTTCCTCCTGTTCCAATCTACAAGCCAAAGCCATCAGTATACAAGTTTCCTCCTGTTCCAATCTACAAGCCAAAGCCACCAGTATACAAGTTTCCTCCTGTTCCCATCTACAAGCCAAAGCCACCAGTATATAAGTTTCCTCCTGTTCCCATCTACAAGCCAAAGCCACCAGTATATAAGTTTCCTCCTGTTCCCATCTACAAGCCAAAGCCAAAGCCACCAGTATACAAGCCAACTCCAGTGCCAATTTACAAGCCAGAACCTAAACCACCAATCTACAAGCCTCTCCCACCTCCAATTCCAATCTACAAGCCTTTACCACCTTCTATTCCCATCTACAAGCCTTTACCACCTCCCGTTCCAATTTATAAGCCACTCCCTCCAATCCCAAAGATCCCTCCATTTTATAAGAAGCCATGCCCTCCTCTTCCTAAGCTTCCTGATTACCCCAAGATTCCTCCAAAGTACTTCAACCACCCCAAGTTTGGAAAATGGCCTCCCTTGCCACCGCTTTCTGATCCCATTCATTAGGCTATTCTGCAGCATTCTTACAAGATGCGAGGTGGATATATATTACTTCTCATAATTATTTATGCCTGCAAGTGTGAAGTTCTCTGTCGATGTACTGCAATAAAGCCTTCAGGATATAGGGAAAGAAAGCAAAACTTGACATCTTGGAGAGCGTAGACTGAGAATTAGTATTTATTAATCATATATTACCTTTATTATCAATGAACTTAAATTGACTATGTGGGAATTTCCTCTTTTCTTCTTGATCACTTGTAAATTTCATCTTTGAATGCCTTTGCGATAATAGTATATGAATTTTCATTTATACTTGGCTGTTGCATTGCTGCATGCATGACTAGCTAGTACAGTACTCAAAAGAACGTCTGTTTCTAGTCCGAAACCATCTAGTATTGATTTTTTTATGCACTGTATTCACTATAGCTGATTAATTTGAGCCCAAACTGAGATTTCAAGAAGTGTCCCATTATCACAACTCTTTTTGATGCTCAAAGAACTACTGTTAACAGAGATATTGAATTCAAAATAGCTAGCCTGGTTGTTTAAAAAAGACCTTACCGTTACCATAACTCGTTTTGATGTTCAAGAACTTAAAGTTTTTGGTTGAAAAAATTGTCACTCTTGGCTATCAACAAAAAGGAGGACAGGATGTCTTTACAGACTAAGGAGAATGGGTGGGCATTTTCCATCGATCTTTCTGTTGAAAGTTGATCACAGCTAGGATGACCTCTTCTTTATCACAAGAATCACGCATGCATGCAGCGCGCATAGGCAACGGTGTGGCACCGATGGCAGAGATTACCTAAAGGAGATGTGGTTTACTCAATCCAAAAACAAGAGTTCATGGTCCATGTATATCAGAAAAAACCTAAGTAGATGTAGAAGATTCATTGTAGATTCCATCAGTGTAATTATTATTTTATTTTTTAGTGTGTTTCAGACTTTGCCTTGGTATTAGAAATATCTTTGAATTTTTTACCAGACCAGTTAATATTATCAAATTATTTGAGAGTATTTTAGTATTTATTATGCACAGTAAAAATACCAGGGTTGTCAATACCGTTTCGTTCCGTGCCATTAAAAAACCAAAATAAAATTGCATCGTTTTCATCTCGGTTTTAATTCCGGGCCGTTCTGGAAAATACCGGCCAAATTCCGGCAGGAACGTCTCGGTACCGTTCCGGGTGTTTTGTTCCGGCTTTAAAATCCTCTTTATTTTGATTAACCTGTGATTGTGTTTCTAATTTTGAGATTATGTTTGTTTGAATTTGTGTTTATATTGTATAATTTAAAGTTAATTTATCTTGAATTTTAATTATGCTTGTTAAATTAATATTTTAATTTTTTTCACATATATATATAATTAATTATATATAAACAGTACAACCCCGAAATGACACGTTGAAATACTCCAAAATCAAAATATTCTGTACCAATAAAAAAATCAAAACAATAATTGAAATGACGACCGAAACGATAATGACAACTTTGAAAAATACTGTACTTGTTAAAGAAATGATGGTCATCTGAACACTGTTATCTCAATTTACATAAATTGCCATCTATCTAAAAAAGCGGTTTTTAAGAGCCCATTGAAAAATAAATTTGATTGACGTTTGCTGTCTCTATTAATTTACATCACTCTCAAGCCTTCGATGAAAATAGCTTAATTATTAATGGGATAAAAAAATAATTAATATGCAATTAAAGCTACTGGAAAATAAAAGAGTATAATTAATAAATTCTGAACTCTAATAAGTTCAGCAAATACATGATATCAATCCTTTTTTTTTTTGTGAGAAATCAATTACCCGAGACTTTTGAAAAATAAAAGTTGTGGCTAATAATCTAATATAATCTCTCAAACTCGACTCGAGAAAGAGTTTGGGCGACTAAGTCATTGAATTTATATTAAAAAATTATTATTATTATTATTATTATTATTTAGTGTTAATTGGGTTAACTAAATCATTAAAATTAGTTAGGTGAATCAAATTTTAACAAATAAATATATTGTATAACTTAATATAAAACTTTATCTTAAAAAATATTAAATTAATTATCTTATAATGCATTTAAATAAATATAATACATTTATATAAAAGATAAAGAATTTTTTTTAATATATCTCAAAATAAAAATACTCTTTTTAAATTATAGACACCACAATATATCACTAAAACCGAATTTAACGATGATGCTGTGGATTTGGAAGGGCTCATCACGGGACCTCTACCTTGGGCTCGATCTTGTTAAATTAAGAGAGAGCCTAACTCAAAGCCCAGAAAGAAGCTCTTCATCAAATAGGCTGAGGATCAGCCCATAAACAGCTCTGCTGCAGTCAGACTTGTTTATTAGCTGTTCGACTCCGCAAACGACCTGTCTGTCATCTAACAACAGTCATGCTCACAAAATCAACCGACACGTCATCATTCACTAAATTAATTACAAAGCCCTAAACCCCGGTTTCACCCTCGACTCCAAAAACCCCAAAAGCGCCAAAATCAAATTAAAAAAAAGAAGCTAAAAACCCTCCCCCATCTTCCCCTCCTTCATTTGTAGGGTTTCAAAAAAACTCCAATCTACAAAATTGTCTTTCAATGTCAAACCCTAAAACCGTCGATTCCTCGCTTTGGTTTGATTCCTTCACTACCATCCTCACGGACCTCGAAAACGCCCCTCTCTCCTCTGACCTCCCTCCTCACCTCGTAACCACATATTCCTTTCTCCCTCTCTATTTGTTTTTTACTCGCTTACAATTTGAATATTCTTTTGTTCTGTAGGCGAAGAAGTTGAAGGAGAATCACGCATGGTTTGTGGAAACTGTTTCTCTATTTAAGAAACCGAATGCGAAATCACGAGAGGCTTTGAATTCGGAGATAATTAAGATTGGATCTCATGAAGTTACTGTCAAGCCTGAATTGAAAGTCAAAGCTTTGCATATTAGCTCCTATCTGGTTAGCTTTTGTTTTGTTTGTTAATTTTATTTTTTACAGCAAAATTAACAATTTTGTGTGTGTATATATAAAATTTCTTATCTTATTTTAAATTTTGAGTAAAATGTAGTATTGATTATGATTTTTTTTTAATCACTGATTTAAATTTGTATTTGTTGCAGTGTTTAGATGAGGTGCAATCGTATATTCTTGTCGAGAGGTCTCTTGAATGTGATGATTTAGCGGTTGATTCTACGGTTGAAGACTGTCTTCATGTGGTTTGTAACCTTCTTTTGTTTTCTTTTACGTTGTTTCATTTGATTTCAGTTAAACATTTAGAGACATGTTGCTTGCATTCGATGCTGTGATTAAGTTTTCTGATAGTGGTAGGACTTTGACCGACACAAATATATTTCTGTCACTTGTTAGCATTTTGCAAGGACATGAAGCACTCCTGGGTTCACAACCCAGCTACTTCTTCTTTTCAATTTTTGCTGATTGATCACAAATGCTACATTTCACAGTGTGATAGTTCACTTTCTTATTACATATCTCGTTCTTTTTCTCTGATAGTCCACTATCATGAGAATATGTCTGCTTGTTGATATTGATAATCAGTTTTTTAATACGTGTTTAGTTTTTATTTCCTTTTCTTTCCTATTTTTTTGAAGGTATTGCTCCAGTTCTACATTGAACGACAATGCTTGCTGAAGTGTACCAGGCGGATTCTTATGCATGCTTGTAAGTCCCACCACGCTTGTTTTAGCTTTAAGTTTCTTTCACTCGCCAATTCTTACGGTCTGTTTTTTTTTTTTGTGTCATGGAATGCTAAAAAAATTGGACCATTATACTTTTCCTGTGTTGAGTAACATTGCTTTTATGTGATTAGCTGATTTGAGAATTCTTACTAACCTTAATACTTGTGATGCTGCATGGTGTAGTGTGTGTTGGAATTTGCTCCAAAGAAGAAAATGTTGCATGGGACGAAGCATCAAAGCTGATTTCAGATGGGTTGGAACAGAAATTAATCTCTGTCTTGCAGGACCTTTTATCTTCCAGTCATCCTGATCAAATGGTATATTTGATAAAATGTTGATGTCTTTTGAGTCGTCCCTGTTATCATTGTAATACTGTTTGTTTCATGACAGAATGGCTTCATCAGCTTATACACATGGTGGAAGTTGCTTTACTCTTCACACCCTACTGAGTTTCAATTCATATGTTATGTGTTTGGCCGCATAGATTTGCTGGGTGGATAGGGTTGAGTTGCAGTCAGTTATTTTGCATCCTTTGATTTCTGGGAATGCATACAGCATTCTAGGAAATGAAATTACCATGGAGTAGGCCAATAGTTCCCCCTTTATCTAATTTAAATGCTACGGTGCCTGTTTCTGCAGCGTCATGCCTGATCCTTATATATGTAGTAGTTACTAGGAACTGTACATAAACATGGGGCAGTTAATTAGCAAGTTGAAAGAGGGTTGTCCCTTTACGCTAGGAAAAACAACTAGGTTGATTTGCAATGCATTCAAACCATGAGCATGGAGAAAATGAAATAAGTTTCCTATACCAGTGTTAGTATCAGTACTATGGAACATGATAGGGTTTTCCCTTAGGACACTCTTGAAGTTGTTTCAATTTAATAAATAAAATATGGTTACTTACAAAGAAGATTAGTATTGAATTAGTTGTGTACACATGTAGATGTGGGGGTGTTAGTTTTGGTTTATTACCGAATTGTCTATTCTATAGAAATAATTTCTTGGCTCTGTTTCTTAAACTTGTTATATTTAAATGGTCAGTGTCTAATTGATAAGGATTTTTTTTGTTAGTAATCGTATATTCATTCCTTTTTAATGTGTACTTTTCGGTGCTTGCAATATAAGGCTTTACTGGTGATAAAATGAATACCTGCTTCTCTTCTTCCAATCAGTTATTGTATTTATGGCCCTTATCATTAAATGTGGATTTTTTGAATACTTTATAGGATGTTGATCTTTTCACTTTGTGGGCTGAGGAGACACTGATTGAAGACAATTTGGTTTTGGACATTCTTTTCCTGCTTTATTACGAGTCACTTTGTACTTGTAATGGTGAAAAATGGAAAAAGTTATGCTTGCTATACAAGGTATATTGTTAACCTTTTATGGGAACTGATATCTGTATCCCTTATTTTTATCCTAATCCTGTCTCATAAACATCATTTCACAGGGGATCTTATCAGGTTCATATAACTTTGGAAAGCTGGCAATCTCAGCTGAAGCAGTAAAGTCTTCTTATCATGCCAGCATCCAGCTCCTACTTATTCTAATAGATACCCTGGACCTTGAAAATCTTCTTCAACTGGTGCATGATGGAGTACCTTTCAGGTGTCTTCCTTGCTTTTAGTTCTATCTCATCCTTTCCAAAGTATCATTTCCCTTCATTTTGTCTACTTATGTGCTTTTGTAATTGTTATAATGTTTGTCTTGTCATTTTCTCAGGAAGGGTGCTTCTGTGTTTTCTGTGACTGATATTCAACAGATGGATGTGTTGATATCTAGTTTTATTACGCTTGGAACGAGAGAATCCGGCCCACTAATTCTTGCATGGGCAGTATGTCTCTGTCTAATTGCATCACTTCCTGGGAGTGAGGAAAATAATGTACTAATGGTGAGCAGTTTTTCAAATGCTCCTTTATTGTATCATTATGCGTTCATACTATCAATGCTAAATGTTCTTCACCTTATATTGGTTTCCAGGAGATTGATCATGTTGGCTATGTTCGTCAATCCTTTGAAGGTGCACCGCTGAATATTTTTGTCAACATACTTGAAAGTGATTTGTTGAAGGAATCAGATGTAGGTTATTCTCACTTTGGGGTTTTTAGGGGTTATGGGATGAGTTATAAAGTTACAAAAAAATTTGGGTTTGGTGTCTAGGTTACTAATGCCAGCTTACATTTTCATTGGCTGTTCCATGCTGTCTTTTCTCTCTCTAGGGGCCTGTTGCTGGTTATCAAAGTGTCTTGAGAACCTTTATTTCTGCATTCATTGCATCTTATGAGATTAATCTTCAGGTAATTGCATGTGTAGGTTGTTTTAATTGGTTTTGAGCACTCAATCAACATGTTTCTTATTTTTACAACCTCCTGATGCAGTTAGAGGACAGCACCCTCAGTCTTATACTGGATATCCTTTGTAAAATTTATCAGGGAGAGGTTTGTGTACTGCTATTATCTTATGGCTCATTATTTGTTTTTGGATCATATTTATTGCTCACAATTCACTGATTCAAGAGACTCTTGCCCATTAATTCTGTAGGACTCACTTTGTATTCAGTTTTGGGACAAGAAAAGTTTTATTGATGGTCCTATCCGGTGTCTTCTTTGCAACTTGGAAGGTGTATTTCCCTTCAGGACTGCAGAATTTGTTCGTCTTTTATCAGCCCTCTGTGAAGGAAGTTGGCCGGCAGAATGTGTGTAAGCATGAATTTCTTTTTCTTGGGGTTCCTACTTTAGTAAAATTTCCTTGACTCGCATAGCATGGGAGCCCCTTTTTTAATGGTAATGTGGGATGGTGAGCAAAGTGATGGGCAGATATATGCTTCAACGATAAGTCACTAGCTCAATGATTGCAAACTGATACATTGTCTATTCATGCTGTCAACAGGTATAACTTTCTTGATAAATATGTTGGTGTATCAACCTTGTTTGAAATTACGAGTGAGTCCCTGGTTGACAGAGCCTCTCAGGTAGTTGAAACTCAACTGCCACTGCAAGTTCCAGGGGCAGACAGTCTAATTATTCCTAGTAAAACTCGTGGACATGTTTTAAAAGTTATTGATGGGAACACTGCTCTTGTACGTTGGGAGGTAAACACAGAAGTTTATAAATGTTTTTAGTGTTTGCTAATTGTGTGCCATGACTATATCCTTTCAGATTTTGCAACAAGGGTATTCCAATTGGGATTCTTATTGTTGCTGAAGCTGAACAACTGAAGAACAATAAAGATTGCATTTGTGATGTTGTGAAATTGTTTTCTTTCTTCTTGGCTTTTGTGCAGTCTTTCACTATGTCCTTGTAGGGTTAAGAAAAAAGGGAGGGGGATTTTCTTAAGTGCTTATGCAGATACTATCTCCTTTTTTTATAAATGACAAACATGGTACTCGTTTCTGAAAGAAAAATGCCATTTTCTAATTTTTAAGAAACAGCATTGAAGCATAATTATGTTTTGATTTGCTACCTGCTTTTATTAGCATCTTCTTTATTAGCAAACAATCAGGCCGGGTGCAAATCACTCATTTCAAGCACTCTTCCCAGAGTTGTAACTGACATTGGGAGAAAGTCCTTCCACTGTTTCTGCAATTGACAAGGATAGATATTCACTTTTTATACATCTCCACCTTTTACTGACTTATTCACTACATGGTAGTTATGAGTGTTGGCTTTGTTTATAACATCTGCATGACTTGACTGCTGCAGGTAGAACTGATTTTTGTTTCCTCACATTACTCGCTGGTTCTTGTAAATCATAATATTTTATATTGCATGTGGATCCTAAAATGTCAAAATGAAGTTTCTTTTTTGAGATAGCTTTATTTGACTAGGATACTTCATAAACATATGAATTGGCAGAGCAAAGGTTGAGATATTTATTGTTTCAATGCAATCTGTATCATGTGCCCCTTCCTTGCTAACATGCATCTATTCTTGTAGTATGAACAATCAGGGGTGCTTGTGTTGCTCCTGCGTTTGGTCAATGAGCTTTATCTGGAGAGCAACGAGGAAGTTTTTCTTACTTTTGACTTACTAAGTCGACTAGTGTCCTTTAACACGGTAAATTTCTTAAGGTTTTGCCGCCACATGTTTGATGTATTTTTAGAAACCAGTATGATTTGTGTTTCAAGGAATGGGATTTGGATTTCAATTTTTTCCCCTAACCAGATATGTTTCTTGCATATTCATGTGTAGGCCATAACTTTTACATTGATGGAAATCGGCAACACATTTTATCTTCAAGCAGCAGGAGTGAATGAGCAGATGGAAAAAAAGTTTTGGTAATCAACTGCATGATTACTTTTGCATTTTTTTTTTCATTTTATTATCTGATACCTTGATGGCTTTATTTCCAATACGCCTCTATCTTTTCTGATCAATTAGATTTTTCCTCACTTTTTCTGTAGGGTAGTTGAGGTTATTTGTGCTGTGATAAAAAAATCATCTCCTAATTCTGGCAATGCTGCAGTAATGTCCATGGGTGTCAGTATTTTAGCAAGTATGCTGACATGGTAATTCATCTGTTCTTCTTGTTACCAATTCTGTGTTCATGTGATTTCTTTAACCACTTGCTAGTATACAGGGAATTCATGTTTTTGCAGTAACTGCACGATGCATTTTAATTCTTTTTAAGAACATTGTGTATATTTTCTTCTTTGTTATGCTAAATTTATGTTTCACTAACATTGTTTATAATCAATAACCAAACTCATTGCTGCAACCTCAATCATACTGTATTTATTCCCTGTCCTCTTTTGCTAGTGCTCCATCTCATATTGCTGCTGTTGTCCTGAAAGCAAATATATTTGATGCGGCTTGGAAGACAAGTGTCTTTGAAGTTGGCTGTGATGGTCCATCAAGGTAAAACCTATAGATCTAAGCATACCTGTGATTATGTTAAAGCATGCTTGCATTTGATATTCATGGTCTCTTTACCAGCCTTTTGAAGTCTTTTTTTTATAGGATTTGCTTTATTTATTATTACACAAATTTGATTCTTTCAATTATATATATGAAAAAGATAAAACCTCCCTTTGCAACTTTTTATAGTTTCACTGTCACATGGGGTTTGGTATAAAAAAGATAAAACCTCCCTTTGTAATGTTGTACTGCATTATAGAACTGTAATATTGTGGAATTATTGCTTCCTGTTTACCTGAGCAAGCCATATAGTTGATTATAAGATAAAATCTAACTGTTATCTTTACTCAGTTATGCACCAAACTCTCTACAGAAAGAGAGGGGACATGAGGTTCCAGTGAGGAAGTTTGCCTTTATGTTTATTCATAATTTGTTGTCATATATGGGTTGCATTTTCTATTGTCAGGGACTATTATTCATTATAATCACTTTTGTTATCTGATTCTACCTACACTTTCTTTGATCTAGTGGTTCGTGGTTGCTTTCGGGAAAACTGGTAAAAATGCTATTAATAGACTCTGAGCAAAATGATTATGACAAACCATTAACCATATCAGGTTTATCTCTTAACTGTATTTTATATTTCATCATTAGTATGGTTAGCTTCTTTTCAATTTTGCGATTTCTGCTTGGATTTATTATCTGATTTTGGAAGATGGTACATGTCAGTTTATGAGATGTCCTAAATGTAAGATGTGTGGTTCATCTTTTTTCTTCTCTCTGTTTTTTTTTTTGCTTTCCATGCTTTTCTTGGTTCTTCTCTAGAATACCCTATTTTTTATGCTCAGTGTCTGTGTCCCAGGGAACTAGGATGCTTGCTTGTCTTTTGGATGCATTTAGTATCATAGATACTTTGTGTGTACTGTCAATAACGGAAGTGATATGACTAAATCTTAAACTTGGCATCCGAGTTGCTGTTTCAATCTATTAGTTGGACATAACCATTTGAGGATTTAAACATAAGAACAATGGAAATAAATCAACATAATTGTGGTTAGATAATGTGGCTATGCACACGAAGGAGAGGAGAGAAGTTCTCTATTTGCAAAAGCCGTGATTGCTAGTCTTTTTTTTATTATACAGTCATAGTGATCTCAAGATGATTATCTGATCGCAACCAATATGGGAGATAGCAAATCAAAATAGCCGTGCATCTCTCTCTTACTTTTAAGAGGAATCTTTTTGAATTATTAGCATTTTTACATTTTCACTTGGCTCTTTTGATAATTTCATATTCCTTGTTTTCATTAATCTGCGATGCTTGCGATGTCAATGGTTGGTTTTCTTATCATATCAGTACTATTATTGTGGCTCTAATATACTTATTTACAGTTTAGATTTGTGTGGACCTATTCTTCTTGTTTATTAGCAATTCTTTTTATTGATTGTCATGGATTTTCATACTTCTCTATCATAGAGCTACTCTAACTTTGGTACTCTCTGTATTTTTTTGCTGGTGTGCATGCTGTTATCCCTTGCAGTGCTGGATTTTACCATGCAGCTAGTGGAGGCAAGATTAGAGAATGATCTGGTTCTGGCCCTGGTCATTTTCTCTCTGCAGTATATTCTAGTTAATCATGAGTACTGGAAATACAAGGTGAAGCATGTTAGGTGGAAAGTAACACTGAAGGTGCGCATTATTTTTTATGCCAGCTGCAATTAATCGGTTCCCTTGGTTGTTTTGTTTCTACTTTTCAACATATTTCACATCTTTTTTTAGGGCCATTGTATGTATGTTGAAATGGTAGAAGTCTTAGTCTACTGAGTAGTGTAGGTTGTCACTTGAGAGCAGCCAGGCAACCCTATGTGAATTTTTTTGAAGGATAGGAGAGTGGCTGGACCCAAGCTTGAAATGGTGGAGGTCTTATTTGGTTCCCTAGTGTGTGGCTTTTTTCCTGCTTTATTATTGGCTGAAGTTATTTATAATAGGGGTTCAAGAAATATGAAATATTTTGAGGGGTAGGGGAGCAACTATTCGCTATTCAAGAGTAATATTCACCCTCTCATATAAAAAGTGGGACCCACCATGATAACCACATACAGCTCTGCTTTTATGTGATTGGGACAGTAGTACTCCTACTAGAGTACCAAAAAACATTATGACCGAGGTGAAATTCCATGACCAGAGAGAAACAATGTAGAGCAAATTTGATGTTTTCCAATAGCCAGTCCAAGAGGTATTTGATGGTGGTTATCCTATGTTGGTAATAGGACCAATTCTCTGTTTTAAGAGTTTGTATCTTGAAGTTGCTTGGGGTTTCATGCTGTGATGGTTATCATAAAATCATTCCTCCAATCTGAAGATTCTTCAGTTTAGCTGAATTTTAAGTGTTTTGTACATGCCAAGTAGATTTTTTTAAATAGAGTCAGAGGTGCTGGTGTTTCTATGGAAAGTAATAAAGATGCCATATGAATCAATTTTTAATAATGCTTGCACTGTTTAGGTTCTGGAAGTGATGAAAGCATGCATCACATCAGTCTCTTTTTCGTGCTGGTGTTTCTATGGAAAGTAATAAAGATGCCATATGAATCAATTTTTAATAATGCTTGCACTGTTTAGGTTCTGGAAGTGATGAAAGCATGCATCACATCAGTCTCTTTTTCTGAAAAATTGGCCCTGGTAATCCGTGATATGTTACTCAATGATTCTTCCATCCACAATGCACTCTTTCATCTTGCATGTACAACCAAGCAAACCTTAGAGGTAAGCCATGTTTTTTGCTCTTGTTCCATCGTTTTCCTTAGTAGCAAGAAGTTGGTTTGCTTTTGTTTGCTTACTATTTAAATAAGCATATTTGTGAACAGAATCTTTATGTCAGCCGTCTTGTTGAGCTGGAGGAGATTGAAGGGTGTCAGCTTGCTGTTAGCTCTGCTTTAGATATTATATATACGATGCTCTCCAAATTCTGTAAGGTATTGTTCTAGGGTTATAGATGTTTGTCATTGCATATCATGTGAAATAAATTGACATGTCTTCCCAAGTTTTCTTGATTGTTACTTTGAACTGAAATCTCTAATGCACTACAAATTTTAATCCATGCTCCAAAATAAATAAAATAAATGAATCTTCAACTGCCATACTTTTTTCTGCTTTGTAGATCTTAATGACCCATGTTTTATATTAATATTCATGTTCTCACTTCATATATTTTGTGTTATTTTTTCAGGATATCCCACCGACTCTTCCTGTCCTTCACCTATCAGTGCTGTCATCTACAATGAAACCGATCCCTGTTGTTGCAGCTGCTATATCTTTGATATCATATTCTCGGTCTCCTGTATGGAATTGAAATTCATCCTGCTAAATTCTATTTCTCTCTTAGTAATAACTTTCACCTCCTATAGCTAACATGGCTTTTCTGGTCTATTATATTAAGTTGCCTATATCCTTTTGACTTCCTGTTTGTTCAGTATCAGACACATTAATTTTCAAAAATATCTGTGTTCCATGTTCAATTGATCATATGGCAAATAACTCTTCATCTTTGCATTTTTATGTTATATGCAGGCAGTACAGGTTGGTGCTGCTAAGGTGCTATCTATGTTGTTTACAACAGCAGATTATATGCAACCATATTTGTCTGGCAATGTATGCTTTGGTCTAGATGATAAGCAGGTTTGGCATCTCAAGCTGCCAATTTTTTTCTTGTCATTTGCTTGCTGTTATCCTAATTCTTATTAATTGCTTTCTTTTAGATCGCAGATATGAGGCATTTTGTTAAAAGCACGTTAGTTAAGCAGTTGGAATGGAATGAAGATTACTTTGTTGCTGCAGTCAATCTGCTTACTTATGCAGCTCGTTTTCAGGTATGTTGCCCTATGCAGGAGTCAGCAAGTTTAACTTTGGTTGGTTTATTTGCTATTCTTTGCCACTTAAATTGGACTTCTGTCACTGAACTTTGCAATCCTTTTGTCATGTATTTTTTTCATGCAAAGAACGGGGTGCAAGAATAACCACTTATGCTTTTCAAAACCAAGTTTGTCACTTGTTAAAGTCAAAGTAATTTACATTTGTCTCAATAGTTACTCCCTCATGGAAAATATTTGGATAGCTTTTATTTTGTGAAGTCTGATATCTCAATAACAGCCTTCTAGCTTGTCTACATTGTTGCTAATTGGTGGTTTCTCTGTTGCAGCCTGCTTATCTTCTTGCTATTTTTTCCGCAAAAGAGGATACAGAGGTCCATTTGAGTAATGCTGGTGGCACAAAGCAACCTATAAATGAACCTTCAAATGGTTCAATGTATTCCAAGAAATCAAGTCTGTTAGATGAGCTTATGCAATATGTTGAAAGATCAAATGAATTTATTGACAGGTTTGCTCACACAAAATCAGCCATTATTTTTCAGGAATTTTACTATTTGATGTGACATGAAATGCTAATCAGCTTAAGGAATAAACACAGAACTTGTCAGGGTGAGAAATGTTAGAGAAGGGATAAGAGAAGAAACAGGCGTTTAATTAGGGTCAGGGATAATATAAGTAAATATTTTTCTGTAACTAAACAAGTTCCTTCTATAAATCCAAAATTGGTGCTGAAAAATGCCATGAAATTTTGCTATTTCAGACTGATCAATCGCTATCTCTGCTGTTCAGATTATGTTTTTTGTTTAGCATGCTTTATATGATTCATTTTCATAAGCTGTGTTGCTATAATTTGTTGAAACTTTCTTTATCTCCAGCAATCCTCGCATACTGCTCACTGTTCTTGATTTCCTCAAGGCACTATGGCAAGGGGCTGTTCATTATATATCTATATTGGAGTGCCTGAAGAGCTCTGGAAAGTTCTGGAAACAGTTGTCCAATTGTATCTCATCAGATGCTCGCTTGATAGCATCACCGTTTGAGAATCTCACTGCAACTCAATCTCAAAGCTTGGCATTAAAATATCAATGTCAATCTGCTATATTGGAAATCATGGCACATGACATGTTCCTGATGAAGAAGTTGTTACATGCTGAGTCTGTCTTAAAAGAAGTTTCTGAATTGAAGGAGAGAAATGAAAAGGCCTCAAGCACGGAAAAATTGAAATCAGTAAATGATTGTGAGCTGAAAGATATCTTGTCAAGCTGGTGGAAGAGACCGATTTTTGGCAATCTTATCAATCTATATGCTTCTTGTGAATATGACAATGAAATATCTAATCGTGCAAAGGTCCCTTTTAAATTTTCCACTGTTTATTTCTATGAGTCTTGGCTCTATTGATTCTGTTGTTATCATTTATCTTTGATGAACCATTTGAGGATCTAAGCCCCTCTGGAAACACCTGTTAAAGGAACAATCCACAATTACATTGTCTTCGGCATCTTGCAGGTTGCTGCCAGTTTGTTCATTGTCCATGCAATGGGGAAATTAGTGATTGGTAATGCAGGAAGTTTATCTGTATCATTGGTTGAGAAGATCCAGATCACTTTTAAACATGTATGATCCTGTCTTTAATTGGTCAAGCAATTTTTTTGTTTTAGTCAATTGTTCAATTACCATTCACTTCTAAGTTGATAGTTCATTGGCAATCCCTTCAAGAGATCTTTATTAATTTCTTAACAGGATTATCCCAATTTCCTTGCTATCCAACTATTTTAAGGTGACATTGCATCCTTTTTTCTGTGAATTAACAGTTGAGTTGCCAGCTTGCCTTTTCTGAATTGTTGACACAATATTCTCAGCGGGGTTACAGGTAATATCAAAACAGTTTTAACTTTTATTTGAACATCTTTTTAATGCATCACTCTTAACTGAGAAATCTATATGCTTAGGATTGTGGTTGTATGAATTGAAATGCGGAATCTTTTCCCACGTCTGATGTGACATCACCAAGGGTTTAACTCCTTTGGTAGTTTGAAAATTTGGGTTGGGTTTTGATTCATTTGAACTTATAACCTAATAGGTTGAATTCTTATAACTTCTCAATCTTCTCAGTGAAGGAAAGGAACTAAAAGGTCTGATCCTCAATGATCTCTATCATCATCTACAAGGAGAGCTAGAAGGTCGTAAAATTGGTCCTGGACCATTTAAGGAACTCTCTCAGTATCTGGTGGAATCAATCTGTTTTTTAAGCTATCAACACAAGTATGGTGGCGACCATTATGGAAATTCCATGGATATTCACCTGTATGACCTCATGCGCATACAATCAGATTTGGGATTAAATATGTGGGATTATACAGATTGGAAAGACTCTAAAGCAATTGGACAAACTATGTTGGAGTGTTTCCAGGATGCAAATTCAATGGTTTTGCTAGCTTCTTCAAAGCTTTCTGCACTGAAAGCATTGCTAACTGCCCTGACTATGTGGGAAGATAATGTGAGTATCTGAATTATCACAGCTATATATTGCAGCTTCTAATATTGCACTATTGAGTCGAGGACTAAGATCTGTTAACAGTTTGTCAGGGCTTGACAGATGCTGTTTTTTTGGCTAGGGACACAAATATTTGAAAAACTGAACACTTGCGCAAAGTTTGGTGTTTTTACAAAATGTTTTAACTCATTAAAATATATGTTGCATTAATCATAATAACATTTTGAGGGATAACTTAGTTGTTTGAATATGCAACACCGGCCTTTGTTTTTGGAATTTTTTGTTGTCTGTATGTGATAGTCAGAGTGCATGTGATAGTAAAAAATGCAGTGCCAAAATGATGTCTATGTCGCAGTCTATTTTTTTATAATATTCAGCTAGTTTTTTGTAAAGTTTGTTATAACACTATTGATTGAAGTCCTGGATTATTTGATTGGGAACTTCTACTAAATTCCAGGATCAATGTCTTCCTATCTTTCTTCCTATGAGCTGTTATGAAGAAGTCATGTACAATAATTTTGAAGATAAAGACTAAGATATATGAAAATGATTGCAATAGACAATTTTTATTTGTAAATCACAGGGTAAACAAAGTTTTTGGTTTCAGGCTATCCGGCGTTGACATCTGTTAACTGTCCAGTATTTATAGCCTTTTTTTAAGGGCTTATTTATTTGTATGCTTATCCTTGTTTCCTTTTTGGATATAATCATTAAAAAAATTAGCTTTTAGAATTTCTTGCTTGTTGAACTGATTAGTATTTTCTTTCCCATACAGTCAACAGAGAATAAGGGTACTACGGAGGGGAAGATTCCCCGCCAACTCTGCTTTTCATGCATTGATAACCTGTGCAAATCTTTTCACACCACAGTGGAATCGCTAGCTCCATTTCTGGATGCCTCTGAAGAGATTCTTGATTTCCTTTCTGCACTAGCAGAATTAATTCTACATCTCATGAAATCCGCGCAAAGCAACTTATCTTTATCTATTTGTGTACTTGTCTTGAAAACATCAGGTTCTGGACTCAAATTGCTGAATGACTTCAGGTCATCTGCTACAGGGGTTAAAAAAACAATGAAGCTTCTGCTCATGCTGCTTCTTTTCGCTTTGGAGATTAGTAATACTTCAGATAAGGAATCTGAAGACTTTGCTGAGGTTTCAAATGGTTGTCTGGGGCTTTTGCCTATCTTATGCAATTGCATCACAGCTACTGAGCATTGTTCCCTCTCCTTGGCTACCATTGACTTAGTTTTGACAAGTTTTTTGACACCTAACACTTGGTTCCCCATCATACAGAAACATCTCCAATTACCTCATGTCATTCTGAAAGTTCATGATAAAAGTTCTTTCTCATCTGTTCCAATTACATTGAAGTTCCTTCTGACTCTGGCACGTGTGAGAGGAGGTGCTGAAATGCTCCTTAGTGCTGGTTTCTTCTCATCTCTTAGAGCTTTGTTTGCAGACTCACCAGATGTTGGATCCACAGTTATGACCAATGATAGTGGCTTCCTAAAGTCTTCTGACAAAATAGAAAAGCCTCAATCTATTTGGGGCCTTGGCTTGGCAGTAATCGTAGCTATGGTTCAATCTTTAGGAGACAGTTCTTCTTATAATGATCTTCTGGACAACGTGATACCTTATGTTTTTTCAGAGAAAGCTGATCTGATTTCTTATTATCTCAGTGCGCCTGACTTTCCATCTGAAAGTCATGACAAGAAAAGACCACGGGCGAAAAAGACAGAGACTTCTCTGGGTGCTCTTAAAGAAACACAACATACTCTCATGTTGATGTGTGCTCTTGCTAGACATTGGAGGTCAAGGGTTAAGGTCATGAAAGAAATGGATTCAGAGCTGCGGGAGAAAAGTATTCATCTATTAGCCTTTATTAGCCGGGGAACTCATCGCTTTGGAGAATCTTCCAGCAGAACTGCCCCCCTCTTATTCGCTCCTATCCTCAAAGAGGAGTTAGAGTGCTGCAAGAAACCATCATTTCTAAACAGCAGGAATGGATGGTTTGCTCTTTCGCCGCTCTGTTGCGTGTCAAAGCCCAAGTCTTCTGCTTTCTCAGCCAACAGCAGCGCTATTGCAGTCAAGGGCCAGTCAACTGAAATTACCAATCCAGTTTCTCCAACTTATTTTTCAGACTTGGTTGCTCTGGAGATCTATAGGATTGCTTTTCTTCTCTTGAAATATCTCTCTATTGAAGCAGAAGGTGCCGCCAAAAGGTCCGAGGAAGTGGGGTTTGTTGATCTTGCTCAGATTCCTGAGCTGCCAATGCCAGAGCTATTGCATGGCTTGCAGGTAAAATGTGTTTAGTTCTCTTATATTATCTTCTAGTCCACTCCTCTCATTGGAGGGATTTGAATGGTTTGAGATAATTGATGTTCAGGGCATACTTCTGGGCCAAAATTTCTAGTCTGCCAAAATTGAAGTTTCACCATCGATGAGTGATTTCTATGTTCCTATCCATGTATACATCTGTCTAAACTCTATGCTTTTGATACCTGGACTTACATGTTATGATTTAAAATGCAGGATCAAGCAGTTGCTATTGTTTCTGAACTGTGTGGTTCAAGCAAATCGAAGCACATGAATCCTGAAATCAAATCAGTCTGTCTCTTACTACTTCAAATAATGGAGATGGCCCTGTATTTGGAGCTCTACGTTTTACAGATATGTGGAATAAGACCTGTATTAGGGCGCGTGGAGGATTTTTCAAAGGAATTGAAATTGTTATTAAAAGGTAATAGCCCTTTCATACTTCTATCTATCGTTCAAATGTAGTCTCTAGATTTACTATAATTACCTTGTTTGATCTTTTGTAGCCATGGAAGGGCACACGTTCATAAAAGCATCAGTGACATCCTTGAAACACATAATATCTCTTGTCTATCCTGGATTGCTTCAAGGTTTCCTGTGAAACACTCGTGGAGGAATAGGTAAGCTTAGTTGGGTTAGTTACAGGTTATGAAAATTGTGTATAGATATCAGATTTTTTTTAAGCTGAGAATGTAAAATTCTGCAAGACATTAACATGTGTGCAATATCTGGACCATAGAGCGTCGATCATCACATAGATTTTCATGGTTCCTCGATTTCAGAGGAGGATTATCACGCAGAAAACATCAAAATGGTCCCAAATATCATTAATCTTGCTTTGTCTTGTAGTCGTCGTCTTTCTGTGATTTGAAGGTATCTATCCTGTTGCACGATATTCACTGTTGTAATCACGCAGGGAAATGGATTTATCTAGCGGACTGTTTTTTCTCTTCCGTGCCTGGAAGTCTCAAATCTCAAAATAGTATAAAAATAATGCATTTTAAAACTGTAATTGGAGATAAATTTATTTATGTTTTCATCGATGTCACGTTTCTTTCAGCTGCTATAAATCTTGAGAAATCTATTTTTTTTTTTCTGTTTTACATGCAAATGGTAATGCTGTTCGTCTTGAGACGAAATTTATCTTTTTTTGGAATGGGTCACAGGTGATTAGTTCCTTGAATATTGTCAAATCATATCATTATCATGTAAATATCAAAAATTAATTCCGGATACCTTCATCTATATAGTTTTTAAAATATCTATAATTGTATATGCATGCGTTCCCGAATAATATTAAAGATATGAACCTCGTATTTATTAATTTAAAATGGAAGTCTTGGTAGCGCAAACTGGAATTCTTTGACCAAATTTCGGGGTAAGGTAAACCAACTAATCGGGTAAACTTAAGCTACCATTGCCTTTTTTCAGTGTTTGATATTGGAAGTGATTGTTGTTTTATTTGAAAATATAATTAAGTAATGTTTATTTTATTTTTTAAAACTAGTTTTTGATATTAGTATAAAAACTTTAAAATAATTTAAAGCAACAAAAAATAAAAAATTATGAAAATGTATCTATTTTTTTATAATAATAAATGTTTCTTAAAGGCTTTAACTTTTGAAATTATAGTAAAATATTGGTTTACTTGAATACACTTTCCCTTGACAATAGTATGGTGAGGTTGAATGCCTTATTAAATGGATAGATTCCTCAATGCTAGTAGGCCGTCCTAGCTAATTATAGCTGTCACTTCCAATGTTTATAGAATATTTCAATACTTTATTGATTTGTTTAGCATTAAAATTTAGATAGTGTTTGGCACGTGATGAATATTAATTTTTATTTTTTAAAATTAAAAAATGTATTATATAATATTTTTTTACTTTTAATATAAGTATCTCAAAAAAAACATTGAAAGTATTATTTAAATTTTTTTCAAAAAAAATAATAAGATTTTGAAAAGATTCGACAACCGCACTCTAAACAGTGCTTTAATCATCCACCATTAGGATCATGAACGCATAATCTAATCTTACTAGTAAGATTTGAAATCAAAATCAATGAGACTACCTCAATCAATCTCCACCGTAGATTATATTTAGGTTTTTCTCCGTCAAAATAAAATCAAATCACGGACCACCATTGATCATGGCCCATCATGCACGAAATTTGTACAATTTACCTGTCCCCCCATAAATCCTAACAAGGAAACCACGAGCCCCACCAAACGGCGCCGTTTCTACACGGCGCAAATAACGCCAAACAGTACAAACCACTTTGGATCCCTCACTTAACCCTAGTCAAAACAAACCTAACCTCAGTTTAGTTCCGCCCACCTGGATTCCTCCACGTGCCATGATCTAACGATCAAAATCCACCTTCTCTCCCTATAAAAACACTAAAATCTCCTAACAAACCACCATCGATTCAATCAATTACAATTCAAATCCCTAGTTTTTCTCGTTCAAAATGGCAAACCCCAAGGTTTTCTTTGATATGTCCGTCGGCGGCCAGCCTGCTGGGCGGATCGTCATGGAACTCTTCGCCGATGTTGTTCCGAGGACCGCCGAGAACTTCCGCGCACTTTGCACTGGCGAGAAAGGTGTTGGCAAGTCCGGCAAGCCACTTCACTACAAGGGTTCAAGTTTTCACCGTGTGATCCCTAACTTCATGTGCCAAGGTGGTGACTTCACTGCCGGAAATGGCACCGGCGGTGAGTCGATCTATGGAGCTAAATTCGCTGACGAGAATTTCCAGAAGAAGCACACTGGACCTGGTGTGCTATCCATGGCTAATGCTGGTCCAGGAACCAATGGATCTCAGTTCTTTATCTGCACTGCTAAGACCGAGTGGCTTGATGGGAAACATGTCGTTTTTGGTCAAGTTGTTGAAGGCCTGGATGTGGTGAAGGCTATCGAGAAGGTTGGATCTGGAAGTGGCAAGACTTCTAGGCCTGTTACTGTTGCCGACTGTGGTCAACTCTGTTAGAGGGCATTGATGGACATGTCGTTTGGTTGTGTCTTTACTATTAGGTCTTATCCAGTCATTGGGTGTGTTTTAGTGGTCTAGGATTTGGGGTGCTTTATGTTTTACTTTCGAGGCCTTTTGTTTTATTGTCCTCTTGGGTTTTGGTGGCCGCCATGCTTTCATTTGTTGAAACTGAGCTACCATAAATAAGATAGACTTCTTACTACTATCCTAATTGCGTCATCTTCACCTTTTAATTTGCTAATAATATTGTGTTTTTATTTATTTATGGAGATTAATGCTTTTTCGGTGCTTTGAATCTTAACCCGGAAAAGTTCTATATAATTTGATATGAGAGAAGATAAGGACAAGAGAAGAGATAGATGATGGTTTCCACCATTGACGTGTTTTTTAAAGTGAATTGTCTTGTAGCCATGGCATTGCTTGGAAAAAATGTGATCCGCATGAAATCCATTGCTTGGATCGAGATTCGTGGAGTGGAAAATATCTTTCAACGCTATTTTGCCCTTTTGAAATTTGGATAAGAAACCCATTGGATGTGGCGCCCGGCCATTGCCTTAGGGTTTGAGGCCATATTTAGTGGTCGGTAGTGGGTTGTTCTTGATTTCTGTCATCTCTGTAACCCAACTAGTCAATAACGTAACTGGGCTTCAAGAAAGTTAGGTTTTTTGGGTGACTTTGGATACGAGAAGTGATGCTCTGGGGCTTTTAGCTTCCTGTGCGCGTGGCTTTGTAGGATGACGTTCTCTAACCGTTGGCTAAGATTTTTATGGGCCAGTGGTTTGCCAATTTTTTTTTTTCTTGGTTGACTTTGTCCCGTTCTGGGATTAAAGGACGAGTGGTAATATGGTAAATTGAGTAGATAGGAATGAAAATATGAACCATATAATCACCTGATTAAACCTGAATAGTTATGGGTTTTTAGATTGTCAAGCCCAATTAAAATCCACCTAGCTTATCCTGCAGATATATTTATATTATATAAATATATTGTAGGGTATTTAGATTTTTTAATACAATACGAGACATCCATACTTTAATATTAACATAAAACTATATACAAATAATATTTATTATTTAATGTACATGTACACACTTCAAATACTGCGTGCGTGTTGGTTGTTTTTTATGATTAATAAATAACTCGTAAATAATGAATGCTTATTATTTTTTAAAGTGTTTTTTATTTAAAAATATATTAAAATAATATTTTTATTTTTAAAAAATTATTTTTGATATAGTATTAAAATAATATAAAAATATCAAAATTTTTTAATTTAAAATTAAAAAATAAATAACTTTTAATTTAATTCATAAACACTTAAATAAATATACAGACAAACGGTCACTAAAAACTAAGACAAGACATCACTACTGTAGCCCAAATTCATATATCATCTTCATTGACTATCCTAAAAAAGGAAACAATTATGCGGTGGTTTTTTTATACTAAAACCGCCATTACAGGACCCCCCGAGCATTCCCAAAAACACAGTTGAAAAAAATAAATATCACAAAGCATGACGATGCAATTTACTTACTACTATTTGTTGTCGACGGGGGTATTAAGAAAGATTTTTTTAATGAATATTAAAGGTTTATGTAGTTTTTTTAAAAAAATATCTCACCGACAAGGCTGTTCAAATTTAATTAAATCAGAGCTTATCTGTTTTTTAAGACTTAATTCATGTAATTTTACACACGTTAACACTCACAAGTCACAAAAGATACTTAACACCGCAAGCCAAACCCTCTGGCTGCTCTAACGACGTTGTTCAGTCGTCTATTTAAATACTCCTACGCGAAACACATAACCACTACGAAATCACACCAGGACCAGAGGGAGAGAGAAGAGAGAGACACTTCAAAATGCTGTCGTTTTTGTTCAATTACTTCTTTTGAATAAATTCCTCCATGCATGTATTGAAAATCTAAGAATCTCAGCTTTGAAGAAAAAAGAAATGAATTAGTGAGCATTTTCTTTCTTGTATATAAAAATAAAATTTATGGAGAAAAAAAGGATGGGGGCATTGGAGAAATCAAGAGGGCTTGCTAATGGCACTCGCCCAGGTCACTTCATTCATTAATTTTTGATTTCTCCCTCTCAATTAGCTTAATCTGTCTAGATTTCCAATGTAATTGGGAGCATAAGAACGACAACCTGTTAACATTTTTATGTACAAATTCGAGATTTGGAAGGAGAAGGAATTCTGGGTTTTACAGCTCTGACCATCATTGGCAGTGCAACAATGTTCAAGGTGAACCGAGTGAATCATCCACTAGGATTAGTTTCCGCTGTGTATGTATACTCCTGTTTTTTACAATTACCAGGATACTATGAAAGTGTTCTTCATCAATTCACCATTATTCTATCAGGAACAACCACACATTTCATATTGAGGTAAATACATTTCATATCCCATTTCTCCTCTTTTTTACTCCTTGCAAGAGAACTGTCGGTGTTGGGGAGATGATATTAAATTTAAAACTCCGCTTCTCCATTTAAGGTTGAGGCAAACAAGCATATATACTTCGGAATCATATTTAAATGCTCGGGCCTGCTTGCTATGATTTAGAAGCGTGCAGATGATTGATACTGTATCTGATAAACCCCCTTTACTTTCTCTTCAATCCAGGTGCTTTCCTGGCATCTAATGTAGCTTAATCTTCGTTTTCCGTGCTGGTATTGGTTAAAACTATCTGCTTTGATTAGTAGCACTGTCCTTTCTGGCTTCGTTGATGCTAGAATTTGCTATTAACTTGAGTTTATGACAGGGATTATCACTCCTTGCAGGAACTGTAACATGGTATGTTAATTAGCGCGGATTCCCTCAGGGGTGTCGAAGAACATTTAATCACTGTACAGATTACAGAATTCAGATGAGAAATGAGCTCTCTTTACTTCAAATTGGATGTGAAAAGAAGAAAGCAACCAAGGTCAAGGTGTATTTGCAGAGTGACGAGACGTTTAAATACAGGGCTGCTTCTGCGGATTTCATTTCTTGACAGACTACTTGAAATCGTCCCTCGATTGAAATTGTCATTCTCAAACCTGGAATGCCCAACTTTTCTGAAACCTGGAACAAGCATGACACTATGCAATCAAAACCAGTGCAAGGAACGGCGTTGGGCCAGGTCCCTGATCTTATTCTGGGATTTGAAATATCGTTTTGATTAAAGAAAACGTAAATAGTTAGTTGAGGTTTTAATCTATAATTTTCATTATTTTTTAATATATATTTTAAATAAAAATGATTTGAGTTTCAAACTTTGCATATAGAAGAACGTTGCACGTTACTAAGCTGTCCCCTCTTCTGTCGTGCTAGACAACTCTTCTGTAGATATTTCTGTCTGAATTTGATTACTTATTCAAACAATTCTTCTGTGAGTGCAAATCTGCTGTCATCCTGACGCTTAGAAAGCAGTAGCTCAACTGATCTGGATTTTAGGATTTTTTTTGTCATTATCTCTCTGTATTTAAGCACTAGCTGACAAAAGTGAAATATAATTTACTTTCCAGTTCTCACCACGCAGTTCGTTCATGGCATTTCAATATAGGCGCCTGTGTTCTCTTCAGGGGAAGTTCTCATCGATTCTCTTTGCAAGTGTATACTGATCATTGTCTTGTAGTTGGTAATAATATTAAGAGCTAGACTGGACTGCCATTGATCTCTCGAGGAACTTGGATCTGAATACCAGAGGTGGGATCCGTCCAAATTCGGCGATCAAGTCGGTTGAGATTATTTTTGAAAATATTTTTTATTTAAAAATATAATAAAATAATATTTTTTTTATTTTTAAAAATTATTTTTGATATTAGAACATTAAAATATTTAAAAATATTAAACAAATTTAATCAAAAATATAAAAAATAAAATTAAAACTTTTCAAAGGGAATTTCCGATTGGAATGTGGATTTCCGAATGACAGCGCAACGTTCTCTAGATTTCAATGCCTGAAACGGACTAATTTTGTTTGTAGCAGATCTAAAGGATTACAGCTGGTGGACGTTCTCTAGATTAAAAAACTATTCTAATGAATATCATTATGCCAAAAGTAATTCTGTAAAATTCCCTCGTCTTTTTAATTTTTCTAGTTAATGTATTTATCCTTTCCATTAATTAAGAACTTGATATATTTGATTTTGAATCAATTTGATTTTGGATTTGAGTTGGTTAAAACTGATATGATTTTTTTTAATTATTTTATGAAAAACATTATTTTTTTTATTTGTTTCAATCTGAATTAATTGTAACTAATCTATAGCACACAGATTTTGCATAGAGTCAATCTTGGATCGAATTTAATAGACAGAATAAAGGAAGTTTACCGGACACAATAAAAAATTTAACATGTTTAAGATATTAATAATTTATTAAAGAAAACCCACTTATTTGATATTGCGGCGGAAATTATATTTTAAAGTATTTTTTATTTGAAAATATATTAAAATATATTCTAAAATTTTTATTCTTAATACCAACCCATTAAAAAATTCATTAAACGAATTTAATTTATTTTCCTAAAAAACTATTTTTTAAATATAAAAACAAAAACAAATAGGCAGTATATCTTCACAGTATACAGCCCCTATTTCATAATGCTAAAAACACACATAAATATAATTCTGAAATAAGAACTAATCCTTACCATCAAATACTCAAGAATCTCCAACACCCATTATCCACCGTCCGATCAAACCCACCCACCTATATTCCCCTTTCCGCTGCCAACGTACGCAATCTTTACAGCCTCAAAACCAAAACCTTCCCAGACAAAACAACCATAGAGAAAACATCAGCTTTCACCATGGCGGCAACAATGTCTTCTCCCTGGAGCAAACCCGGTGCGTGGGCTTTAGACGCCGAAGAACACGAAGCTGAACTCCAACAAGAACACGAAAATTCCCAAAAAGCATCCACTTTCATAGCTGCACCACTCGGTGGCGCTGCTGAATTCCCTTCTTTAGCTGCAGGCGCCGCCACCAAACAACCCAAAAAGAAAAAAAACCAAACCTTATCTTTAGCTGAGTTTTCTACTTATTCTTCGACTAAGTCGAGTCATGAGCCTGATCTCTTCAATCTCCCAACTAGACCCCGCGAACGCTCCGCTGAAGAGCTCGACCGGGCCCGCCTCGGCGGCGGGTTTAAATCGTATGGTTTAAATTATCGTAGCGGAGGAGAAGAATCAAATTCGAGATGGGGTGGTGGTGGTGGTGGTGGTAACGGAAACTCTAGGGCTCCTAATAGGGAGTCGAGTAGGGAATTTGCTCCTTCACGAGCGGATGAGATTGATGACTGGTCGAAAACGAAGAAATCCCCTGCAGGGAATGGCTACGAGAGGAGGGAGAGGGAGAGGGGATCTTCGTTTTTCGATTCCCAGTCAAAAGCTGATGAATCGGCTAGCTGGGTTTCTAATAAGACAACGAATGATGGACCAAGGAGATTTGGAGGAGCAAATAATGGTGGGTTTGAGAGGAGAGGGAGTTATGATTCGTTATCGAGAGAAAAACATGGATTTAGTGGAGGTGCTGCTGATTCAGATAACTGGGGGAGGAAAAAAGATGAGAGTTTTAGCAGTGGCAGTGTTGGTGAGAGGCCGAAATTGAAGTTGCAGCCAAGAACTTTGCCTGTCAGTGATGGGAATGGGGCGGTAGAGAAGGCTAAAGGGTCAAACCCGTTTGGAGATGCGAGACCAAGAGAGGAGGTGTTGAAGGAGAAAGGGATGGATTATAAGGAGATTGATGAGAAGTTGGAGTCTGTGAAAATTAGCAGTGAGAGAAGTAAGGATGTGGAGAGAGGCGATTCCTTTGGAAAAAGGGGATTTGGGATTGGTCGTGGAGGCTCAGGTAATGAGAGAAGTTGGAGGAAGCCTGATGTTGCTGATTCTGGTTCTCGTCCTCAGAGGTTTGTTTTATTAGCTCTTTGATTGATTAGTTGGCTATTAGTGACCTTTATTGAGATCTAGTTTGCTTAGGAGATGTTAGTCTAGCTTAGATGGTATATTGGTTTTCTTTCATGCCTGGAGGGAGTAGGTGTCTGTTGAATTGTGTTTCCTTGGGAACACTGCCTGAAAAGTTATTTTAACCCTGATAAGATAGCTTGTTCTGTTTTTTCTGTCTTATTGGTATTTGAGAGCTGTTTTGCCCTGTCGAAATTGTAGGAATTCATGTGAACCTGATTAGATAGAGCCTCCTGCTGCATTCCTGTTCTTACTTGCTAAGCTGAACTGAGCTACTGAACTTTATTTGATTGCTTTTATTTTTTCTTCATAACTTTAGAGAAATCTATGAGATTGCTGTGTGAACTACAATTCTTGATTTCCGCCCTTGGAATTCATGTATTAAGCAATGGAATCTTTCATATTCCTTGGAATTTGGATTGCACTTGGATCTCAATTGGTGTTAGCTTTGTGGAAGGGAGCTGATTGCTAGGTCTGTGCAAATTTGTGTGGTTTGAAGTTTAAAAACTCTCTACTTTTAAGTTTGTGCTAAAGTGGTTGATATACGTGAAGCACGACTCTCTCTGTATATTCTAGCTATGAAGATATGTCAGATGGATTTCTTGTCTCCTAAAACTGTTACAAGTATTAACTGGCCTTACCATATCGGATAATTAAACCTACTGAGAAAGTATTTGGCCTATGACATGGTTCCTGTTTGCCATGTCTGATTATGTATGATTTGTTATGTAATGAACTGCTTAATTTTGTGAAATAAATATTTCCTTGAATGCAGTGCCGGGACAACTGAGAATGGAAATAATGCTGAAGATGGGCTTGCTACTGATGACGAAGTTGTTGAAGGAAACTGAAGATGGAGTTTTTGCAAATGAAATGCCGAGGACTGAGAAAAAGAGAAGAGTAGGTACATTTAATTTATCGGTAGTCCAAGGTGTTTTGTTTCTCCATTATAATTTTGCGAGTTTTGCCAGGACTCTTGCTATTGTTGACCATGGTGTTGAGATAATTTTGGTAGGGTTTCAAGTAATTAACACCGGTATGCTTCTGTAGCTTGTTTTATAGTTGGGGTTGAAACTTCAGGATTGTGTTTTATTACATTACACTACTTATTCATCTTTGTCTACTCCTTTCTATTCATTATGAGTGCTGATTTTGATTGTTTGAAATCATGTCCAAATAAATCAGCATCCACATAGATACGTTTGATATTTCTCAGTGCCGGACCATTAAATCTTATTTTTGTAAATTTCTATTACATATGCTCTAGTGAACAAGGCAACACATATTATTCCCCTGTAAAATTGATGATATGATGCAGGTTTTGCTTAGATATGCCTTGATTATACTATGATATATCTCGACTGTCTATTTCCAGACAATATCAAAACGCTATCTAAAAGTATGATTTCAGTAGAAATAGCTGAAATAAGCTTGTGTTTCTTTGCTCTTTTGTGTTTCTGGTTCTGGTAGAGTTGCATCCCCAAGACCCTTGATTCTCCAGCAAAAACTGTTCGGATTTAGTATTCTGTGCTGTACACTACAAGTTGAAGGCACACAGAAATAGAAAAATGTTCATTTGGTGATCTTATCCCAAAATTAGCAAGTCCTGTCGGTCCAAGAAAGAATCAAAATTCCAAGTTGTGGAAACCCACCACCGTCATTATATTCCTCAAGGATTGGCCACGTATTAGAGTATGAGATTTTCGATGCTTTCTTTACAAGGATTCCTCATTTTGTGGTCAAAATCGATAGCGTGGGTGCGCCCACAGCTCCATATGATGATGCATCTTATTCCACCTTTGTGGAGATGGGGACGCAGCATCGCATGCTGGCATCGTTAGATTTAAGTGGATATAGCTTATTGTTTTGTTTTGTTTTTTTTCCGGCCAGTTCGGTTTTTGTTTTTTTTTTTTTAGGCTGAAATCGGTAAACTGAACAGGTTCAAATAAAAAAAAACGTCATATTCTTTCAGTTCAATTCAAATTTTTTGGTTTGATTTCATTTTAGTGAAATGGAAAAGGGAAAGATTATTTTAATATGTTTATGTCAAAAATGATAAACACATCAGGCTGACTATACAACTCAACCAAAAAATATTCTAAAAAAATTAACTTAAACATGGACGAGTGTATGCTCTAAAATTTAAATTTATATATGTATAGTTTACAAATATTCATGCTTCAAGCTATTATAAGTCCAAATGGAAAGAAGTGACTTTATAGATACGTATATATTATATGACGATAACATCGTTGATACATCTCTAGCATGTTTCGACCAAGAAAGGACAACATCTTGATAATTGGACAGCCTGACAAAGATTCCTCTTTTTTTTTATGCCGAGGACATCATCGGATCATGTTGTATATCATTCAAGATTGAGTGTACGTTTTCCCAAATATCTTTTTCAGAAACAAGCTTTCAAGTTTAGACATGCTCATGGAAACTTAATCGAAACTGAAACGTGACTAAAATATAATTGTAAAACCGAAATGTCAAAACTAAGAACAACAAAGTTAGAAAATGCAAAAAATTGAAACTTAGGAGATCAAACTGAACATTTACATACCTAATGTATAGTTAAAAGGCATTATGGATACACTCTAGCAATTCACTGTACAAATCTGAGATAGATTGAATTACAGAAAACCTCTAACCTGTTTTAGTTTGATACTTAAATTAAACGCCACTGCCTTGCATTTCACATTTATCATTGCTTCTCCTAAGACCAAAATTTCGCGAGAAACAGAGCACGAGCAGATGGCGGTCAACCTCCCATCTTCTTCCCTTCTTTTACCGTTGATCTCCCTCTTCTTAATATTCATCACAATCAACGGCCAGCATTTCACAATCCCAGAATCAACCATAGAGAAATCCAACAAGCCTTCGCAGAAAACAATCTGACATCGACACAACTCGTAGACTTCTACATAAACCAAATCAAAACCCTCAATCCCCTGCTTCACAGCATTATAGAAGTGAACCCAGATGCACGTGATCAAGCTAAAAATGCTGATGAAGAAAAGAGAGAAAACCAGGGCAGGAGAAACTTAGGGGATTTACATGGGATCCCAGTAAAAATGCACAGGGACTTTGAGCAAGCTACCATGATGAGAAAGCCTCCTCCTCTTGAATCTTTTCAAATGACTCCAGAATTTCTATTTGAAAGTTTTTAACTTAGTAATGATGAATGGTTTGCGTATAAGGATTTTTCCTTTGTGCTGGTAGAGATACATTGCCGCATTGATTCAGAAAATCATCCAGGACACTTTAAATCCAAAAAAAGGCCCTTGTATATTATCAACTCGTAGTTGCTAGTTAGATATTCTGACTTTCAAGCTCAATAAGCCTTGATTGTTTGCAGTCGTTGAAATTGTCTTGATTTCTCCTCTGAAATGGAAACTAGCTATTGTCTGCATGTCATTGGAATAATGTAGTATAAAGTTATTTTGATGGCTAGGAGTATTGCATCAAAAGGGTATCTATAGAACCTGATTTTAGTAATGTGTTTTAAAAGTATTTTTGAAAAAAAATAATTTTTATTTTTATTTTTATTTTAAATTAATTTTTTTATGATTTTATATTATTTTTATGTGTTAAAGTTAAAAATAATTTTAAAAAAATAATAATAAATTAATATTTTGATATATTACTGAATAAAAAGAATTTTTAAAAACAATTTCAAAAGGTAACTTTTCTCTTACCACCACCATTAATTGGATAGCGGAGGGCTTTTGCGTAGAAGTATTTCCAAAAGAAATTAGATATTTCATGATTTGACGAAAAAAAGAAGTTCAATTTGTTAAATCGTGTCCTAAAATTCAACTCTTTAGATGTCAAAAGGTGGCCTAATATATGCCTTTTATTTTTATTATTTTTTAAAAAAAACGTGTTCACGAAAAAACCAGTTTTTTTTGGTAATTATTTATTTTTCAAAGAATTTTGCAGATTAAAATGGGCTAGCCCTGAGTTTTGATTTTGTTAAATTTCAAAAGGCTTACTCCCTGGGCATGGAAATTTCGATCCAGAAAATAGGCGAAAGGGCTGGCCCGTCAGCAATTCCAAATCTTGTATTGATTAAAACATAGGAATTAATTTGGATGGTTATTAAATTCAAAAAACGGCGTTTTTCACATTTAAAAACTTTGACTCATACTGCCTCCTAAAAGGAAATAAGAATCACCTACATAACATTACAAAAACCCTAGCAAATCTGAATCATCTCAATTTGGCGGCTAGGGTTTAGTTCCCTTTTCATGTTCGGACTCTGTATATAAGCCTGTTTGTTAAAGCTATTCTCTTCTGGGTTTCGCTTGTATTCTTTTATCTACCATTCATTACTTGTCTCAAGTCCGTCCCAAATTCTTTCGATTTCCTTCAGTTTTCTCGGGTTTCAATCCAAATATCCATCTGGATTTTCGTTTCTTTACCCATTCTTGATTGATTGATTGATTGAGCACCGAACCAAAAGTTAATTTCTTTCGTGAAAAGCTTGTGGCTTGGTGTTAAAGATTGCATCTATCAAGGGTTTTTGAGGCTTCCTAATTCTTCTGGATAAGTTTGATCTTGCATTGTAGAAATATGAGTTACCCTGATTCCCATGATTCTTTTATGTCACCACGAGCCTCATATCAACCAGGCAGTGATGCTATTGGTGTGTCGCCTCAATTTGTAATGAATAACAATGAGCAATTTGAACACCACCACTACCAACCACCTTATAAAAGACCAAGAAACTCTGAAGATAATCCCAACCAATCCATGAATTCTAGACCGCCACCAACAAACAACATTCCAGTCCAGAAGGGACCAACCAACATCTTTTTCAAGACAAGAGTATGTGCGAAGTTTAAGACTGGCACTTGTAGGAATGGCGAGAATTGCAATTTTGCTCATGGAATGCAAGATTTGAGGCAGCCTCCTCCAAACTGGAAGGAACTAGTGGGTGTAAGTGGAAGTAGTGAAGAGGATAGGTCAACAGCCACCAATTGGGAAGATGATCAGAGGATAATCCACAAGATGAAGTTGTGCAAGAAGTTTTATAATGGGGAAGAGTGTCCCTATGGTGATAGGTGCAATTTCCTTCATGAGGATCCATCAAAGTTCAGGGAGGACACGGGGAGGTTCAGGGAGAGTTCTGCAATAAGTATTGGGACTACAGGACAGGCATTGGGCCATGTGAGTGGTGTGTTTAATGCTGCTGAAGTTAATAGGCCTGCAAACAATGCTGTTATAGATGCTACTCGATCAAATATAATAAAGCCTGTTTACTGGAAGACAAAATTGTGTACTAAGTGGGAGATCACAGGTCAATGCCCCTTTGGCGAGAAATGCCACTTTGCTCATGGTCTAGCAGGTACTATCTGTTGCTTAAGTTGTATTTCATCGTTATATTTAACTTGTTTGTCACTTCAGTATCTTCCTTGCATGTTTACTTCTTTTCTTTAATATTGGAATTTATTTTGTATCTTGATAGCTTCTAAGGAATGGGGGGTAGATGAGAGTTTTGAGGGCTTAAAATCATGGAGTGGGTAAAAAAAAATTGATTTACTATTTCTCTATTTGTGAACTGAGAATCTTTGTTATGTTTTAAATTTATTGGAACTAATTGTTGTGTCACACCCATCATTTCTCAAAGATCACCGTCTGGATATCTTAATTTGCATTTATAAAATGTCTACTGATTGGACGAAGAATAATTGTTAGTTATAGTTTGATTAAATGTTGATGAGTAGTTTTTGAATTGGAGCTCTTCATTTTCTTTCCTTTTTGTTTCAAATAGGCTTTAACTGCACGATGAATGTCTTGATCTATTTTTCTGGGGAGCCTAGTGACTTCCAACTGAATTAGTCAAATAAATCAATGAGTTTTAAGTTTAAAAAATCCGTTTTGTAGATCAAGTGTCCCTGGGATACTGCCTTTACTCTGATATGTTAAACTATCTGTCTTTGTATTGAGGGATAATTCTTGCTTCGATATTAAAGACCTATCATTTGTGTAGAGGAACTCCGGATTGTGCTACCTAGTATTCAAAATTCTATTTTCTGGATATAGATCCCTTGGTCAGTCAATTCTTTTACAGCCAGTTCCTAATTATATGCACACTATATCTGTTTAGTATATAGCCTTTTCATTTCCTTGAGGAGTCATGTTTTTGGGATTTTGAGTCTTCTGAAACTAATATTTAACTGGATCAACACATCCTATGGTCTTGATTTTGCTTCTTTCTTTTAGATTTTTTATGGGGCTGTCTCATCCTCTGCCAAACCATCTATCACGTGTGTGTGTGTGTGTGTGTGTGTGTGTGTATTTTATTTTATTTTTACTTTAAAATAAACTCAGTTTTTAAGTTGAAACCTATTCTATATGGCGTAGCAGTAATAGTGAATTTTTGCCCCCCCAACTCTAGTTGGTTAGAGAGAGAGACAAAGTTGGTCACAAGCTTGCATAGATGTGGACATGAGTGGGCTACACGAACTATGTGTGTGATATCCATATTTGCCTAGTTTTCTTATTTTCCTCTGATTTTCTTGACTAGTAAATTTAATTTTTGTATTTGATGTGTTGCATCATAGGAGCGCACTCGTGTCCGCTAGAAAAGATGAAAAAAACTCATCATTGATGAACTAATTTTTATTTATTGATTCCAACTTTTCATTGAATTCAGAGTTGCAAGCTCCTGGTGGACGCACTGAGGTGGAAGCAGGAAATGCAGGCTCCATTTTAACCAAGGCACCACCACCTATTCTTCCTAATAACGTGTGTCCAAGTATGACAGCGAATGTGCCTAGTTTAATTGAAGAGGAGCAAAGTAAGAAAAGCTTATTAAAGTGGAAAGGGCAGAAGAAAATAAATCGGATTTATGCCGATTGGCTTGATGATCTGCCATTAGTTCACACCTTGACAAACCAAGTGCAGAGTTGAGTTTGAGTGGAGAGTACTAGTATGCATTGCTTTCATGTTTCAGTTACATCAATTTTTTTTTTCTTGTTATGTCTCAAAAATTGAAATTTTGCACCACAGGATGTTGAGTTGTCCAAAAGTCATAGGAGATGAGGCACATGATAGTTTTTCTCTGCCAAATAGGTCTTTTAGCTCTCATTTTCACCCCTTGTTTTCCGTCCATGATTCTTAGTTTGGAAACGAAATAAATGCTTCATTCGTAGCAATCGTGATTGACAGCGTAATATTTTATTTGAAATACAAGTCTTTGTTTTCTCCATTTGCTTTCATGGCATCAAGGCCACCTTGTTTGCTTGACTGGGATCTGCTTGATCGCAGCTCTCCTTTTCCGGCTTTCAGCTTTCTTTCTTCCTTTCCCCCCAAATTAAATGTGGTTGTATTCAAGCTATAGCAGGAGACATTATTGGATAGCATGTTTCTCGAGTATAATGTCACTTTGGTTCATGAGTGTCATAGGGTTACTGAAGGGATTCCATTTTCTTTTGGCAATTTCTTCTGGGTTTATGACATGGATTTTCTCTATGAATTGTTTTATTTGCTTCCTGATTTCCCTTGGTGCTCATGTATTCTTGCTTTCTGTCAGCTTTCTCTACGCTGCCTTTTGTTGCAGCTAGCTGGATTCTTGTACTTCTCTAATGGGCTTTTTGTTTTTTGGGAGCTTTTTCTAGTAGATTTGTCTGGCTTATGAAAAAGAAGCTAGGTTTTTTTTTTTCTACCTAAATAAGCTAGCTGAATTTTATTAAAGATGAATGCAAAAACCATAGAGATAGTGGAACTTAGGGGATACAACCAAGGATCACGCTCATCCCTTAGCACATGTAGCAGCGGAGAAAGCCAATCGAAACCGGAGGTAGGGATAAATTTATCTGTTAATTGTTCGAAATTAGAATTGAGGCGAAGGAATATATTTATTTATCTATCACTTCATGCTGAAAACAAAAACAAATCGATTAGGTCCCTCATCTACTGGATATTTACCCATTAACTTTTGCCTTTAAATCATAAATATCGAGGACCTCCTGAAAGATTTTTCCCCTTTCTTTCTTAACGTGTCATAAATCTTAATTGTGGAGCTTAATTGGGTAATGTTTAATACATGAAGGATCCAATTGGAGATTTGTTTTGTTTGTGAAGGACCTAATAAAGAGTCATGGAATAGTTAGAGTATAAAGATGTCATTTGCCATATAATTATTTCCAATTAATGCATAAGAGGGCATATTATAATCCATCAATGAAAATATTTATAACAACAATCAAGTCAATTTTTATCAAGTAATTTCTAACGTGTTGCTATAATATGATTATTAATTTATTTAAAAAAAATCATAGTAGCCTAGTAATTAATAAACTTTTGATAAGATTAATTAGCATTACTCCATTGTTTTTTATATATCTCCTTTTTAACCATGAAAAGTTAAATTGCATTTGAGAATTAAGGAAAATGGCATTTTCATTTACCATTCAATTTTATTTTTATAAAATGAATAAATAAATGAGTTAATTTTCAATTTATCTATTTATTAACTCTCTTTTTTTATAACATGTATACATATTATATCCAAAATGAGAGATTCAATGTATAAAATTAAGGTAGAGCTACCATTTTCCCTACAAAATACTGTAATTTCAAATCCTTCATTCATTGCCTTGTATGGATTAATGTACTGTCCTTCATATAAATTGATTTTGTTTCTAAAAATTGATTTTTCTAGTGCTAGGGCTATTAAATGCGATGAATCAATATCTAATCTAACCGTTAAATTAAAACGGCAAGAAATAAATGACTATCATGCAGCACATGATACAAATTCTATAAAAATGGTTAAAGATGTTCTTGATCTTTATCAACAATTCGAGAGGAGAGAAAAAATGGCGAGAATGGCAGCCTTTGTTTATGCTTTGATCATCTGTGCTGCTATGGCTCCAGCATATGGTGAATATTACACAGAGAGTAGGAATGTCCCCAGGAAGGAGAAGATGACCCGACTTCACTTCTTTCTCCATGACATTCTTAGCGGCAAAAATCCTTCTGCCGTCAAGGTAGCCGGGTCTAATCGAACCGAAGGTGACAAATCACCAACACCATTTGGGAGCGTATACGCCATTGACGATCCTCTCAAAGAGGGGCCTGAGCCAGAGTCCAAGACTATAGGGAATGCCCAGGGGCTCTATTTATCATCCAGCCAAGATTATAGTAAATTTACTATAGTGATGTGTGTTGATTTTGGATTCACAGAAGGGAAGTTCAAAGGAAGCTCATTTAGCGTGTTTTCGAGGAATCCAGTGACGGAGGCTGACCGTGAGGTTGCGGTGGTCGGAGGAAGAGGGAAGTTCAGGATGGCCGGAGGTTTTGCCAAGGTCAAAACTAGCTATTTCAATGCTACTACTGGTGATGCTATTCTTGAGTACAAGGTCACTTTGATTCATTAATTAGCTATACATCTTCTCACCGGGAATTCTAGAGCACGTTCCAAAACCAAAATCTGCTGGAAAATTGTTTCAATCACATCATGGATCGAATGGAAGGTGTCTAATAATTCTTGAGCTAAATATCTTTAATTTGTCTGTGTTTTGTGATTCAGCGTTTGGAATGGTTCATCATAGACTAATATCTTCTAGTTCTATTTTTTTTTTTAAATAATCCAATATTATTTTCAGAAAACATTGTCTCAAGCAATTTAATGGAGCTTGCCAAAGCAAATTGACAAGGTACAGTGAATGAAAAGATCGAGAATTTAACATGATATAGTCAATGATTTTGTCAAACTCTTACAAGTCTCACCAACGAGCAACTAATAAGAGATCTTTCTTCTGAAGAAGGGATCCTAAATCTATGCACAATACAGCCATCCAACCTGCGCTGAAATCTTGCTTTTATTGTAGATTTCTTTCCTATATTGTTGAAATACTGATGGAAAGGAGGTTGGTGGGATCCGTAATTAGAACTGCTGTTCTCATACTGCCAATCATGTTCATATTATTCGAATCACATTTTTTCTTTCTTTTTTGTTACAACTAATGGATTCACTTAACCACAATCAACCCACCTACTCCCTTGACCCATGAAAATGTTGTGGAATGGTTAGGACCCAGAACTGCCTTTGACCAAAAAAACAGAGGCGGTGGGTTTTTCATTCGGGCCTGTCACAGATGGCATTGTTCTGTTCTCTCTATTTTGCAAAATAGTTAGCCCACGAACCCACGACTCATAAGATCTCATGTAGTTAACCTGTTTTTGATTTTCTTGTGTTAAGCTGTCCTATATAAAGACCTCTAGTAGCATGAACCAAAATACCTTACACCTCTCGAAGACCCTCCTCCCTGTTTTTCTTGTGCGAGGACAGAGGAGAAAGAAAATGGCAAAAGCATCTTTAGCTCTGCTGGTCATTTCCATGGTGGGAGTCATGCAGAGTGCCAATGCAGAGAGCTGGGCCAGAAGACTAGAAGCTGAGAAGGAGACTGTTACGAACCTTCAATTCTACTTCCATGACATTGTCAGTGGCAAAAACCCTACAGCTATTAAAGTTGCTCAACCAAGTGTAGGTAATAGATCCCCCACCCTCTTCGGTTCTATCATGATGGCTGATGATCCCTTGACAGAAGGGCCTGATCCGAACTCAAAACCCGTCGGCCGAGCCCAGGGGATTTATGGGTCAGCAGGGCAGAATGAATTGGCCTTGATCATGGCCATGAACTTTGATTTCACCGATGGTATCTATAATGGCAGCTGCATTAGCCTCCTTGGTAAGAATCCGGCAATGAATCCTGTTCGTGAGATGCCAATTGTTGGAGGAACCGGCCTATTCCGGTTTGCTCGTGGGTATGCCATTGCACAAACCTATTGGCTCGACGTTACCACTGGCGATGCCATAGTAGGCTACAATGTTACAGTAGCTCACTAGATGTTACTTCACTGTTTCGTAAAAGTGTAGCCATGCTTGCCTTTTCTCAATGTGGTCTGCCATGAGTTGGTTACCAACTTTTCAGCTATGATACTTTATGCAGCAGCACATATATCATATAGTATTCATCATTCTGTTAAAATCTCTTCATCAAGATTTCAAACTTAAAGATCTTTTTCTTTATGAATGAATTGATCTTAAATTATGGAAATTTGTGAAGTAATCCAACCATTAAAACTTACAAAAACATATTCGTAGATGTTGTTTCCTATCTTGCAATTTTCATTGTTCATGAGAGAACAAAAGGATATACAATCACCTTTTCTTTCCCCGCGAAATTTGAGGAGGGGGCCAAACCCATTATCAAAAGTGTAGCAAATTGTTGACTGGCATCGTTGCTTTTCTGTTTTAGTAATAATAGTGTTTAATCAGAGCAGTAGAACTGATTATGTTGCTTCCCTTTGTCTGTCTTATCATGTGGTCCAAACATAAGCATGTCCAACAACATGATTAACAGATTCGGATTACAAATTAATAATTAATTCCTGTCCAAAAAATATTCAACATGCTGATGATGATAAACAAACCATCATACTGCATTTAGAGCAAGAAACAGTTTAGAGATTAGAATTTGTGACTAATTGGATGAACAATCCAGCAAACAGACCTTGGAAGTTTAATATTCTTTTCCCAGCAATCTGGGGTTGGCTTTTTACTTCTGTGTCTATTTACAAGCTTTCTGGTATGGAAAGGCAAATCAGATAAGATGATTGCAGAACATCCTGAATTTTAGCAATTCCATTCGAACAAGACAGGCTCTGGGGAATTTCAGCAATTCCATTCTTTCAAGCATTCCTTTTATGCCCGCCAATCACCAGAACCATAGCATAAAATAGAATCAATCGTATAACTTAACAAGACTTGTAATAAAAGAAAGAAAAATATCATTTTTTATATATGTAAGAGATACTTACACCCAAACCTATTCTTAAAAAGAACTAGAAAAGTTGTCGTCACCAACCCTGCAAGCATGCATCTTTTCTATCTAGGATACCTAATAATTCCCACATAATGCTGAATTGGCAACACACATAAAAGCAGGAGGCTGACAATTCTCCACCGGCTGCAGTGGCGCGTCGTCGACGAAAGGATGAGTCAGGAGAGCATCGGCAGTCCACCTGTACCTGTGATCTAACTCAAAGCACCTCCTCAAGAAATCTTTTCCACTCTCTGAAATGTATTCAGGAATCTCTGGAGATTCATTCCCACTGACAAGCTTATTGAATAACTCCTTCGAGTCCAAGTTTCCCCAAGCAATCCGTCCGGTGATCATCTCAACAACAATGCAGCCGAGAGACCATATATCCAGAGCCGGCGTGATCTCAGCAAATTGCACGGATTCAGGCGACATGTAGAACGGCGTCCCGCGGTATTGATACATCCGAAACAGCATATCCGAATCGTCTTCTCCGGGCTCTTTAGCCAGCCCAAAATCAGCAATCTTAAGCTGAACATCACTCAATCCATCAACTTCACGAGGAAAAACCAGAATGTTGGCAGGCTTAAGATCACAATGCACGTGACCGTTATTGTCGATGCAGGATAAACCCCTCAGTAGCATCTTCGTGTATTTCCTGACATGGCTCTCCGGAATCCTACCTCCGCAATCCCTCATCAGGTTTAGAAGAGAACCCATCGGAGCATACTCCAGCAAGAGATTGTACTTCATCGCCCCACCTTCATTACTCACACAACACCCGTAACATTTAACAACTTCATTGGCACCGCGAAATTTTTGGAAGATCCTCCTCTCCTTCTGAAGAGTAGAAGAGTCTTCAAGATTTGCGTTCTTCACGGCAAAGTACAATTCTTCAGTAAATGTCGACATTGCTAGATAAACTGTTCCATACGTACCCTGCCCAAGTTTTTTCAACCTGAGCCATTCCATATTAGTTGACATAATCACAACTAAAAACAAAGGAATTGATAGATCAAAATCAAGAAGGCTGTAATTAAATTGATCGAACAAGAAGTGTTTGGAATTGGAATAATAAAAATAGTGCATTTGCATGAGCATGGCCGCATATATATATATATATATATATATATATATATATGCACAAATCCTTTTTACATCCGGATTGAAATTACTACTAGTCTTCTTGTAAACAGTTGATCTCCAAATATTAGTAGGATAAATCTTATCGTGTATTAGTAGCTATAATTAATGACATACGATGGTGATTATCTTTTTAATCTGTTACACCTGCACCAAGAACTTGAATATTATATAATATTATAATATATTAATAACACAGTTTTTTTTTATAAAAGTAAAACCTTATCGTTCTCTTTTTTTTTCAAAAATTAATTAAACTTTTTTTTTTTGCGCACTAATAACTTAATATTAAATAAGACCGTCTCTTATTAGATTAATATGTATATAATTTTTGTAATTTGTCACTTTTTTCAGAAATTAAATTGGACTGATTTTATAAAAATATAAAAATCAATTTGGTAAGATAAAAAAAAATCAAATTTTGGCACAAGAAACATAGATGTAAATAGTTACAGGAGGGGATATGGAAAACTAAATCAAAAGTAAAGTTCAGGTCCTACCGGGAGTCGAACCCAGGTCGCTGGATTCAAAGTCCAGAGTGCTAACCACTACACCATAGAACCCCAACTGCTAATCGTTTCATCGTTATACATAATATAACTAACTAGTCTCAATTTATTTATTGATGTCAACGGCGAAAGCTGTGAACAGTTATGACCGCCAAAACAAGAGGAGGAAACATTAAGGTGATGGACACTTCCGTTTAATACACTTGTAGCAGATACTGGTAGGTTATTTGAAGTCAACTAGATACTTTATTTCTAAGAGCTAGGTTGGCAGTCTAGATTCTCATATATTGGGAACAAGGCATCGGAAGCAGCATCCAAACTTCAAAGAAAGTAGCTCAAGGCCTCTGGCTTTATAAATGGGCAGCACGAAATGGGAATTCTGTCATCATGAAGTTCATAAACTTAGTCTTGTTCGTAGGAGAGGCTGCTATCATATGCCAGATGCCAGGGTTGCATCTTGATTCTCAAATAAATCGTGTTTGGTAGCCATGAGGCGGTGGCACCTCTTACAACTTGAGATGATCATTTACAGTTCTCTTGCTGGTCCATTCATCACCCTCAACCTGTTATCTTGTGAAAGAGGATACTTTCTAAACAAGTGTGCTGCTTTTCTGTGCTTCCTTGTCTCTCTTTTTTCCGCAGAAAGAGGTCGAAATGAGGGCAGGTTCATATTCACAATGACATTCTTGTTGATAACACTTAAGACAAAAAAAAGAGAGGAGAAAGTCCCATGCTTTATTGTAATGTAACAAGTTATTCAAGCCTAAACCTGCAAAATGGATACGCAAGAACTATACACGGCAAGCGATCAAGTTTGTTTCCATGCAAATCTATCGACAACCATATGAGAAAACTATATGGATTCTAGAAAATGGCATGGTTGAACAAGAAGCAATAGTTGGTCCGGTGGCTTGATAAGAAGAAAAAACCACTGTAGGAAAATAACTGACAAAGAAATTACGACCATTGATATCATACAACATGTTGTCATCTGACTCCAACAAAAAGAGAAAGGAAAAATAAACAGCTTGACACTCGCATTACTCGATGACCATCACAAGATGGCGACATCAGAAGTTTCCTAGCAGGTATAACCTAAACTTTTCTTCATTGTCCGAGTTGCAATTGTTGAGGATACTCGATCATCTTCTTCAAGAGAGGAATGAGGCCAATCAAAGCAAGTTGAAGCTGTTCTGAACTATTTAAGCGTATGCTGATTTGTCCAGCTCCCCTGTTATTCAAATTAGCACGACCAATCAAATTTGTAGATCGTCCTATAGGAATCTGGGATTGTAAATTGCAGCCAATGGCAAGATCCCCATGCCAGTCCATGACAGAAAGCCCAAGTGTTGATAATGAACGACCAAGAGGATAATCTTTGTCTCTCAGCTGGACCTCCAAACTGCCACCATAAGCCACATCACCGCGACCAGTCATTGCACCACCAGACATGACCATTTGGAACCGTTTACCAGCAATCAATTTATCCTCAACTTTCACTCCAGCTGATAAGACATCGCCCAATAGAGTAACCGAGAGACCAGCTGTAGCCTTATTTTTCCTAAAATTACTGAACCTAGTTTCACCACGTAAAGTATAGGCCAAGTCTTTCCCCACAGTCTGCATGTCAAACCCCAGTGAAGTTGCTTTTCCTTCTCCATGCTTTACAGAACTTGCTAATTCCATTTGAACACTGGCGTCCTTCTTGTCCTTTGTTACCTGGCTCGAAAAGGATATAGGGATCTTGTCTTTAACCACAAACAACCTCTCCACATTTATACCTTCATAACCAACATCATGATCCCAACCATGAGTTTCTAGAACTGGCCTCACAAGCCACTGGTTGGATGTATCAAGATAACGGTACCGATGAGTGGGATTATCAGAATCAAATGAAGCAGGTAAGGCTAAATCTGGCATGGGAACAGGAACAGATGCAGCTCCTCCACCTTCTTCTTCTGCATTTTCAGTGTACTCGCTAAGCAGGTCCTTTGGAACTGCAGCCATTTTCTTCATCATCTTCTGTCGCCTTTTCTCCTCCTTCAACTGTTTTTTCATGAAAAGCTTCTCTCTATATTCTAACTCATCAAAATATGCCTTCTTCTGAGCTTTAGTAAGCTTTGCGATCTGAGCCTTGGTCAAACTTTTAAATGGTGGCAACTCATCATATTCTGATTCATCCTCAGAATCTGACGAGTCATCTAAATCATCATCTAAACCATCCTCGTCGCCATACTGTTCCTCTGGCAGCTTAACTTGAGCTCTTGACTGGAGAAGAGATGAAAGAAGGAACGGTAAAGGAGGAGCTCTTGATCGAGTTGCAAAAGGCTTTGCAGGTGTACTATCTTGCAGCTTCAAAAGTGCATTCGCCTCAGCAAGAATCTTAGACGCAAAGGAGAGCAGCAATAAATGGGGCTTCCAAACCTGACCATTTGGCAACACTCTCTGCCCTGCCCTATTTGTTCTACATGCTGAGTGGTTCTCAACCAATGAAACAGGATTCATGAGTCGCATATCTCCAGCTGCCTGACGAATTGCTTGTTGGACAGCATGCGAGCGCTGTGTGACAAACATATCATAACTTGAAGCAGTACCATTGGGGCCATCAGGTGGAGCTGATGCCGCATGGGTCAAGACAACAATTGCATTAAACCATATAGATGGACCAAATACGTCAGTGATGGTACGCAAGAGGGGCATATCACCAAAATCCCTGCTCTGCATATCCAACCTGTCAAGATACAACACAATGTCTGGAGGAGTTTTCTTTATAAAGCGCTTAACAGAGTGAAGGATCTTCTCATTCTGGCGCTGGTCAGACCATGAAGGAAGAAGTCCTGGTGTGTCAATGACACGTACCTTTATCCCCTGAACAGTGCCTACAACATCCTGAACCTTTTTTGTACCCAATTGAAAAGCATCGGTGCCAAACTTCACTTCATCAAATATCGAATTGATAGTGGCACTTTTACCAACACCTGTCTTTCCAAGAACCATAATTGTACAAGAGAAATCAAGGGGTTCCTGCCCGGCAGCCTCGAGCTGTTCTGCCATGGCACTGGCACGATCAAAACTGAAACCAGCAACGCGGCCACCACTTCTACCTCGCAGCTGTTCAGCTAATCCCAGTCTGTATAAAACCTGTGCAACAACAACATTATGAGGAGTTTGCCCAAGTCTGTGTGCAAGTCGCAAAAATTTCACCCTGATCATCTGAAGTTTTTCACGAGTCTCATCAAACTCTTCTGATTCCCCGTTTGCAGGATCATCTATCTGTTGGGATTGTGTATGAGAAACAGCTCCATTAGCACGAGGAGGTTGCACTGCCCTGGGTGCAGGTTCCAATAGAGGCGCAGCACGCCCAAGGCCAGCTGGACGAGAAGGTGTTGGAGCTGCACTTGAAGATTTTGCAGATGAAGATGCAATCCCGGGTAAATGCTGAATTTTGCGCTCTATAATTGCTGGAGGAGTTTGCTTATCCTCCTGACCCTGGTCTGCTTTCTTCTGAGACTCTTCAGTCACATTAATGACTGTGCTGACTCCATTGATATTGTTGGCAGCATGGTGTACCTCAGAACCCTTGTTATCCTCTGCTCTCACATTAGATGCATGAGCTTGAATCCCCTCATTTCTCTCAGTCACTGACTTCTCCAAAGAAGATGAGGCTAAAACCCCTGGTACCAGCTTTTCTTCCTCCATGACTGTCTGTGGGACAGATGAAGCAGCTTTCAGTTCATGACTTTCCCCATTTTGCTCTGACGCTATAACAGCTGAAAAATCACTTAACTTCCTATTGCTATCATCATGGTTTTCTATATCCACAACTTCTGAGATGTCACCGAGCTGTTCACTCTTATTAACCCCGTTTCCAGCATCAAGGCCAACTGTTGCACTGTCAAAATCAACATTCTTCTCAACATCATGTTTTACATCTATTTTTTCCAGATTCTCATCCAGTCCTTCACTTTTATCACCTCGAAGATCACCTGATAAATTAATTGATTCATTGGCCTCGTGATGTTGAGCACCCAACTTATCCTCCTTCAATTCCTCTCTTTCACCATCTTTAGAAAGAATCTCCTTGCTTAGCTCAATTTCTCGATTAGGATCATCCTCACCCTTCAAAGCCTCTGTTCCTATATTACTAGCAATCTCAGAAACCTCCGCATTATCCTCCAGTTCCTCTCTTTCACCATTTTCAGGAAGAATCTCCTTGCTTAGCTCAATTTCTCGATTAGGATCAGCCTCATCCTCGCCCTTCAAAGCCTTTGTTCCTATATTACCTGCAATCTCAGAAACCTCCACATTATCCTCCTTCAGTTCCTCTCTTTCACCATCTTCAGGAAGAATCTCCTTGCTCAACTCAATTTCTGGATTAGGATTAACCTCATTCTCACCCTTCAAAGCATTTTTTACTATTTTACCAGCAATTTCAGAAACCTCTGCATCTCCAGTCGTCTCATTGTTCCCCACTTCCTGAGCATAATCTCCATCACTATTCAATTCCTTGCTTGACTCAATTTCTCGATTAGAATTAACCTCGCCCTCACTCCTGAAAGCCTGAGTTTCTCCATTAACAGTAATCTCAGAAACCTCCTCACCTCCAATCAATTCATTGTTCCCAGCTTCCTTATCAGACTCTCCATCACCTTTCCATTCCCCACTTTTCTCATCCAAATGCTCAGCATCCATTTTTATTGAATTATGGCTCATGCCTTCACCATTATCCTCTAAAATGTTAGCTGAATCGCCACTAGTCGCCTGATATTCAGTACCCAACCCATCCTCCTTCAGTTCCTCTCTCTCATCATCCTTGGGCGGAATCTCCTCATCCAATTTAATTTCCTGCTTAGAATCCACCTCACCTTCACCCTCAGCCTTCAAGACTTCTATTACTCCATTACCGATGACCTCAGCAACCTCTCCTCCACTTGATTCATTGCCCTTAGCTTCCTTTGCAGTCCCTCCCTCATCAATCTTATCAACACTATCTTCACCCACCATTTCCTCTACCTTCTCTTCACCACCAACCCCACCCAACTCCTCAGGATTCCCACTCGCAGCAGGAACAAAAATAGCCTCTTCAAATTTCTCTGTCTCGTTTCCTAAATTTGAACTCTCATCGACAACTGCTGAACTTGAATCACCAACACTCTCAAAAACACCACCATCTGACACAACTTTCATTCCCTCCTCCTCCTCCTCCTCCTCATGCAATTCCTCAAGTGATTCAATTGCCTCCTCAAAAGCCTCATCTTCCACGCCCTTTGATTCATCAGACCCCGCCACAACTCTCTCCTTCTCTACCTTATCCCTTAAACCTTCATTTCCCACATTGGTTTTCTCTTCCACAAAAAGTCTCGCAACCCCGTTTTCCATTTTTTTCCTTCAAGACCTTAAATCACATAAAACCCACAACATCAAAACACAGAACCAATTTCAAAATCATCACAACCAGTTGCATAACCAAACAAAAAAACAAAACCCATTACAAATTTTCCATCTTCCACACAAAAATCATAACTTCATATAACAACCAAACCATACAATAACCAAAATTAAAACTTCCAGATCTCATTAAGAACCTTTAACATGTTTCCACTAGGGCTTTGCAAAAAAATGAAAAACAAACATAAAAATGCGATTAAAACAATACAAAAACATAATGAAAAAACTAGAACATAAGGGGAAAAAATTATTCCAGTGTACTTACCTTGTTTACTTCAGAGAGAGAGCGAGTGATTTTGAGAGAGAGAGCCAGTGAACGAATCTTATATGTATAATCTACTGGCAGCAGGTGCTATGGTTTAGCTAGTTTGGTGAATTAACTATTAAGGAGATAAGAATTTTTTATCGGACGGTGGAGATTTGGAGATATCGAGTTTTTTTCATCTGACGGTGGACGAATTTTTTATTGGGGTTTCACTGATTGCTTTGATATTCGTTGAAAGACCCAAAATCTTGCTGACGTGGATTTACTTGTAAAATTAGGAGTAAAGGCAGTTAAAATATATTTTTTATTTTAAGGTATTATGTTTTTTAATAATGTTTATTTAAAATATATATATATATATATATATATATTTCAAATAAAAAAATATTTTACATCATAATAATACTGAACACAAACGTAGAAGTACTGTGGATTTAGTTTCTATTTAACATTGAATTTGATATTGTTTTAATTAGTTTTAAAAATATATTTATCTTGAAAAAATATTAAATTAATAATTTTAACATATACCTATTAAGAGTTTTAAAAAAATATTATAATATTCACAAACAGTCAAGGGAACAATTTAGACTTTGTTTGAGAAATTAATTTTATTATTTGAAATTAATTATATATATATTTTTACAATGTTTGTTAAAATAATTTTTTTAAAAATTAAAAAAAATATTTTTATATATTTCTAGATAAAAAAAATATTTTAAAAAACAAACTCGCAATGTTAAACATTCTCTTACAACCATAAAATTGTTTTTCAAAGTGTTTTTTTAAAAAAAAAAACATATATTAAAATAATATTTTTTATTTTTTAAAAAAATATTTTTAATATTAGTATATTAAAATATTAAAAACATTAAAAAAATAATTTAAATTTTTTTGTTTTGAAAATCACTTTTCATGTGATTTCCAAACGGAACCTGTAAGAGATGAAAAAAATACAGCTCTAGCAAGAGACCCGACATCGACATATGGAGTGTTGGGGCAGTTCGAGGTGATTTGATTGACGAGGGAGACTAGTGATATGTTGACAATTGTCTTGTTTCTCTTGTGCCCATTGATAACTTATATATTGCTTTTCCAAAAATAAATAAAAATTTTATTTTTATTTTAAATTGATTTTTTTTTGTATTTTTAGATTAATTTCATGTATTGATATCAAAAATATTTTTTAAAAAATAATCTCAAATACAGTCCAAACAAACACAAAATGTTAAAAGATTGCTCGTTAAAACAAAAAATGATAAGCTTTAATATCAGTGTAAAAGATAGTGAGTGAGTAAAATTCTAACTATTTTTTATTTTTATAAAAAATACACATCCTGACTTGAACTCAAAATTTATTATGCAAATTACACAGGACAGAGTGATTTATTACATAGTGTCAAAGATATCGTGCACAATAAAAAAATGGTTTATTGCATAGTCATGGCTTAATTGCTTATTATTATCCTTGTGATTTATGATAGTGGGAAGGGTTATTATTTGTGACCTTTAAACATTTTTATGTGATTTTGAAAAGAAAAAATAATCATTTTCTATCTCATGGAGACCCAACTAGATCATTGCATCGGATATATTTGTAAGTACGTGTTCATCTAATTTATAGAGTTTTTATTTCATGCCATCAGTGAAGTAATATTCAATTCAACTGATTTTAATGTTTATCTCCTTACAAAAGATCTTAATTAAATTCTTATTTTAATCGTTTGCAGTATAAATAATTTTTTTTTGCATGATTCAACACCTATAAGATTCATTATCAAACTCCAAACACTATTAATAGTATACTAGACCCCATTGAATTTATGAAAATCTAGATTAATTAGACATCAGTGATTAATATATTATATAAAAATTTAATCAAGTTCAATCCCCTTTTTAGTAATAACAGCCGGGTTGAACCGGAAAATATATATGCTATAAAAACTTTAGTTAGAACAGCTTTCACTTGTGATAAAAAAAACTTAAATCTGTTTTGCAGTTTTAAGTTTAAGTTATGATGTATTCATATTGTAAAATCATAAAATAATTAAAATTTTACTCATTTAACTCGGACAATAAAATATACCCGAAAGAAAAAAGGTTTCAGTGTAAATTATCACGGTCCAATAATGGAAGAAAGGAATAGATTGCTGAAGTAAGATATACAAACAGGCAAAGACAAAAACACTTCGATATGTTTATCATGTTTATCGATCAAATAGAATCGATGCAAGGAACCTATCAAGGAGATTTGGATAGGTAGATCGGTGGTCCATGAAAAAGAAAACAATGTAGATATACCGGATAGGGTCCAGAGGGACGAGGGGGGAAAGTATTTCAAGTTGCTTCAACTTTGATATTTCAGGGTGAAGTTCTTTTTTTTATTTTAAAAATATATTTTTAAAAAAATCTGATTATTTTATTTTAAATTATTTTTTTTTATGTTTTTAAATCATTTTTATGTAAAAAAAAAATTAAAAATAAAAAATATTATTTTTATACATTTCTAAACTAAAAAATATTTTTAAAAACAATCTCAATCATATTTTCAAATAAATATTAAATCTCCAACTCAAACTGATTAGAAGCTTTTCAAGAGAATGTTTGAAGTTATATTTTAAAGTGTTTTTTTAATTAAAACTATATTAAAATAATGTTTTATTATTATTTTAAAAAAATATTTTTGATAAACATAATTCAAAGTAACAAATCTTTTGAAAAAAAAAGAATTTCTTTTCAAAAATATTCTTAAACATAGGCAATGTCTCAAAACTATCCCCATTTCAAAGTGTATTCAGCTGGTCAATAAGATGGTTCATAACGGCTAAAAAGTTTATTAATTAACCAAGAATTAATTTAATAATCCATGCCTGGGAAAAGGGGAAAGATAAATTGAGCTCAAAATGCAGTGCTTTCCCTCCTTCTACCTCACATAGAAAAAACAAAACATTTTTAAACTAAACAAGTAAACATTGAATGATTAATGGTGTGAACTCTGCAAGAATTATTATTATTATTCTGGTAAATGTACTTAAAACAATTGATTAAAATACCTTTATTTATTAAGAAATTGTGTGGAAATATAGTTAAAGTTATTTTTAAAGTGTTTTTCATTCAGCAAAGTATCAGAATGATACTTTATTTTATAAAAATTATTTAAATGATCTAAAAATATATATAAAAAATAAATTTAAAATAAAAATAAAATAATTTTTTTTTATTAAATTTAGTACTAACAGACACTTATTCCAAGTTGAAAGCGAAGCTTCATCAGTTCTTCCTTGTATTCGAAGCAACTCACTATAGCATTCATTGGAAACCTAGAATAGTAGTTGAAGGGTAGAGTTCGAGTACATTGTTCCTGGACAGGGAGAAGCTTGAGATTTTTTTTTTCCCTGGGCAAAGAAAGAAATTACGGTGCACAAGAAATAAGTTTTTAGCCTGCCATGCATGAACTTCCATGGTACTTCGTGTACATAGCCAGCATAGGATTATTCAATCTGGTTTCAACTAGGCCAACTTGGCCTCTCTGGGAGATCCGTCTGTCCATATATAACTAATATAATACTCAGTATTTCTACCATGTCCTATAATTATATTATATTTATAAAAAAAGTAAAATAAAATGGGTTTTGCTTAAGGTAAGCCTTCCCCCAGTGGACAAAAGGTTGTTGTTTGAGGCTATTTTTTTAGTATTAAACTGTAGGTTTTCCAAAAAAAAAAACAAGTGATTGTTTTTTTTTTTTGGATTTTTTATATTTTATTCGTACTTTGGTTACGGAATTTCTAGGTTTTCACTAAACAATCTCTAAACTTTATTTGTATTACAATAAGGTCCCTGGATGTAGGGAGATCGGAGAGACAAGGCAGGAGACAGAGGGGAGTGCTTTGATTTTTCAGATTTTTAGGGTTGATTAGAACGTGTTTTAAAGTTCAAAATAAGCATATACATTTGTTCGAGAGATGATTTTAGGATGTCTATTAAAAAAATATATTTTATTGAGTGTTTAGAGTATAACTAGTTCATTGGCAATGTCTGAAGTTTATTTGGTAAAATACTAGTGGTACTCCTTGCTAATCTCACCTTTCCTTTTTTCTCTGACAGATCTCAGAGTTCAGGGTAAATGCATTCTGGATTTCGATTCTCATTAGAAATCTGCCTTTGGTGTACAGTGAAGTTCTCAAGGCGACAGATTGTTCTGACAGTGCAAAGTGAAGTTTGTCTTTCTTGTGGGACCTGGTTTCTTAAATCTACACGTGGCTTATCTGTCTGGTCTTGCATTTGTATAATATGCCCTAGAATGTGGTTATGATATAGATTCGGTGGTTTGTTTTACCCTAGCATGTGTACATGGCTAACTACTAGTCATTTTAGTTGTAGAGCTACCTTGCCGTTGATTTTGTGTTAGCAGGTTCAGGATTCTTTGGTGCCATAGAATAGACGAGCTGATTTGCCCGTTTCGTTAGGTTTTTTTATCTATATAGAAAATTGATTGATTTTATAAATATTGTATTTTATTATTTTAATATTTAATTAGTATAATTGTAATTGATAAAGTTTGTTAAAAATGGTTTTTTTTAACCAAAATGTGATTGAATATTGCTATTGCTAAAAAACTTTTGATAAAATTTGTTAGAAAATTTGCTAAGAAGGTTAAATGATTTATTAGAAATTTGTTGTCACGGATACTCTGGTAAAAAAAAACAAAAAAAAAAACCCGGTAAAAAAAGAACAACTGACTTGGACACTAAAAAATTAAAAAATACATGTGGAAAAAAGGTCAAAGTTTCTGAAAAGGAAAAAAACAAAAGTCTAAAATATAAATTTAACTTCAAAGACAAAGTTGTTTTTTTATAAGATTTATTCATCATATTATTATATTAAATATATTTAAGAATACCGATATTGATTTTTTTTTTCAAGAAATTGTAGGTCATTTATTTTCTCTGTCTATATATTTTTAGGCGAGACTATTAAATAAATATTAAACACGTATACTTAGTCTCACATACTATATAGTGTGATTGAAATGGGAAGTGATTTTTATATTTTTTAATTGTCGAAAAGCTAAGTAAATTTGTAAAAAAAAAAAAAACATTAGCTGCCTTTTTTTCCTAATAATATTAGATCTTACACATTATAAATAAAAATATTGATTTTTTTTTTCACAAAATAAATATAATTTTTTTGCGTGCTATAATTACTTATTTACCGTTAAAAAAGAACAATGTAGTTGAAATGGAAAGTGCCTCGTGTATTTTTTAATTGTAGATAATCTAGGCAAATTTGTTTACCTTTTGTTTTTTTGAGCTGTATTTTTTCCCGGGTAATATTAGATCTTAAATATTAAAAATCTAATTTTTTGTTTTTTTAAGAAATAAACTTGAACAAAAGAGCACAAAATTAAAAATCAAAGCCAAGTTTTTATTTTATTTTATAAGATTTATTCATCATATTATTATATTAAATTTATTTAAGAATGTTGATATTAAATTTTTTCATGAAAAAAATCCGATGTCATTTTTTTTATCTTTTTATATATTTTTAGCCGATAATATGCAATAAATATTAAAACATATAATAATGACTTGTGTGCCGTTTAAAAGGAACAGTATAATCGAGACAAAAGTGACTTGTATCGTTTTTTAATTGTAGATAACCTAGGTAAATTTGTTTATTTTTTGTTCTTGAGTTGTCTTTTATCCCCAGTAATATTAGATATAAAATGATTATTGTTATTATTGCAAAAACAATTAAAATTATCACATTATTCCGAAAGAAAAAACACTCATAAACATTAACAACAGAGTAAGCAAGAAAAAGAATATATTATTATCATTATCATTATCATTATCATTATTATTATTATTATTATTATTATTATGTTAATTTTAAAAAACAAAAATATTGTTTTTTTTGCGTGTTATAATTACTTATTTGCCGTAAAAAAAGAACAGTGTAGCTGAAACGGAAAGTGCCTTATATAAACACAGGGCACGAGATGAAAAGTTTGAATTGTTTTTTTTTTTTTTTTCATAATTGTTAGGATTGAGAGTTTGCAGATAATTGAAAGAGAAAGAAGAATTAGTTTAGAGAAGGGAAGAGGGAGAAGAGAGAAAAGAGAGGGAAACTGAATTTTAAAATTGTATTGTATTGAATTCTGTTTTGCATACATTTGTTGTGTGTGCACTTCCCTATTTATACACATTACGCTATTCTAGAATATATTCTTCTATACTCTAACATCCCCCCTCAATCTCATGCTTTGATAAACCAAGCATGAGATTGCAACAATGAAAATGAAATACAAGAGTATTTAATTCTTTTGACAAACAGTATGTAAACGAGAGAAGAGAAGGAATTTCATTGGTCTATTTCTTGACCAGAATTTCATTTGTCTCTGTAAGACTTTGAGAAGAGAGGGATGAGAAAAAAGAAATGGGAGGTAAGAGAGGTGATAGAATGGGTTTGAATTTCATTTATCTACTTCAGTTTTTCTGAAGAATTTCATTTGGCTTCTTCAGTTTTTCTGAAGTTTTTGCCGATGAATTTCTTAATCTGTGTAAGAATTCATTTTCTTCTTCTTCATTGGATTAAGTTTTTCTTAATCTCTTTTTTTTTTTTTCGTTTTTTTTTTTTTTTTGCTAAAACGGTAGAAAATGACACACAAAACGGCAGAGCATACAAAACCTGCAAAACACAAAACCTAGGTCTCTACTTATTTCTCTCTCAGCAACGCCGCAGCCTCTTCTCTGCCAAATCAAATTTATTCTTCCTCTGTTGTAGCACGGCTTCAATCTTTGAAAGAGTTGAAAGGGCACAGCCAAAGAGCGTGCGAAGCTTTGCAATTTCTTTTCAGCCACTTCTCTCATCATCTTCTTTGCTGAGAGTAAATTTGTCAAGCGCTCGGCACAGCAACACTTCCCTCCCTCTCCTTGCCTCTCTCCATTTGTTTCTTGGTTTATGTAAGCTCCGTTCCAAAATCCAAACCACTCGATGCTTCTGTGACTTGGCAGAGGTCTCCGCACACAACAGCCGTAAGGATTGCTGGCTCGTCATCGAGGGCAGGGTGTAAACTCAATCTCTCCAAAATCGAAGAAGCTTGCTCTGGTGCGGTGAATTTCTTAACTGCTTCTTCACGAAGCACAGTGTTTTTCCACTCTGCTGCTGCTCTGTTTGAGCTTCAATTTTTTTTTTCTTGCTCTGCTGCTGCTGCTCTGTGCTCTGTTGGAGCTTCACTTTTATTGTGCAAAATTAGCAGTAATTTGTTGCGCAGAGACTGAAGAGTTGAGAGTATTACTGTTCGATTTAAGGAGTGCAGACGGTGGAGTAGCAGAAGAAGATGATGAGGATCTTGCTGAAGCAGATGAAGCAGAGTCTGACCTTGATTTGGCATGAAAAATGCTAGATGTTGCTAGAGCAGCAACACGGATCTATTCCAAAAAAAAAAGAACAAAGAAAACATCAAATTTGTCTTGAACGATGTGTTTCTTCATCTGCAGAATTTTTTTTTTCATTGAAAGATATGATTGCGGAAGCTTGGATCAATGCGCTAGCATAATAGCTTTGATACCATGTTAGGATTGAGAGTTTGCAGATAATTGAAAGAGAAAGAAGAATTAGTTTAGAGAAGGGAAGAGGGAGAAGAGAGAAAAGAGAGGGAAACTGAAATTTAAAATTGTATTGTATTGAATTCTGTTTTGCATACATTTGTTGTGTGTGTACTTCCCTATTTATACACATTACACTATTCTAGAATATATTCTTCTATACTCTAACAATAATATCATGAACAATAATTTAAAAACATCTTATACTATTTTTTTTTATATATATATATATCTAGAAAATTAAAAATGTTTTTAAATTTTGAAGGAATTACAATAGTGCCATAGTATATATATATATAAAATTTACGGTGAAATTTTTTCCTCGGCCGTAGTTCACTCTCTTTCTCTCGCTCTTTCCAGCCAGCAGCAGCAGCTCCAGCAGCCCGCCCCTTCCTAGCTTCAGCAAGGCAGCAACTTCAAGCTAGTAAGTGTCATCCATTTGTTTTTCTCTTGATCTTCTGAGATTTATGTGTTTCTAATTTTTCTTCTTGATTTTTTTGTTCGATTTTAACGTGTTTCGGTGCCTGAGATTTGATGTTTTTTTTTTTTTTTGTTTAAATGATTGATTTGGGTAAATAGAGCAGATTGTTTGCTCTCACTTATATTCTGGAGATGCTAAAGAATAGAAGGTCTGATTTGGTTTTACGATTTGCTGAGAAAATAAGGAATCAATAGCTCGGATTAGGTCTTGTAATTTTGAGGCTAAGAGAGGGAGTTTCTTATAAAATGTAGCGTTTTTGCAAGTTATGGTGTGATTTTGCTGTTTCCATAGGGTGATCTGATCTGTTTTTGTCACTATAAAGTTTTGGAGAAAAAACTAAAAACTTTTGAGCCATTTATGTATGTGGCTTCATTGTAACAGCTCATAGCTTCAATATATAGGTAAAATGAGCAGCTAAAGCATGAGATGATAGAGACTCAAACTATGTGAGACTCATGAACCGCCCCCATTAAGTTATGGAATAGGCAAGCAGAAATTATTGCCATTGTAATCACAAAGAACCTGCAGGAATCAATAATTCCTCAGTCAGTGCAGAAGTTGGTTTCTATGATCTGAATTCAACGCTTCAATACTGTTTAACAAGAAACCTATAGTAAAAACTGCAATTTGGTATCTAAGTATCTAAAACTGGTAAGCAGATATTAGCCTTGGTATTAACTAAACATCAATAAAAGATTGGCTTACTGAGAAGTGGGAAGATGATCATAAATGGCTTGAAATTGGAATAACTGAGTGAAGGGAAGGGTCTGACCTCTAGTACCCATTGTGACAGTGGCAGGTAGAGCTGCTATTACAGAACCTAGCCTCAAAACAAAGTCAAATATTACGAGCCCCTTGTAATCTACCCTTTCATGGGTTTAAGCTCCTACGAGAGGTGCTATTCCTTTAGCAACAGCTCTTCTTTCAGAAGGAATATCAACTATAAATGACATTTTATAGCTTAGAAGGACTGAGAGAAGAAAGATGTCAAGCCTGTGATGAGAATGGTTGGATTGGAAAGACTCGAAAAGCTTGTGATGGAATAGAATGAGCTGTAGAGCCTTTGTGTCCCTTGGTTCTTAAAGTTTATATATCTATTTCATTTGTTCAGATTTTTGAAGGATACTTAAAAAATGAGGCCAAGATGGAAAGGAAAAGGAGCAGAAGCTAAAGCACTTGCAGATCCCATGTCAGAAATAGTCTCACAGCTTCAATCTTCTCTTCTTCAGTCAAATGCATGTGCGCTACTCTCAGGCTGCAGTGTGCTTCTTGCAGTGGAAACAGAACAGACTGAGCTTCTCACGCGGGCATGTTTCGGTAAACCCATTATTACAGCTGAGAAAGATAAGCAATGGTTTCAGTTGGGTTTGGAGGAAGCATTTTATTTGTGTTATTCTTTAAAATGTTTAAAGATTGCTGGTGAAGATAATTTTGTTAAAAACGATGTAGATTTGTGGTTGTATATGAAATTGAAAAAGGAAAAATTCCCGGATTTTTATAAGGCTTATTCCCATCTTCGTATGAAAAACTGGGTTCTCAGGCCAGGGTTACAGTACGGTGTGGATTTCGTTGCTTACCGGCATCATCCATCTTTGGTACATTCAGAATATGCTGTGATTGTTTTATCAGAAGAAGGGGATGCTGGGAGATTGAGGGTGTGGTCTGATTTCCACTGCACTATTAGACTTTGTGGAAGTGTTGCGAAAACATTGTTAATGCTGAATGTTGACAAAAATGGTCACGGCGCTATCTCTCCATCTTGTTTGGAGAGATACTCTGTTGAGGAGTGCACAATCACGAGATGGAGTCCAGAACAAAGCCGTGATGATCAGAAAGCCTCAGAAAATGGAGCGAAGTAAGATCTGCTTTCAAACATCTGTGTTTCTGCATGAACTGAGTATCCGGTTTGAAAGTGCAAGTATTTTGGCTAACTGCTTTTACAATGCTTGTGATTGCTGGTGTAATTTATGACTTATCTATTTTTTATTTTATTTTCTCATGCCTGATAACATGCTAGTCAAATTTTGATCACGGAGCTGGTCTTCCTATTGTGATGGCCTTGAACAGCATTTAATTGCTTTTTACAAAAAAAAATTGTTTAGAAATACATCAAAATATTATGTTTTTTTTTTTAATAATTATTTTTAACATTGACACATTGAAAATATCTGAAAATATTAAAAAAAAAAAACATGATGAAAACCATGCGTTTGACACGTAGAAAATGAAGATGTGTAATACTCAATGTGTAACCTTAGCAGGAAAGCATTATTTTATTAGTTTTAGTGAAAAATCAAGATGAAATTTTGCTGGAAAACAGTGCTCTACGGTATCGTTACAATTTCAACGAATTTTAGCTTTCTAAAAATACTAACCAGGGCCGCCACAACGTCCTAAAGTCCCCTCCTTCCGTCCACCATTCACCCACCTACGGTGCCAACCTCACCGGACCCAGATCGCTAGACCACCACCACCACCACCCAGTCATAGAAGGATGACGGTCTCACCCTTCCTCTGCACACGAGTTGGAGTTTTTTTATATATTCTTGTCATCTCCATGTATCTTAACTGTCCATTAAATTTATAAAATATTCAGTGGATAATTCAGGTATTAATTGAGATACATGTAAATTAACCCGGACATTTCAATTATAAAAAAAAAATGACACATCGTTTGCTCATCCTCGCTTGGTTCCTTTTCTCTTCAATGCCCTCTCTCACTCCACCAAAACTCTCCCGTCTCTCAAAACTTCACTCAAATCCCACCAAACGACACCGCCTATAGCCTTCCTTGCATTACCCAACCCTTCATTAACAACTCCGATCAATCCCAGCTCACACAAGCAATCTCTTCTCTTCAGCTTTTATCACGCGAAGGCATTAGCTGTTTGATTAGTTGGGATTTTATGTTAGATGTTCTTATTGCTTTCGTGAGATGTGTTTGGTATGTTGTTGTCGTTTATTTTCAGAATTGTTTTATTTAAATATACATTAAAAAAAAGTTATTTAAAAAAAAATACTTTTCACATCAAAATAAAAAAAAAAAATGAAAAAAGAAAAATCCAGATTTTCAAACAGTAAGGTAGATATGGCGCCTAATTAATAATCATTGTTGCTGAAAATATGAGCTATAAGCTTGTCATTGCTTCAAACACTGACCGATTACAGTCCTTGATTTTTGCATCTCTATTCAGACAAGAGAGAGCAATTTCCTAGAAAAAATTTCTAGCTCCTATCCACTTATCTCAAGGATGTCTTTCAACTCGTAAAAGAGTTTGCCATGCTCAATAGCGTCAACAATGCGAAGAAAACAGTTACTGGTTGATTAGCAGGGAAGACCATGATCCATGATTTTTAAGTAAGAGATGGCCCACTCCTCTCTTCTTTTATAAAGTTCATGGAAGAGGACAATCACCTTCAATTATGGACCTGATTAAACCCCTAATCATGTTTAGTGACTGAACCATATTTTAAAAAGTTTATATGGATGATTAAGCCAGGTTTAAGGAACTGTTGTTTTTGCTGCCATGTGGTAGCTTATGAAGAGCAAAACCTCTATTACCCTGGTGGATTTAGAATAGATTTCGCATAGAGGAGGGGGAAAAGCTGTGTAGAACCAACAAATTGATACAAAACTATATTTTTATAACTCAAATATTTTGATGATATTATTTTCTTGACTTGGGATCACGAATTTAAATCTCCTTATTATGCTCTGTTCTGCTCTACTCGATAAAAACTAAAACAGTGCATGTATAGAAGGAACAGAACCAACAAGGGGAACACTTTCTCGATTATAACTCTACACCAATAATGCAAGCAAAGCAAGCAACTAAATCGAAGACAACAAGGCATGTCCTTGTCATAAACAAGATTATTGAGATAAAAAATTAATGGAAGCAAATAACTAATATTCTGGTCTGTTTTTATATTCTCAGAAGTCTTAGCTGTATGGTAATTACATCCAATTGACGTTACAATGTTGTGCAATAAAACCCACAAACCAATTCTTTTCCTGCGCAATAAAGCCTGACATAACTCCAACAATTCTTCTTCATCATAATCATCATCACTGGCATAGAAAAATGGGTTCTCAGGTCTCTAAACAGATTGAAAGGCGTAAAGAAATCTCAATACAGAAGAAGGTTTTGGTTGATCTTGAGGAAAGCTCTGGAGAAACATATCCAGGTTCTGATTATCGTCCATCAGACAGGAAGAATTGGATGGCTGAGTTCAACCCTGAGAAACTTCACATTAACCAAATTGTATGGCCTGGAACCCATGATTCTGCTACTAATAGGATTGGCATCCCATTGATCACTCGTCCTTTCGCTCAATGTCAGTCTCTGTCCATATACCGTCAGCTTTGTGTAGGCACCAGAGTTTTTGATATTCGGGTTCAGGAAGATCGTCGGGTCTGCCATGGAATCCTGACCACATATAGTGTTGATGTTGTTATTGGAGACCTCAAGAGATTTTTGTCAGAAACTGAGTCTGAGATCGTAATTTTTGAGATCAGGACGGAGTTTGGCCATGAGGATCCTCCAGAGTTTGACAAGTTCTTGGAGGAACAACTTGGAGAGTATCTGATCCATCATGACAATAGTGTTTTTGGCAAAACAATTGCAGAATTGTTACCGAAGAGGGTAATCTGTGTATGGAAGCCAAGGAAATCACCAGCTCCGAAACATGGAAGCCCGTTATGGAGTGCCGGATATTTGAAAGATAATTGGATTGATACAGATTTGCCATCAACAAAATTTGAAAGCAACATGAAGTATTTGAGTGAACAGCCACCGGTTGTGTCGAGGAAATACTTTTACAGAGTGGAGAATACTGTTACACCACAAGCAGATAACCCAATTGTATGTGTTAAACCTGTGACTAACCGCATCCATGGATATGCCAGGTTGTTCATAACACACTGTTTCTCAAAGGGCTGTGCTGATAAGTTGCAGATCTTCTCCACGGATTTTATTGATGAGGATTTTGTTGATGCATGTGTTGGATTGACACAGGCAAGGGTTGAAGGGAAGGCTTAAATTTTTTCTATTTTTCTTGAGTTCTTGTTCCGTTTTATGGAGTTTCATTACAGGTCATCAACTCTTGTAATTGATTTCTGGATGGATGAAATTTACTCCATTGTCCTTACCGGGGTAAACTGTTCGTTTGTCTGCATGCATGCTAAATTATTTGCTTATGATGTATAAAGGGTTTGTGTGTACGTTTGCGCTGCCCAATCACAACTTCACATGTAGAAAACAACTTTATAATATGATGAAAGTTAGAGAGTTTTCAAATCGGAAAGGAAAACAAACTACTATGGAAAGTTGGAAACCACTACTTTACCCTACAAGGTGTTGTTGGTTGACATGTGAAGCAGGTTTGCTCCACTTGTTATCATCCCATGTTCTTGCTCAAACTGAAACTGTAAGAGAACTTTTCATGAATATTCTAGCATGGGCGACTTCCTAATGGAACTAATTTCGGTCTGATTCAGCCATGCACGAGTTTGTAGAGATTTGATGAACTTGCACCTCATTTTTTTTACTGCTCCTCTCAATAGACTACCGTCATCGAAATTATTAAAGATTGGTTGCGTAATGGAAAGTTTAGTTCCTGTCCATCTTGTTCATTGGCCATAAGGGATAAATTCAGTTGTATGAACTTGTGAACTATAGAGATAGGAACTAACTTTCACCATTAAGCACCTTGTCAAGAAACCATACATTAGAGGTACCAAGTTCATAAAATCTCTAAATGATTATACATGGCTGAAATTGACCAAATTCAGCTGAGCGTGGTCATATCAAAATGAAGCTTATGTCTCAGAGTTTCCTCCAGTTTTTGGATTATCAATTAGAATACTCGTGCCAAAAATTGCCCAAGAACTCAACATAGCAGTCATAAAAACTTTGATCCAGCAAACACCAATTCAACAAAATACAGAAGTAGGATCTGCAGACTAATTTATGTCGTAAAAATATTCAAATTAGCGAGATCACTTCTCTCATCCGTGGCTGTATATATGACAGAAAGATACAAAAAAGAGTATATCTCTATGCTGGAACCTGGAACTGGGTTATCTCTAAGGTATAATGATGCTTTGACCAAAATATGCCAAGACATAACGCAGTCGTATAGATTTCAATAATATACGCCTTCTCAAGCCAAGCGAGCATACCGAAATGCGAAAAAGATAAGTTATTTGAAGGAGATTGCAAATAACTTGAGTTGTTGGATGCCTCCTCCAAAGGGCTGCGAGTGGCAGCTCCATCAGGATGCTTTGCTTCATTCCTCAGGATTGTTTTGCACTGATCATTTGAGGTAGTGATGTAGTAAAATGAGATTTTACTACATGTAAGGACACAGAAATATTATTTTCCTGCCAGGAGGCACAAAAAAACAAGCGAGCCCCCGCCGACATGTTTGCCCTTAGACAAATTCAATGGTCTTTACCATGGTGACTCCAACATCACGAAGCTTTGAGGTAAGGAATTTGATGTTTGTTTTCCTTCTAAGCATTGAAGTAAACCACCTTCTAACAAAATGTAAACATAAAGACCAATGTTTCGGAACAGAGGACATGGACAAGTTGGGTATGAATAAAACAGAGTGATTGATGAGAAAGCACCGAGATGACTCCTTCAACACTACACTATCTTCAATGATATGGGTGATAAAGGCCTTCTCTCCATCAGGGCAAACCATCTCCTCGGGAGTCCCGGCAAAAGAAGTTTTGGGATTCAGTCCTGCTTCCACCATGGCCACAAAAAATGGGGGATTACACATGCAGAAGTCCAACTTCTCACCATCTCTGACTACTCCAAGAAGTACAGGCGGCCCAGAATACAACTTATTTGCATCCGATGGGAGAACAAAAGAAGATAAGGGCAAGGGTTCTGCCTCCTCAACCACACTCCCACTTCCAACCATTTTGCCTTTTCCATTTACTGACACCCCACAGTTTGTATCTTCAATTGAAAGGGTGTCCTGATAATTTGTAACCTTCCTAATTTCAATTAGTTCTGATATATCACATCTGCAACAAAATCACAAATTATTATCCAACAAATTATAAGCACCACAATCAACCCAAGTAGGGGGGGGGGGGGGGGGGGGAGCTACTTGACCCAACAAAAGTCCACCCAAGAAGAGAGGCAGGGTAAAAATGCAGTTAGCTCCAGTGCCTATATCAAAACCTCTCACAATATCTCCATTGCTATTATTATTTGGAATGATGGCAAATGATACTCAATCCAATGAATTTGGTTTGATCTATTCAACACCGTGGTGGGCATACTACCTATCAGGAATCACCTAGAATGTTCAGTTCACAGAAGATACTCGATCTTTACAGTTCATTAATAACAAGAGAACCTCAAAGTTTTTAACTTGGACAGTTTTCACTACAAGGGTCTTGCTTAAAGTAACAAAAAACCATTTATATCGTTAAAGTGTCGAAATGATTATTACCAGTTGATGCCATGATCATGGAGGAGCAGGACTCGAGTCGAGTTGAAATGGGTCCAGTCAATTCTGGGTCGACCGTCACGGGAGTAGAAAACAAAAGCCTTGAAAGATGGATAGAGGGAAACCAAGTGAGCAAAATCCGGAGGATTATTCGGAAGTTATATTGTATATTCCTAAACATGGCAGATTGCAGGCAGACTAATCAACTATTTCCTTATAAATTAGACAAGCAAGTAGAAATGGTTTATTTTCAATTTTGGACTAAACTTTTTAACACCGTAAATGAAATGAATTTCTAAAAGTTGATGGGCTTATCTAGACGTTAATTTTTTTATTAAAAAATATTATTTTAATATATTTTCAATTCAAAAATATTTAAAAAAAAATATTATATCACATTACTAAACACACATGCAAAGGACAAAATAATTTAATAACTATACCGAGGAAAAGTGCATATTAAAGTAATTTAACAGTGAAATCACATGGGATTTTGTTTTTCTAAGTTTCTTGATTTACATTTATCAAAAACAAATCATGATCAATTTTCATAGCTATGAAATGACATAACATGTGGCCCCACAATGAACAGCTAAAAGCGACAATCGATGAGTCATATCCAGCATCGAAAAGTAAATCCTCTTCTGTTTATTGCTAGATCTACAGAATATTGAATCCCGCTAACCAGAACTTCCATTCATTGGCGGAGAACATGGTTTGTCCTGCGGTGGAGCGGAGGGCTTATCCATAAAAACAGTAAAGCTGAGTCAGCACAAGACAGGATCCTATGGATAAGCATTCCAAGACAATAAATGTCAGCCATAAATGCAAAAAAAAACCAGAAAACCTGGTTAAATCCTCATAGCTTCTCTATTTAGACCGTCCAATCCTTTCATGCCTGCAACTTCTGCCACTTCATTTCCCCAGATCACCCTCAAATAAACCTTCCACGATTCATAATTTCATATCCACCCGTAGCATCTCTTACTATAAGTTCACAAGGCAAGAGACCAAAGGGAGCATTGATTCAATGGCGACAACTTCCTCGTTCTACGAAGTACTAGGGCTTCCAAGGAGTGCAACTGGCCATGAAATAAAGGCTGCTTATAGAAAACTAGCAAGAACTTGCCACCCTGATGTTGTGTCTATGAATCAAAAAGAAATGTCAGCCAGGGAGTTCATCCAAATCCATGCAGCGTATTCAACATTATCGGACCCTGATAAACGTGAAAATTATGATAGAGATCTTTATAGAAACCGTAGGCCTTTTGGGTCTTCTTCTATGAGGTCAGCAACAATGGCAGCTGCTTCAGGTTATACCAGTAGGAAATGGGAGACCGACCAGTGTTGGTAGTTTTTTTTGTCCTTTTCAGATTTCCTTAGTGTGCGTATGTAACGATAGTGATTAAGCTGTATGAAAATGGGTGTTGAGCTCTGTTCTTATTGTTGTGTCTCAATGTTTTTGGCTGAAAACAGAGGAGATAAAACAGCTGAAAGACAGAACTAGTTTGTACTTTGTAGAAATGGACATATAATTTATTTATAATTTGATAAGCCATTATCCTTTTTTTTTATTTATTTATTTATAGTTTTAATATATTAAAGTAAAAAAATAAAAATCGACATACGAATCCTATCCTATCTTTCCACATCACGTATACTGCCGTGATACACCCGAATTCGAATGAATACAGGCTCTATTGTACCCCACATTTTCGAATTATCTTCATGATCTATCATGAATTTGAACTCAGAGATCCCCCTCCTCCCTTGAGCAGTATCTCAAATGCTGGGATGTTAGGATATGAGCCATGTGTTCGAGGATGTAAACCCTAAAACCATCATGTAAGAATTCGAATTCGAATAGTTTCAGTATATTCAATTGTATTGTTCCTGTTAGTACTTTTCTTATTCTGGTGCTTTTCTTGGTTTCAACAGCATTATATTTTCGTGTTAGTTTAAACGAAAGCTCGAGGAAGAACAGCAAATCAGGCTTCTAATTTTAAACGCGAAAATAAAAAATAAAAAAACCCAGTTCATTGATCCATGTTACAGTCATGCACACTATTAGAATTTCAAAGAGGTAACCTTTCAATACTAAAAAAGTCAGGCACACAGTAGACAACTGAACAAGACTTTTTGGGTTTTCTATGGTCAATCTTTTGGTCAAAACTGAAGCCTTATCTAACTCTATAAGAACCTTATCTGAAACACAGATTCATTGGTGTTCGAGCAACCTGGGTAATCAAACAGGAATCTTACAATTGTTATTGCATTTCGGGTATTGAATTTGAAAGAGATTTTTGTTGCCATTCCTCCTCTCATGTGCTGTCGTGTTCTGTTGCTTGCAGGTGACCACTTCTGCCCACCAGATTATGGATCATTGCAACGTGTGAGCTTCGTGTGGAAGATGCTATGCTTCGAATATAACCAATCAACTACATGATACAATTGACAGACATGCCAGCAGCACCTGTCATCTGGGATTCATTTCACTTGCTATATATATATATATATAGTTCGTTACTTGACTGGTAGTTTAAGTTTAATTATTTACGTGGTTGATTTGCCAAAAAATACTTCAAGAAACTCTTCTTTTATTTTTGGGTTTTGATATGTGATTAGCCAGCTTTAACACTATAAAAAAGGAAAGTTGATTCAGCATATCCTGATAGGAATATAAAGGAAAAGGAAAAACAGAAAGCTGTGAGATTGTATAAAAACTCTGAAACTGGCCAAATGGTGTCAAGACTTAAACTAATGGCAATGTTTTTAGTAAATGAGAATCATGAATGACTTCGCAGTTTAGTGTCGATTCTAGCCGAGAATGTGGGGGGGGAAACATGCTGTGCACTTGGCCTGCAAACTAGAACTAAATATTCTGGGATCAAAAACATTTCAAAGTTCTATTTTAGGAAGACGATGGCCAAGTCTAACTACATATTACTTTGAGAAATTGAATGGGATGTTTATAACTTAACTTGTAAAGAGGTGACAATTACCATACAATCAAATAATTATATTATCAAAACAATAATTATATTAAGAGAAAATAAATAAAAGATTAGAATTCTAAAAGATTTTTAGTAAACCAAGAAATTTAAATTTAGCAGATTGGTTGGGGTTTTAAGATACAAAAACTTAATAAATTATGAAGGTTTTTTATATGTATAAAAAAATCCAAGCAAAATAGGATCCTACACTATAAAAATAATAAAGAAAACTATAAATAAAAACGGAAAGGAAAGTTAAAAATATAAAGTTGCAAATATATATATATATATATAAGGAAAGTTAAAAATATAAAGTTGCAAATATATATATATATATATATATATATATATATATATATATATATATATATATATATATATATATATATATATATATTGATGGAGTTTACCAAATAAATATATATATATTGATGGAGTTGACCAAGTTATTTTTAAGAATATACTTCTCTATTCAATTTAAAATGAGCTGAAGAAATAATTAATAAAATATAACTATAAGCACCAAAAAAAGGAAATAGATATTTTTCCCAAATAACATTCGCACGAAAATCATGAATTCACGTAACTGTTGACGAAGCTTCAATAGATATTGTTAACAAATACATTTGACACAAATTAACAGAGAATCCTCTAATCACTCCCTGCTACTTAGCCCCACAAAGTCGTCTTCTTATTGTTAATCAAGCGGCCACAAATCCATCGGCTCAAATATCCCTAACCATTTGATCTCCTCTACCAGCCGTCTCCTTGTTATTCCCCAAACAAGAATCCGACGTGCCACTCGCATACCCGCTTGTATAAATAAGCCTAAACCTACACCCGAAAAAACCACACGCCCTTTCTTGTTTCTGTCTTTCAAAAAAAGATTAGGGTGCTCGTTTTCAAGAAAACATCATGAGCGATCAGAGGCAAACAGGGAAGGTGAAATGGTTCAATAACGAAAAAGGGTTTGGTTTCATAACCCCAGATAATGGCGGTGGTGATCTATTTGTTCACCATTCTCACATCAAATCTGAAGGGTATCCCAACCTTGAATACGGCGAAGAGGTTGAGTTTGAGATTGAATACTCTGACGATGGCCGTAACAAGGCTGCTAATGTCACTGCTCCCGGTGGAAACCCAGTTCAAGGCATCCGATCCAGCGGTGGATATGGTGGTGGAGGCATCCTCGGAGACGGCGAAAAGGTTGAGTTTGAGATTCAAAGCTCTGACGATGGCCGTACCAAGGCTGCTCATGTCACTGCTCCTGGTGGAAACCAGTATATAACTCATAAAATAACATGAAGAATATCAATAATAACAAAAATTATAATTTCCATAGTGTACGTATGTAACGTTAGTGATTAAGCTGTATGAGAATGGGTGTTGAACTCTGTTCTAATTATTGTGTCTCAATGTTTTTGGCTGAAAACAGAGGAGATAAAATAAAACAGCTGAAAGACAGAGCTAGTTTGTACTTTGTAGAAATGGACATATATTTTATTTATTTATTTATAATTTGATAAGCCATTATCCTTTTTATTTATTTATAAATTTATCTACTTATATATTAAAGTAAAAAAATAAAATCGACGTACGAATCCTATCTATCTTTCAACATCACGTAAACGAGTACAACTAAACTAAATATCTATTGGTATCTTTTCTGCTCCCTTTTTAAGGTTGCCTTGTTCTTTGCATGAACGTTACAAATGGTGTCGATGGATGAAATTTGAGTTTCTATAAAAATCGATCACGTTGGATTCTCTGTGTCAATCGTACTCAATGCGGCAGTCTACTGAAACCATGTATGAATATATGCTCGAGGAAGAACAGCTAAAACCCAGTTCATTGATCCATGTTACAGTCATGAACACTATTAGAATTTCAAAGAGGTAATCTTTCAATAATCAATACTAAAAAAAGTCAGGCACACAGTAGACAACTGAACAAGACTTTCTGGGTTTTCTATGGTCAATATTTTGGCCAAAATTAAAACCTTATCTAACTCTGTAAGAACCTACACAAATTCATTGGTGTTCGTGCAACCTGGGTAATCAAACAGGAATCTTACAATTGTTATTGCATTTCGGACAGGAATCTTTTAAAATGTGTGTTAAAATAAATTCTATATGTACGTGTGTGTTATCGTTCATATTTTTTTTTATTATCTTGGTTTATTAACGTGGATACATGCATATTTTATATCGTAGCGAAGAAACCAATATATTTTATTGTTTTCTAAGTAGAAAACAATAATTTTTAATAAAAAAAATTAAAATTAAATAAATGTCAGGATGCCAACATAGAAAAGGTTTGTTACAGGAGCCCATTACTACCAGGCCTGCAATGGTTAATTAGATAGTAGTTTCAAACCTAATACAAAGGCCCAATCCACACTGCTAGCTGTAAACCTGAGTTTGCAAGAGATTTGAAGGTCTGTTCCATGATTTCATCTCCTCGGAAATTCATCAGTAGAAGGGTTGGAATGATGGGTGGGATTGATCGGCTAGTTCCGAAAGAACCCTGCCTGCTCAATGAAATGAGTTCAAAAACTCCCGAGCCCATTTAGCATTCTTCTTCTTCAAGAGATTAACGACGAAGTCGCGATAATTTTCTCTGAGTTAAAAATTGCAAGTACTTGCCTTGTACAGAGCAGTTGTGTATTCGATAGCTTTTTTTTCAATGAATTAAATTTGATATCACGGTCTTTTAAACCTCCTGATGAACTAAAAATCAAACTCTCATTGCTTATGCACCGGCAAGTCTGATTTGCTGGTGCACGTCGATACCATCCATGCCTGAAGATGGTCTTTAACCACTACGTGATCCACGTTTAAAAGATATCCATCATTGATGATTGTTTGTCTTTAAACTTTTTGGAATCTCCATTGCAGTTTCCAGAGGATGCTTGATGGGAACGAGCAGAGAAAAGGTCCGAAGGCCTGAAAGTTTTGATTCCTTGACATGCATAGTGCCATTACACTCTTGCAAGACCATTTTGCCTGAAAAAGAAGAAATCGCAACTCTACTGCCAATTACTTTCTAAGGGTTTTTCTTTCTGATACAGAAAGCTCGACAATGTCAGACCAGTTATCAAAAGTGCCCCGTTTGCATCCGTTGATATTAATTGCTGCCTTGAATTGTTGGCGAGATGATTTTATCGTTAACTGGTGCTAAATGAATCAGTCTAGACTCTAGCTAGAGCCTATGCTTCCATGTCGGTAAACAGTGCCAAGCAAAGTTATGGGCCAGATCACTGGCTCAGTTAAGAAAAACAACGTACGTGGCCAAAACCCTGCTACGTTCTAGGTCTCGGAGAGAAAATTACGGGGCATGTCCTATGCTAGAACCTCTCTGCTAGCTTGTGCACTAGCTGTGCCCCCATTGAATCCTAGTTCATCTGGAGCTCTTATATTCGGTTAGGGAGTGACGGGTGAAGTTTAACGGCCAACTTCCATCACATTACTTGACTCTCGTACCGCGGACTAGCATCAAAGGAAGGGAATTTGAAGATCCTGCTGCAAAAACGCAGATGAAGGCAATGGCAGCAAGAGCACTTTGGCTACTAGCAAGGAGAAGTTCTGTTAATGAAAGGTCACGAAGAAGTTCAATCCTATTCAGCAATGGCATTGGTGGAAATCACAGCGGTAGCTGAACAAAATCCTGATTTGAGACAAACACCTAATTCAACTTGAAATATGATGAAATTCTTTATCTTTTTCTTGTTTTCGTTCTTTTACGTTGTACATAAATTAGTATTCCTGTTATCATTATGGCTGTGGTAACAAATTACTTGGGAAGGTACCTAATTAAATGCCTGTGGAATGCATTCTATCTCAATCGTTGACCAACATCTTCTTATTATCATCTACTGAATACCTTGTTTCCCATTTTGTTCTGTGTATACCTGTGGACTGAGGCTTGTCTGCAGCACCATACATAGAAAGGAACTCATCCCTGAGGTGAAATAACCTGGCATCGAACAATCAGAATAAATTGTGAAAGCTGAGATTTCATACTTCTTCAAATTTTAGCATGCAAGAACTTGGATGATTTCTTTTTTCTTTACTTGAATGACACTCTGATGTCAAATCATTACGGCTTTTTATCAGGCGTCAGAATCCGCATAGCCCCGTGATCCCATAGCTGATAGCAACTATTGGTCACCATCACCGCTGCCGCGATTACCGAGGACAATCCCTGAGATTAGACCAACTCTACTTTTGATTTGTTTAGCTTGAGCTTGAGCTTGGGAGGGATGATCGCATGGAGTTGTAAGGGATTTGATGAGTGCATATTGATGTAGAAATTTGACTTTTTTCTTATACTGTTTGTCACTTAAGATTAAAACTATTTCTCAAAAATAGGTTTTGTTTGAAAATATATTACAATAATTTTTTTATTAACTTTCTTAATATTAGTATGTTGAAATCATAAAAAAAAATATTAATTAATTTAATATTTTTTTCAAATAAAATATATTTTTAATACACAACAAAAAATAGAAGCAATCACACTCATGGACAATCACTAAAAAAAATACAAATACTCGTGATTATACAAGAATTATCACTTATTAACGATAATATTGACAAACACCACCGGTTCTCTACATGCCCATCCTTAAAATAGAAATGGGAAAAAAAAATGCTATTTTGCAGCCACAAGGTTAACGGGTCATATTATCCATGGGCTGGACTAGGCTTGAGTTTTGATTCATAACATAATTACGTAGTAGCATAATTGCTGAAAAGCCGGCCCATGAACTAGTGCAGTTCGTAACCCTTTTTTTTATATATCATTGTTGTTTGACCTCTCTAAATAATTTTATTTTACTAGCTTACGTGTATCACAGTTAATTCTTGAATTTATTGAACATTCTGCAAGCTTGATCAACAGGTTTAACAATCATTTTTCTCTTTTCTCTGACATGAAATTTCTGAGTAGTTCATAAAAAAATATAAAAAAAAACCGCCTTCAAGATTTGCTCCTTTCAGTCCGAACCAAAAAAAAAAAAATGGAAGGCGAGAAGAAGAAAAAATAACAAAAATGATGGCAACTCTGAGGCACAGGCTCCAACATTAAAACCACCGGCAAAATATTGGCTGGCATACACTTGGAGTTATCGTAATTTTCAGTTCATGGAAAAGCCACTCATAACACAAGTAAAGAATTATTTTTTTCCTTTGGCTTGTCAAAGTCCATTATTTTATTTATTTATTTATTTATTTCTTTATTTTAATATCGAAGTCAAATGACAACTTTTCCAGCAACCGTTATTAGAATTTACGTTGCTTTCCTAGAAGGTCATGCACCTGTGGTTTTTAATTCACGTATAATTATTTCAAGTTTTAATACCCTTTTTTTTTTATCAATGTGGTTGTCTGGGTTAAGTTTATGCTCATCTCAACTAGTTTTATTGGTTATAAAATTGATGATCATGTAAGTGTTAAGTGATAATCATATTATCAGCCTCAAATCTTGAACCTAGAACCACATGAAGAATAAACCTTTTAATATCAACCTAGAACCACAAATTTTTTTCTATATTTTATTATTTTAATAAAAAAAATATTTAATATATTTTCAAATAAAAAACATTTTTAAAAATGTTTCACACTACAATCTCATGTATTGTACAGGTGTCCTTCGTTACAGCATCTTTTTATACTCAGTGTCTTGTAATTCGAACCGGGATATTTACGTTTAAAATTGATTTTCTTTTTTTATTTTTAAATAATTTTGATTTGCTAATATTGAGAGTTATTTTTAAAAAAATATTATTTTAATATAAAATAATTTAAAAATAATTTAAATCACGTCTCCACACCGACATGATTGTTATAGCAACTATTGAAAACCATGGCTGTCAACGGGTCATGTTGAAATTGGAAGACAGTAGATTTGGATTTGATTTGTTTAACAAAACGGATTGAATTCGATCTTAAAAATTCAAAATGGGTTTTTCAATTTTTAATTCGAATCCAACAGGCTCGGATTGGATTTAAATATCTATTAGATTTATCATTTAAATTCTCTTCTTTTTTTTCAAATATATGCCGTGTTTCTTTTATATATATATATATTTACTTTTTTATTTTTTTATAATATTATATTCACTAAAAATTATATCAATATAAATTTCAAATAGGTTTTTAAATGGAATAGAATTAAAATTTGACGAATATAGTAAACGAGTTAGTGGATTCGGGCTGTAACCATGTTCAAATTATAAAAATTATATACCATATCCATTCAACTATATCAGATTCCGATCAAATTCTGATCAAGATCCGATCTATTGACAAACCTAGCTGACACCCTTTTTTTGACAAAATAAAAGGCAAAGGAAAAGAAAAGAAAAGGAATTGAGCGTGGCCAATAAGAGGACAAATCGAGACCCTGCCAATTGATTGAAATATTTTATGACTTGGACTGCGTGGAAGCAAAGCTAGATGTGGGGCTGCTGAATTAATTTGGGAAACTCATAATTCAATGTCGCCAGATACTAATGTTTCACCATTCATGGCAAATATTTATAATAAATTTTTAGCCTTTTTTACTTTTATATTTCAAAAATATTTTTTTCTTACTTCGAATTATTTTTTATATATTTTAAATTATTTTCATAGTAAAAATATTTTTTTAAAAAATAAAACATTTTAATATATTTTTAAATAAATAACACTTGAAAAACGCTTTCGACCGCCTGTAGGCAAAGCAACTCGGTATCGTATTCTTTCTACTACAAGCACGGTGGGAAACGCCAGCCTCTCGTGAAATGGCAATCTAATGGAACCTTTTTTAAAAAAAAAAAAAAAAGAGCCAGGAATCTGGATAAATAACAATTATCACATCCCATGTACCACATGTAAATCATTTAGAGTATTTTTGGCATAACCTATAAGACCAACTCTAGTGGGAAAGTTAAAAAAAAAATCAAAGTTCAAAGACAAAAAAAAATAGCTCTATTTTTTTATTTTCATAGCTCGAAGGGGAGAGCTATATTGAAGAGATAAAATAATATTTATAAGTTGAAGAGTTATTTCTATATGTTTGATAAAAAAAACTACAAAAATTTTAATATATTTTTATGTAAAAAAAATGGTTTTAATTGTACTTGTATTAGTTGTTTATTATTAATAAATAGTAATATCAATATTCTGTATGTTAAAATAAAATTGATTACTCTAAATGGCTTTTTTCCATAGAAGTGCAAATATAAAAAAAATATTATATTTACACTATTTAAAAAACCATACTATTAATTTAGTTTCTCTAAATAGTTTTTTTCCTTGGAAATGCTCTCCATAATGCAATACAAGTTAGATCTCACTAGTCAAAAGTTTAGCATTTAAAATTTAAATATAACATTATCTTTAATAAAATATTTTAATGAATTTTCTCCAGTCAAAAATTAAAAAAAAAATAATTTGTAAAAATCATATCAAACATAATTTTACTCGCGAACTAGATAGGTTAATAGTCTCAAATTTTTAACCCAGAGTAGTCTTGTTGCAATGTTGTAATAATAAAGGGTTTGTAATTTGTACAATAGATTTAAAATTCGAGTTAGTATGTCAATATTTTATAAGAATCTAAAATAATAATAAGATTTTATTCGTTCACTTGTAATCATAAAATATATTTTTCGAATCCAAAATAAAAAAAGAAGAAGAAGATTTAGAGTGTAAATTGTTATGCATTCACCAAAATTTAAGAATATAAATTTTGATTTTTAAAACACAAAGGTTATTTTTTCTCAAAAAAAAAAACTTAGCTATAGAATGATTGGCTAGTTTTTTTTCTCTTTTTTTATCCTGTGCTGCAAAGTGCAAAGTGCCATCTTTTTCACTGCAAAGGACCAGGAGCCAGACAGTACCCGACCACTCACATGCCTGCTTTGAATTGCGTTTAGATTTATAAAAATATATATAATTTTTATTAATAATCTTTTTTAGTATGTTTTTATAGCGATTTGATGTTAAAAATAATATTTAAAAATATATAATTTGAATACCTTTATAAAAAAACACTTAAAAAAACAACAAAATCACTTTAAAAAGAACATAATCTTCTTTTAACTCTTCTCTAAAAAGAACATGCATGGTTGGAAACGGGAGAGCCCTTTATTTTGAGTGTAAAGGAAAGGTTGTTTTTGAGTTTTGACAACTTTTTGCTCCTCTGTGGCTCTGCCACCCAGCCTGGCTCTCTTAAACAGTACACCTTGACCACTCTCTGTCCTGGTCCTGGTCCTGGTCCTGGATAAGGTTTGAAATTTACAGCCAAATATCTGGCTCTCGGTATTTCAAAATCTATCCCTCAAATTTTTGCAGTGCCTGTTCATCGCTATCATAATGAGAATGAGTGGGGATTTGCTCGAGCAAAAAAGGCAAAACAAAAATTATTGGGTTGGTACGAGGCAAAAAAGAAAGGCTATAACCTGTATCGTCTTTAATTCTATAGGGGAAATGGTTGATGATTTGATTCATAGCTTTAATTACGGGAATGTTTAGCTAAATTGATAAGGTTATAGGTTTGTTCTCCAAAGATAACGTGGGTGTTTGGTATCTACCTTTTCTATTTTTTATTTAGATATATTTTATTTTCTCATCAAACTTTTTATATTATCTACCTTTTTTATTTTTTTAAAGAAAAAATCCTAACTATTTTTTTAGTTTAGAGATTTTATTATTTTTATTTTTCATATTATATTTTTAATTTCTTATTTAAAAGGAATTAATTTTTATTTTTTATTCTATATTAAACTTCAAATTCAACCACAATTTTAATTAAACACTTTAATTTTAATTATGAACCACAACTAAAAGTGTTTTTCATAAAATTATATTTTTTAAACTATAGAATTGTTATGAATTTATATGATTGTTAATTTTATGATTGTTAAGATGCTAATTGTATGACCTGGTTGAGATATTTATATTAATAAAAAAGAAAAAAAAAACAATTTTAAGAAGTAAAATTAATAAATCACTGTGTCTCATTCCCACATACGATGCATAGAAGTTTGAGGCTTACCTTGTGAATAGAAAGACGAGAACTCGTTGATAAGTCCAATCCAACTCATGCCCTTGACTGTCAACTGACTACCTTTGACTAGTCTTCCACCATTCAGCTCTCCGCGTGGAGTTTTTTTTTTTATATATATATATTAGCATATTAAAATAATGTTAAAATATAAAAAATATTTTAAAAAAATTAAGAAAATGTTTTTGAAATACAAAAATAAACCGGTTTCCAAGTGCTTTTTTTTTATTTTGAGGAAACTAGATGTGTAAATAAATTGCACAGAGAAATTTTGTTTTGAAAAAAATGGCAATAATTTCCTACTTTTCTTAGTTGACACTAATAATTGTTACTCGACAAAAAAATTATATATACAGTTTTTTTTTTAAAAAATGTTTGAATAGTCATAAAAAAAACATTATGCCATGTTGCATATATTAAAAGTGTTATATAGAATTAATATTTTATATTTTTAAAAATAAAAATCATCCATAAAAGAATATAGATAAATTAGAGGAAAAAAAGCCCTTAGAAAATTCTATGTATAACTAAAAATAATCATAATCAATTTCAAGAACACGACCTGTTTTTATTCGGTGCGTGCTATGGAATGGATGCAAATGATTCAGATGATCGTCGCAGGGAAAAAATAAAAGAAAAAAGAAAAAGGGTTCAGGTGATTAAAAAAATGAAAGGTTTATTTTTTATTTTTTAGCAGATGAATTTCGAGATACTCTGCTCGGCCATGTCCATCTAACCATTTTAAAGTCGAGACTTGTAGATTTTAAAACTCTTGATACGGAAGGAAATAGTGAGAAATTCTGTGTAGTCTACAAATTTTCAAATCAAATGTTTTTATTTTTATATTTTTGTATATTTTTATTTTTATTTTCACTCGGGTATTTATATTCTTGTTTTTTTCTATTTAAGGGCGCGTGGCAGTAATTTTTTCCAATTAAACAAAATCTGTTAAATTGTTAATATTGAGTGATAAATAAACATACGAGATAATGATCATTAAATTGTTAAATGTCTTTGGTGGAGGAACTTTTCAGGGGAAGGGGATGAAACCGATTCTTTTCCCCTCTACTAGCTATCGTTAAAGGAATGTCTTTATTCTCATGCTATCATGGGGGTCAGATTATTTTTTAAAAATATGTTTAAGATATATTTTTTTTTAATTGTGTTTCCTGAAGCTGTTTAAAGAGTAAGTTTTAAATTTTATGATTTAAAGATAAAATAGAAGAAGAAAAACAAATTCAATCAACTAGTAAACTTGTCAAATTAATGAATCGGGTCACTCGAGCTGATACATCAAACTTGTAAAACAGCTAATAAACTATAGTGGGATTAGGATTGGGTTCTTTTCAAGACTATTTTTTTTTTATTTAACCATATAATAACAAAATAAATGATTGCAAGATCAAGCATCAACCCAAGATTGAGATGTCAAAAAAATAATTAAAATATGAAAGAAAAAAAGTTAAACTCACTGGATTTGTGAGTCAAGTCAAATAGTCAAACTTGCAAATAGCTTTAACATGATGAAAAAAAAAAAAAGGATTGAACAAAAAAAAACAAATCAACAAGAACTTTGATTGAGTGATGAAATTGAAAAGTAAAACAAATCAAAAAAGGGTCCAAGCAACAAAGTTAAAAATGAAAATAAAAAAAATATAGTTGAATAGTTAAATTGGAAAGAAAAACTTATATGAAAGTGACAATAATTAAATAAAAAATAAAAATATACGGATTGAAATTTAAAACGACATGTGCGAGAAATTATAATCAAATGACTAAGTTAAAAACAAACATTCATGAAAGGACTGGAAATAAAATGAAAAAAATAAAAGGGTGAGGACTAAAGCTATAAAAGAAACATGGATGAAATAAAGATATTAAAAGAACAATGATTAAAATGAAAAACAAAACACATCAAAAAATGTAATTGAATAACTAAATAAATAAATAAATATTTGTTTTTTTTAAATAATAATGAAATGAGATTCCAGGAACGATGATTAAAATAATAAAAAATAAAGATGACAATTGTATGTTTTAATTGTCAAGAGAAATAAAATAAGGGGAAAATGCCTATTGACGACAATCCTACTACCATGCATCTACGCTCATCATACCATGTGGAATATACCACAATTACGCATCCATCGAGATGACGAATGACCATATTTGATCCTCAAGTGGTGTCACACACCCCGCCTGAGCAAATTAATAAAGTATTTTTATTGTGTGAAACAAAATACAAAGATACAAACATCGTAGAATAATCATTTAACGAGAAATCAATCAACAAGTAATATAGTTTTACTTGCTTTCTCCATTAAGTTATTAAACTCTACTCAAAAAGTAAGTTTATTTAAAAACCCATGGTTATAAAGCTAAATTTGAGCGGGGCTCTGATTTTGATTTTGATTTGTTTTTGTTTTAATATATGATCAAATTAGGGTTGCCCAACAAATTGATTCATAATTTTGTTCGATTTTTAAAGCTAAAATAAAAGGGCATTTTCCAAATAAAACATGAAGTAAAAGTGACTCATTAACAGTTACAAACCTGATAGGTCCGAGTTTACTCAAAAACTTAAGTTGACCCGATAATATAATAGCCTAAGCCTCCTTGCCACGCCAAACTCTAGTGGAGCACGACAAACATGTTTCATAATGCACATCACTTGAAAAATAAATAAATAATTACCATGCAAAAAATTAATTACTTGATAAATTAACTTTGGATATGATTAATATTGTAATATTTAACCCAATCAAAATCAAATATTTATTTTTAAAAATATTAAAAATTAAAATGATTTCATTTGTCATAGGATTACTAGATTAAATTGATTCGATCACCTATTAGTTTAACTCGATAATTTAGTAACCAAAGTACTTTTCTAAATAAAACCTCGGTATACAAAACTAATTTTTAAGCCATGATCTCTAAACCCTAATAAATAATCTCATCACTCACAGCTTAGCCCTACAAACTCTTCTTCTCATTGTTAATCAAGCGGCCACAAATCCATCAGCGCAAAAATCCCTAACCATATGATCTCCTCTACCAGCCGACTCTTTGTTATTCCCCAAACAAGAATCCGACGTGGCACTCGCATCCCCGCTTGTATAAATAGGCCTAAACCTACACCAATAAAAACCACACACCCTTTCTTGTTTCTCTCTTTCAAGATTAGGGTTTTCGTTTTCAAGAAAACACCATGGGCGATCAGAGGCAAACAGGGAAGGTGAAATGGTTCAGTGACCAAAAAGGGTTTGGTTTCATAACCCCAGATGATGGCGGTGATGATCTATTTGTTCACCAATCTTCCATCAAATCTGAAGGTTATCGCAGCCTTGGAGACGGTGAAGAGGTCGAGTTTGAGATTGAAAACTCTGACGATGGCCGTACCAAGGCTGCTAATGTCACTGCTCCTGGTGGAAATCCAGTTCAAGGCATCCGATCCAGCGGTGGATACGGTGGTGGCGGGTATGGAGGTGGAGGCGGCGGACGCGGAGGCCGTGGTGGTGGTGGAAGCTACGGAGGAGGTGGAGGGTACGGAGGTGGAGGTGGAGGGTACGGAAGTGGAGGCGGAGGGTATGGTGGCGGTCGTAGAGGTGGTGGCGGCGGGGGATACGGAGGGAGTGGTGGCGGAGGGTATGGAGGCGGCGGAGGCGGCGGGTGTTATAGCTGTGGGGAGTCAGGGCATATGGCAAGGGACTGTCCACAAGGCGGTGGAGGCGGCGGAGGTGGAAGGTACGGTGGTGGAAGCGGCGGAGGCGGAGGAGGAGGAGGTGGAGGGTGTTACAACTGTGGCGGGACTGGCCATTTTGCTAGGGAGTGTCCTAATAGTGGGCGTTGATTTTAGGGTATGGAGTGGGAATAGTGAAAAGGAGACTTGGTTTTTATCAAGTCTTTGTTTTTTACTAATTTGTTTCCATCTCTTTTACCTTTGCTTTTGCATTTAGTGGTGTCGTCTTTTAGGTGGTCTTTTCTCGGTGACTCATTCCAGTGTCCGGGCTTAATGGGTTCCTTGCTCTATCCAAGTGTCTTGATGTTGTTTTAAGGTTTTCAACGGTGGTGATTGTCTGTCTGTTTGGTTTCAAGTCGTGTTAGAAGGTTTCAAATCGGTATGATGGTGATAGGTCTTAAGTAGTAGGGGGCAGTAGAGAGGGGTTGGATCTCGGCGATGGAAATAATTATCTTTTTCTGAGCTGTAATCTCTCACTGTTTTTCTAAAGTGTTTATACACAATATATATGAATATACATGCTGGTTTGATTCAATGCCTCCGAGCCATCTTTCTCTTTATTTTATTTTCAGAATGTGATGCTTCTTGATTTTTGTATCTTGCTCGAGAAATTGCTTTTTCGACTCTCAAGAGTCAAGCGCCATGAAAGGGAAATGCATTCTTTAATGACCCCCTTTTAATGTTCTTAGATTTTTATTGGCTCTTTAATTGGTCATGTGGGGGCAAATTGCAGATTTGAAGGGGGGGCTGTTTAGACTTTAGACCACTCCCTCTCTCTCTCCGGAGGAAAGATTGAACAGCACAGTGCGTAGAGTAGAGCTCTCGAATAATGCAAAGCTTAAAGTCTCACTAATTATGGGAGCTCCCTGTTTTGTAGTTCCAATGCTGGTCCACTCGTTTTAAGAACCTACTTACTCCTTTGATTAGCAGTTAATCCTAGACATAATGATGCTTAATTAGATTATGTTCGTGGCATTGACGACGGGCTGCAGCGGCGGTGCTGCCATGGCCCACAGCGATGGATGTTTCATGGCGAGAAGAACGAACCGGCCTTCAAATCCACCTGAGAAATGGCAACCTGGTTTTTTCCTGGCGGTGAAGTAATATTTGCACAAATCACATGCCATCTTTGGATTCGAAAAACGACTGCCTTGATTGGCATGGTATTTATTACAATGGGAACCAGTTCAGAGAGGTTGGTGGTGGCATTTGCTCATCAACTGCTGTTCCTATTTTGGTTTTCCTTATAATGATGACAAATCAGATGAATGGGGTCCAAAATACACAGGTTCCTGGTCCTGAAATTAATGTGTTGACCAATCTTGAGTGGCATACATTTTGAAACAAAAAATGCTTAAAAAAGGAACCTTTTACCACTGTAACAAACACCCACTTCAAAATGTTCTCTTGTCAAGATTCACTGTTGTAATGAGGGGGGGGGGGGGATTCAAGGTGGGCCCAAGTAATTCTCTTTGTTGAGCCTGGTGATATTTGTTGTGATTTTGGGAGGGCCCAAGTTGGGCCTTCAAATCCTCTACCGGGCTTCTAGGTGCTGAGAACGGGGTATCCATGGGCCCTACAGCATGTCATACGGAGAGTATAAGTGCCATGATGGCATTTGCCTCCCAGACCGCCGATTTATACTTACCTTGAGAGATGAAGCATCTGGGTTAAGTGGGCTGGCTGTTTCCTTTGCTCGGACATTCGTGAGGTGTGTTTTGTTCTTCGCCAAGTCAGATATACTAGCAGCCAGCATGCACCTCAGAATATATGAATTGGCATATATGCAATTTCTTTAAATTGGCAAAACTTCTTCATCACAAAGGTATCAACATAGAATGCAATCACAACCGTTCCTCAAGGAAGGAGGCCCTCACAGTTTGACTGGTTTCGGTTTTGAAACTATTCTTGATGGCCTCCCTCCTTAGACACCGACACAAGGAGTCAAAGATGAAGATACTCTTTTCAAATTTCTACTCCATTACCAAAAAATTCTTGGGTTTCTTCCATCTGTTTTTGTAAAACTCGGTCGGTTACTCAAGATATAATCACTTTAATAGTGCAATCATTCTTAAAGTGTATACTTTTATTAAAATATATTACAATAATATATATTTTTTTATTTTTTAAATTATTTTTCATATCAACATGTTAAATGATATAAAAATATATTTTTTAATTTGAAATAAGAAAAAAATCTTGCTTTTGATTTAAAAAAAAAATACAAAAATAAACACAAACTCACAATCATTGTTGTCAAAATCGCGAGTTGACTCGTAAAATCATGTAAAAAAATCAAGTCCCATTAAAATTAAAGCAAAATCGTTAAAATCAGTCATAATCATAAAATCGATATATCGGTCCCTTAATTGCTTTACTCCCTTTTCCCTTAACCCCCTATTCTTCTTTCACTTAATTACTTCTTCTCAATTCTCATCCCTCTCCTATCGTCACTGGACCAATAGTCGAGTTACTCTAGTACTCATCCCTCTCTTCCCCAAATCATCATCTCCTTAAAACAGAGATGTTCCATGCTCATGCATATGGTTGTAGAAGCTTGAGATACACATAACACATCTATTTTCTTCATCTTTGGATGTTGATAAGAGTGTGTGACCTAGTTAGTGGTTTAGAGAATCTGCATTTTTGAGAGAGAGAGCGAAGAACTTCTTAAAGAAGGTCGTTTGTGCTGCTTTTATGCTTGAACAAGTTGAACAATTTGGACAAAGATGGGGGGTGAACAAAAGAATCGCAATTTTACTTGTATAAGATTTATTTTATAATATTAAAGCAGTAAGGATCAAGTAGAGAAGTCTCTGCACTTGCATCTCTTGTGAATTAATAACCATTTGCCACATCATGAAGTGTCAAATGCGTTGACCGAGGCTGATTTTAGTTTACATCACACACCAGCTGAATATTTATAATAAATTTGTTAGTTTTTATCTCATGAAATTCTATGGACATAATTATTTTATAATGTATTTTTAAGTTATTTTAAATCATGTATGAACTTTAACTAATGAAGTTTCATGACCATAATTATTTTGTATTGCATTCAAAAATATTTTACTTATGATTTCATGATTTTTCTACTGACATGATTTTAACTATGATTTTACAGTTTTTACACTGAAATATTTTACGTACGATTTTACGTTCCAAGTTCGAAAACGAATTCTGTGTCGTGTCAAAATCATAACCTTACTCATAATTGATTTAGTTTTGCTGTAAAACCCTAACTAATCTACTCAATTTTATTTTTAAATTTTTATTTAAAATGTACGAATGCTCAAACTACATTATTTAAAACAAAAATATAAAATGACATCGTATTAGGGCGAGGCCTGAATTGACCCGGATGTGATCGCACGAAACATATCGACCCAATAATTTTCGTGGTTGACAGCTGCAATAATTTTGACCGGGCGGTCACTACGAACGAACCCAAGTTGGGCATTCAAAATCTACAGTCGGGCTTTTAGGCTATGAAGAATGGGCTTTCAATTTCCATAAGCCCAACAAGACCGCGTGGATTTCTGTTTTGTAGAACCCTTGATGACCGATCAATTTCTGTTCCAAACAATTGAATATTTTGTAACGGTTCTGAACTTCTAATCTCGTGTTTTCCTGGCCTCGGGCAGTGGATGAAGAAAGAAGTTAGATGGAGTAGCCAATAATTTAAGTAACCACGTTTTACTATGAAAAAGAAAAATATTTTTCACATATTCTTACGTTCATGACAAGTATTTAAATAAAAAACTTATAAGAAATAAAAGATATTATAGCATAAGTTATCAAGAAAAAGATGTTTTGGTGGATATTGTTAATGCAAAATATGAATTCCTTTATTCTTAATTAAATTTGAGGGCCAAAAGACACATTTTAACTAGATAATTAAAATAAATATGGCTGGATCTACTATTTTTAAATCACTTCACAGGCAAAAACTAAACCAGAGAGCTCGTGTCTCCCTCTCGAACATCATTGTCTTCTTGTCTTTCGAATAAAGGAGGAAACCGTGTAAGAACCAAACCAATCTTTACAGAAAAGACATGAAGCTTTGTCTTTCATGGGGGCCGCATGCTCTTGTAAAGGGATCAAAGTCTGTCACCAGAAGCAACTTTGAGCAAGTTGTTGACTTATAAATAGATGGCAGATGATGATTAGATTCCCACATCACACACTACATGGGGATCTAGCCAATTCTATCAGCCTTATTCACTCAAAAAAACCGAGCAACCGCAGCCTTCGATCCTGTCGTCATTTATCCATCTTTCTCTTCTTTTTAATCACCAGGGACTTGTCTGGTTGGCTTTTATCACCTGCTATAATCGTGGAATGAGCTGGCGGAGAAAGTAACAAGGTCGTGACGTTGTTGCTCGACATGTCATTTTCTCGATCGATCGAAGCACCTCCATGTCTTGTTCCAGGGGGGAATAAGCAGAGGTTTGAGGCAATGAGATGAAAAACTGAAGAATTATGTTCTGTTAAATTCTCACCTGATGGGCTGATTGAGTGGTTTGTTTTTAATCAAGATTTAAATATCTCATAGTGATCTGCTTAGTTCCAGTATACAGAGGTGGAGCTCGAGTGAAATAGAAAAATGCAGATAACTTGTAAACTCTAGGAAGGGTCTTACTGAAGAAACCCTGAAATATAAGGATGAAATTTGTATTTTAGAAGGGTCTTTCAAAGAGAATACGGATGAGAATAGCAATCTCTCGACATCGACTTCACTTTTCCACCCATAGTTGTGGTCTCCGACTTCATATATTTGGACCTGGTGTGTGAAAACCAGTCGAGGTTTTAATTAGAAAGCATAGAACAAAGACTCGACAAGTGACTTTATTTGATCTTTTTATCCAACAGACTTCATTTATTTATCGACTCTTGTAGAATGACTTGCAAAAGGAGAACGACGAAGGCTGAAAGTAGATTCTTGGACTAAGCGAGGTGCTAAACATTTCGGCAACTCATAGCTAGAAGTTCACATTCAAGAATTTCATACAAACTATTTTTTCTCTCTTAGAACACATAACAACTCTCTAAAGCAGAATGAAGACAGATAATTATGATAAAATAGGATGGAGCTTGTATGTTTATGAGTACATGACAATTCTGACTAGCCAACCACGTTGTGATACTTTTTTTACCATCTCTGTCCATGGTCTACCAAGCCAGCTGATGAAGATGGAAAGGCCCTCGATCAAAGGGAGGAATTCAGATGGCCATGAGAGCTTTGGAGTTAGCATTTTTCGAAGTGGCCAGAATCAAGGGCTGTGAGTATGGTTGAGTGGGTGGCGGAGAGGTGGAGGAGCTGCTGTGGCGTTTAGGTGTGGCAATGGCGGCGGCATTGTAGGTGGGCACTGGTAACACTTTGTGAAAAGCCCAAAAGTATTAATTTGGTGTACGAAATTTGTAACGCTAGCCCATCCACCAAATCCAAACCCAACAATCAGAACCCACACCACCACAAATGAATTCATCATGTATGTCCCTACCCATCTCCCCATGAACTTTGGTGGCTGCTCCACCGCATTCTGCAATCACAAGAACACAAAGTCACACAACGCCGGCCAAATTGCAATACTGGGTCAATAATGATTCGTATCAGAAGGGCTTGCACAGAAACTTTCTGTTCTTGTGTCCTCAGGGTCCCATATATTTTAAATGTACGTTACTGCTTGTTACTGTAAGGCCTATAAAAGGTCCATCAAGACAAGACAATTTAATAGATAGGAAGAACCAGGTACGACTAGATACTCTGCCTCGTTGGGGCAGCGCATATCTCGTTCATTCATGCAAGCCAGTTGGATCATCATCGAACGGCTTGAATGCAAAGTATCATGATATGAGATGGCTTTGTACAGTATGACCCTATTTATATCATTATCTGTCTAGGAGAAAGGTCCGGGTCTGGTCTGCTACAATGTGACCGCTCGCTACTATCTGCATTTTTTCTTGCTGTTTACAGTTTACACATCGCCATTAGCCCTGGTTAACGATTTTTTTGGCTGACATTAATTAATGAGTTTTAATTCTTCCGCTGATGCTGTTCAGTCAAACTCTATCCTATCGTGTCTGCCAAAAGCTGGGCATTCTCCACGTCGGTCTAGGTTTAGTACGAACCGATGAGATGTATAGTAAAGCAGAGCTACTTGGCAGAATGTAAAGATAGAAGGTAGAGAGTACCTCTCTAGCAGCGGATGATTTGAAAGTGAACATGTGGGCTAGGGCAGGGATGATATAGACTGTGAAGCTAACCAGAAGCGATCCAACAGTGGAATTGATGGGTCCGAAAAACGGGAAGATGATCGCTAGAAACCAGATGGGAATCACCACCGGCAATCTGGCTGCAGCCCTTTTGCACAGGCTCTTGCATTCATGCATCCCGATTGCTTTCTCCCACACAAAGTATAGCGGCGTGCATGCAAACCCAAATGTTATAAACTGCAAGCAAACACAAGCTCTTGTTATTTGTTTATCTATGAGTGTGTGTATGTATGTATGTATGTATAAGCAAAGTGTATGCGCATGCCTGGTGGATGAGCATCAAAATGACAGCCATGTCCCTGCTGGGAGATCTTGGGAGAAGAGCAAAGGCATTGGAGTGATTGAGAAGCATGTCACCGAATGCCCAGTATACTGCAGCAGCTGAAGGAAGTGTCAGCGTCAGGACATACAGAGTAGCCAGTAGGTATATGGCCTTGAATTTCTGAGGCTTCCACATAGCGTGCATTATTTCCCTGTCTCGCAAAAATCCATCTCTTTAGTTAAATCTGCTGGACTCATAATAACATTTCTACCAGACTAGAGAAGGAAGGGAATCGTTCCTATTATGGGACACAGGCTACGAAGATTTTCTTCTGCTATCATTTTTACCAGCCTGATACTTCTTCAAGCCTCTAAATTTCCTTCAGGCCTGAGTAATGTTAGATTTTCCCTAATTAAACGGTAAAATTATTTGTTTTTTTTCCACATCCCTTTTTCTTCATAGCTTGTAAACTAGTGAAAACCCTTAGATCCCATCAGCAATCATTTTTGCAGGCGTTTGATCGGACAAGCTCTAGCTAGGACAACAATAGCATCTGAGATCGAAAATCAGGATTCTAACGAAGTTGTTCTTGCTTTAATGGAGAAATAAAGGAGGTGTTGGACAAATTTGTCTTTATCTTTTTACCTCTCAACCAAAAATCTAACACAGAGGAATCTCTGATAAAACTACTGGACCCCTCATGGCATCTTCTCATAATAAAAGCAAAAGCAACAGATAGAAAAGATGATTGGCTTTCTACATTAAAAAGGATGCAGCAGGGTTTCCCAATGAAACAGAGACCTTTTGCCTCCCACGCCTAAGGAGGGCAATTTGGGTATTACAAAACCAGCCATTAAAGCTCACGCATAGAGGTTAAGTGGTCATTCTCACAGTGACGTTAAGCCCTTGTGCATTTCATTCTTATTTCCCTCTTCATTTACGACCAAGGTCAAAAGAAAAGAACAGACATCATTAAACACAATTCAAATAAATGTAGAAACATTAATTTTGTAAATAACGTAGACGACACGAATTATAAAACAAGGTTTGTCTTACACAGTAACGGCATGTCCCCCAAATGTGTAGAGAATGTTTGTGGCCCCAGTGAAATATAGCACTATTTTGGCTGGGCCCGAATGCTTCACACCCTCCACCTACACATAATCGCTCCATTAATGGCCATCATGAACACATCATAATATTTAATTAAGAGCTTAGCGAAACACATTATTATAATTCTTGGCGATAAATAGGACAACGAGGATTTGGTCATGCAGAGTTCAAGGACAACGAACATGTGAACGACAGGTTGTCCTAAGGTGATGGGAAACGTGTCATGGTTCTATTGCATGGAAAATTCATGCATTCTTTGTTTCGTCCTTGGCATTTAAAATGGCGAGGAAGCATGCTACCAGAAGAAAAAAAAAGAGAGTAAAAACGAACAAATCAAAATGGGGCGAGTGTAGAACTAATTAATCACCTGGCCATGAAGAAGGGAAGCAATGGTGAGGTACCAGGCAGTGTAAGTGGTCATAACGAGGCCAAGGAACGACCACATTCTGTAGTTGTGAAATGAAGGAATGAACACTGTGGTAGCACAGCAAGCCCCGAAGATGTAAGTCCAGGTCCTCTTGTCCAGATTGTCGTTTATGTAATATATATTGCTGCAGCATTATTAAAGAAAACCAGTGGTCAGGCTGGCGATTCCTTACTGTGGAGAGAGTTCCATATTTAATTGAAATTGATCGAGGAAAAGTTAAGGCAAGAGTTAAAGAGAGGGCAGGTTTTATATTCAGAGTGTCAATCACCTTGCACAAGCTATGAGTTGAATCACAGATCCAAACAGAAGAAAAGTGCAGTTAAAAGCCAGCCCCACGTTCCTCCAATATTTTCCGAGGAGCCCATCAAGAACTTCAAACCACTGTTTTATCGAGAGATGTAAAATTAATTAACACACAGAAAAACATGGTTGAATCCATGTTAAGACATGGATCAACATGTTCTAGGAGTATAAGAAAATTTAGTAACTGATCACTGACCTGGATGACATGGTTCCTGAATTCAACCTTCTCTCTTTCTTTTCTTGTTCTGTATTCTACGTATAGTACGCTAATTAGATAAGCTGTCCAGCTGCCCAGCAACCCATAGAAGAGCTGGAAGCAGATGCCTGATAGCATCCCCAGCTGAGAAAACGAGTAGGGCAATGTAAGCAAAACTTGAGCCACCTGGAAAAAATAGAGGAAGAAATTAGCAAGCGAGAAAACTCATCACTAATTAGAAAAGAATTGATTTCCTACACCCATGAAAGGAAGATTGGAGGAAAAAAAGAAAACCTGATTTGAAGCACAGCTAAACCAAGCATCATAAGCAGAACCACCATGCCATAAGAACTTAGAGAACCTTGCTTTCATGTCATTAGGCTTCCCTTCAGTCTCCATCTCCACATAATTACCCACTATCACTGTCTCCACAACCTTATCAGTAGCCATTCCTCTTCCTCCTCCACTCTCACTCTCACTCTCACTCTCACTCTCACTTATTATTAAATCAAGCGGTGACTTTTATAGCACTACCACAGATAGCTAGGGTGCAAACAGTGAAGAAGGGTTTTTGAGATTGGAAATGGAAGTGAAGAGAAGCATATTGCAGGAGTGCTCTATATATACAAGACAGGAGATGAGTTCTTGAAGGGTGGGAAAGGCCGTGTCTGAAAGGTATTTTAGGTAACCGGGGTTTCGGGAAAAGAGTAAAATCAACTTTTTGGAGCTTTAAAGTTTTTGTGTTTCTTGAAGAAATATTTTGGTTTTTTTATCCCCCCCTTTTTTGTTTATAATCTTGATCAGGCTGGCAAATCAGCAATTACGATCTATTTAATAATCTAAAATGTAAAAATACATTTTTTCATAATTTTTATGGTATAAAACTAAGCTCTAAAATAATATAAAATGTAAAATTTCATTTTTTTCATAATTTTTATGGTATCGGCATCAATAATACATCAATCCATATGAGTTGATCTAAAAACATGACATATCATCTTATCAATAGAGTTATTAAATTGATATCACGGGTTGATTCAAGTATAAAAAAATCAAAATTCTATTCTATTATATTATTTAATAAGAAATCTTGTCGAAGTTGATTTGATTGACTCCACCAACTGTATTATTATGCTCATTTAAAATAATTTCTACACAATATTTTACAACCCGTTTCATGTTAGATCTAAATTAACCGGGTATTGGACCAGCCCGTTACCCGACCCGGTCCGATAACATCGCTCGGTAGAGGAGGTATAAAAAACTCTCTCTGTTCTCTGTAGCACGATTGCTTTTCTCTAAAGCGTCGTGATTATTTGGAGAGCGTGAGTGGCTTCTCCGCACGAGTGGGTCTCCACGCTTCCCGAGTTGATTATTGTTGGGGTTTTCTACATGCCTAATTTAAACTATAGTTAATTTAATCTCCATATATTTGTTTTCTGCTCACATTGGCGCTATTACTGTTCAACGGTGATCGGATTTTAAAACATAGTTTTTCACATGGACTGTGCACAGGGTACAAGATTCTTCACATGTACTGTGCATTAATTGATGTACCATTATTTTAAAGTATTCCATATTTTTCAAATACAGTAAAAAAGGAAAAAAAAAATCTTTTCAGCTCTTTTATTGTTTGCCTTTCAATTTAGTGTCTGTTTGTTTGTGATAGTGGTTGTAATTATTTTTAAAACTGTTTTTTTTCAAAAATATTTAAAATAAAAAAATTAATTTTTTAAAAATATTTTCAAAAACAAAAAAGGTTTTTGGTATAAATTACACTTACAAAACTTTTTTTTTTTTTAAATATGATTTCTTTCTAAAAATAAATAATATTATTTTAAATTTATCTGGGTTATCTCGAGTTAACCGTATTCAACTTGTCATTCAAATTTGTGATGATAACTTTGTAAAATAACAAGCAAGTGTGGCTTAAACAAAAATATTTGTACAAGAACAAGGTGCATGGGGGGAAGAAAGAAGATGAAAAAAAGAAAATAAGCAAGGGAAAATGTGAAGAGAAATTATAAGAAAGTAGACCGCATGATTGCAGCCAAACGGGCGTGGTCGCTTTACAAGAAGAAGAAAGCTGCTTTTATCACATGGCCTGAGCTTTGTGAACTCGAGAAGCCACGATTATCTCTCTCAAGCCCAAACCCCAAAATTGCCTATTCAAATGCATGGACTTATTCACTTGTATAATCATCAGCATTAAGAACAGATAGACAGACCAACCAGTGGAGACTTGCTAGATCACGTCTATTTGGAAACTGTTTTTATTTATTTATTATTATTGTTCTTGTTCTTGTAATTCTGTGGATAATTGCCAGTATTCCTCCCTGACTGACAGGAGGTGTGATATCAGAGAAAATGAGAGAGGGATATAATTATGCGAGGAGTATTTTCTTCACCATTCCCCCCTTCTTTTTGAAAATGAATTAGGAGGAGTCACCTGGAGAGATCATTGATTAGCTTTCACATCATGATTATTTTGTCTTTTTATATATTAATTAGAAAGAAAACACCCACCACACCAATTGCTGAAATTATTAAGAGAAAAGCATGGCATCTGATCCAGGTGTAAAAAAAGCTTTGTGGAACATATTCATGGGGTTTGCCGGGGCTCCATATTTATCAATTCGTAGTCGAGGTCATGCTTTCAAGTCACTGGGACCAGAAACATTCTCTGCGAACTGTGTCTCCTTTGACCACCCTCTACTGCTGCATGCTTGTTTGCATTTACCGTCATCTTTGTCCTCCATCACACCATCCAAGCATTTCGAATGTACAGAGACTCTAATCTCTGTCGTGTCTATCTATTTTGGTTCGAATGACTTTGTCCATGGGCCGAGCAATGGCGCCGAGGGTTTTTAACCATTTGCTGGTGTAACATTTACAGTCTTACAGCAGTGATTCTTCTTTATTCATCAAGCAGCTCTAACATGTGAATCCATTTTCTTGGAAAAATTGTGGAACCTACCAAATCACGTATAGCTAGGGCACTGTACGTTTTCAAGTGTGAAATAGTTTTCATCTCATAAGCTGGTCCAGGGCTGGCTCTCTCAAACTGATAGATTGAGCACTCGAGACATAGGAAGATGGAGGGTCCTGATCTCTTATGATTGAAACTATATAACATTATGTAAGGACAACATCGCATGCTGATTAATTATGCTAAGACTGTGCCTTAGAAATGTGTTTTGTAGTCACTAAATAGGGGGGGCACCAGACAAGAGATGAATCATTGGATTTTCTGTGATAATTCTGGTCAAGACAGTCAAGTTTTCCAAAATGAACTTCATCAAGCTCAAACCATATCGTTATAATGGACACAAACACGAGCGAACTAATGATCCAGAATCAACATGTTATGGAATTTAGCGCGCCATGCCTGCAAAAAGTAGATGAATCACAATCAATGGCGATGAACAATAAGGATACAAAACATATTGGGTATAACGGCTTTGTTTCTCCTCGAGGGAAAGTTAATCATAATCATCAGCTAACTTGCACCGTTAATCCTCTCTCAATGATGTGAATGCCACCTTAGACGAAGAGATGGTATTTTATTTTGGTGGCCAGATGCTGAGAGATTTGCTCCGAAGAATTCTGCAAACCGTTTCTCTCCAGCAATGATTAAGGTCCCCAGCTTATCAAACTTTAGGCGTTGAACTCCTTCTACAGTATATGAACAGTTTTTATGAGTTTTCATTTTCTTTTATCAGAAAAGCATCCTAAAAGAGGCACTAGATCATAAACTACATTGACTTTGGATGCTGCCCTTGTTGATCTGATGATTTCTAATCGTGGTCAACCCCATCACTCGAGCATCAGCTGCCCACATTGATTTTTCGAATCCGTTTAACAGCGAACACCATGATGCAAACCTCCCTTTCTGGCCTCCATTTTGGTGGCAGATTTTAGAATCAAAGAATCCTATACTGAAAGAGCATGTTCACTTTGTGCCCCCATCGCTACGCCATTAAAGCTGCATTTCTGGTCCAAAGCACAATAAAGTTTTTCGATGTGTCTTATTACAGCTTCTTAGCCTCTGATATGACTCTATATTCCCTTTTCTTTCCCTTTCTTACTTGTCCGATTAGTTATGATGGTAGATTCTATGGCCTCTGGTGCAAGGAAATGTTTCACCCACGTTTTAACTTGATTGTCCGAAAAAACATAGTTTCAGGACATGCTGTTCTGTTTCGATTATTTAATTATATGTTTATTCACTACTGGAATACAATTTAGTATTAAATAATAATATATATTCTTGAAGTGTGTGTGTATATATATATATATATATATTATATTCACAAGAATGTAAATATTCTACTTAAATATATTTATACAATAAAAACATATATCCCGAGTTAGCTTTTAAGATAGATTTAGTAATGTTTATATTCTATTTATTATCTATTATATAAAACAATTATCTAAAAATATCCGAGACAATATCCACTAGGTTAATATTAAATTATCATCTTTATTTTATAACGTAATCTCACTTATGATACTGTTTTTGATTTGACCATTGTTATTATTACTACTTTGTTGTCAAACATAAATCAACTACATCTTCAAATGTCATTATGATGTTTATGGTCACGAATTACAAAACATGCTATTAGGACCTTTTCTTTTTTCCTTTAATCATCAAATTATTCAAAAATTTTCTTTTACATTGTCTATTCTCAACTTTGTGAATAGTATGCTTTTTATAGGTATTTTTTTCTTATCACAAACTTCACCAATTTTTTTTATTAAAAAAATATACTTAGCATGATAAGCAAACTCATTTATCATTTTGTTATTATTTGAGAGTTTGATTGTGGTTGTTTTTGAAATTATTTTTCATTTAAAAATTCACTAAAATGGTTTTTCTTTTTTAAAAAAATATTTTTGATATTAACACATGAAAATGATTCTAAAACACCAAAAATTTAATTTATAATAAAAAATAAAATAAAAATATTTTTTAAAAAATAGTTTTAAAATTTCACAGGCCTCATTCCTAAAGTTTACAATGTGGGACTTGACCCACCTTCATGACTGTAATCCTAAAAAGAAATTGTTGTCTTGCAGTCTGAGAAGTTTAGAGAAGTGACCACCGCCAACTCTATAGCCTTGCCCAAAATTAAAATGGGCTACTATAACGGGCTCCTCAAATAAGGCCCCATTTCTAATGGGCCCACAAATGAAATTATCAAGGCAACTTTTTTTTCCTCCAACTTTATTCTCTCCTTGCTTGAACCATTATTCAGCTAGGCTTTGAACTGCCCCCTAAAACTGAAACCATATCAGATAACAGCGGTTCACTATTTACCGGTGACCGGAGCTACAGTCTCCGATCAATACTCCCTGATAGATTATTGACATTACGAGTTCCTTGACGGTCTCTATTTCCATATAATTTTCACAAGAATTAACATTATTATTATTATTATTATTATTATTATTATTATTATTATTATTATTATTTTGTTTCTGGTGCGCGCGCGCTGAGGAATTGTTTGCAAGGGAAGTAAGAACCGATCGCTGAACCTTGTTTGTGAAAGCAACCGTGATCTTGTTGGTTTTCCTTGCTGTGCTTGAATTTCTGTTCAGATCACTGCATGAGGTTTACTGGCATTTAGTACAGACCAGATTCATGGATAGCAGCAATACTATGTTGATGTAATGATCTTAAAATCTCTACTGGTGAGTCTGTGATCCAAGTCTGCAGCATATGATCTCATGAAAATAATGCTAGTGTAATCCCCGAAAATAAATAGGAATATCTCTGGAAAATGAAGCATGAATCTTCGAATTCCTTGCTACCCTCCCTTTTTTTTCCTGGCCTAAATGATTTTTAGCCATTTTTGCTTCAATTCAAAGCAAAAGGTTAAAAAGAAAAGATACCAAACGGGCCTTGAATATTCGTATTTGAAACCCGTATCCGGCCCAAATCGTAGGGATCACCCCGCATTCCAGCCTGCTGACAGTTTCCACAAGTCCATTAACACCAGGAAAACTGTAAAATAAACCGCCAAATATAAAAAAAAACAGTGAACAGTCAACTTCCATGACCACATGAAACAAAGCAAAAAAGTCACAAGCTCGCACCCTTGACAAGAAATAAAGTGAAGTTCTTTACTCACTCTCTAACGCAAAAACCTCTCCTTTCACAAATCTTCTTGATCTTCCCCAATCTTTCATGGATCATCTCCTTCTTCCTTACACTCTTTTCATTCTCATCTCACTCTCTTCTTTCTCTGGTAACTTTCTAGTTAACTTCAGGAACCTTTTTTTTTAATCTTACAAATTTAAAACTGACCCAGTTTCTTGATTTCTTGGTTCTTCTTGCAGGAGTAGAGCCGATTACTTTCAAATTCATCAACAAGTGTAGGCACACGATATGGCCTGGTTTGCTATCTGGCGCAGGGACAGCACAGCTCCCTACAACAGGGTTTTACCTCAGTAGCGGTAAATCAAGAGCAGTTAAGATTCCGATATCTTGGTCGGGTCGGGTCTGGGGTCGGACCTTTTGCACCCAAGATTCGACTGGAAAATTTTCATGTGTCACTGGTGATTGTGGGTCTGGTAAAGTTGAGTGTTTGGGTAGCGGTGCCCAACCACCGGCCACGTTGGCGGAGTTTACCTTGAACGGTGCTGATGGGTTAGATTTTTATGATGTAAGCTTAGTGGACGGTTATAATTTACCTATGCTGGTGATCCCTAAGAAAGTGACACGTGGAGGTTGTGGCGCGACGGGGTGCTTGATTGACTTGAATGGCGCGTGTCCGAAGGAATTGAAGCTTTCCGCAGCGGCAGGTGGTGGGAAGGGTGCGGTGGCGTGCAGAAGCGCTTGTGAAGCGTTTGGCGATCCGAGGTTTTGTTGTAGCGAGGGGTATGCTACGCCCGACACGTGTGGACCGTCCGTGTACTCCTTGTTTTTTAAACATGCTTGCCCACGTTCGTATAGCTACGCGTATGATGACAAGACCAGCACGTACAACTGTGCTGGTACAGACTACGATATCATATTCTGTCCATTGCCTTATACCAGGTAAATTTACTAATTTAACTTCTTCAATGATCCTATTCTGTTTGATGATCTTGTGTTTATTTGAGGATAGCTGAGTAATTTTACTAGTGTTAGTGGGTTGACTAGCTGTAAAGTTCAAGAAATTTCGGGTTTGTGTTTGTGGATATGATTAGTAGACAGGGAGATTATAATTGAGGAGTGATAGTGATGAATGATGGACCAAATTAATGTTTGAAAGGAGACAATTTATTAGCAACCACTAATGATTTTACCTATTTAACTACCAAAAAACAAAACAAAAGAGATGATATTGTCAATTTGCTACAACAGTTAGTCGGGGGTCTGGTCAATGTCTGCTCAAGTGTGGTTGACCGCATAATTCAGAAATCATTTTGGAAAGAAAATATTGTGGTGGAATTGTCTCCTTCGACGGTTCACGGAAATTCTTGATACAGTCGACGTGGTAAACAATAACGATCGACATTGTAGATATAAATGTGAATGTTGTGGCTTCCAATTAATGGCCAAACCACTTTCAGCTGATTACTTTACGCTGAAAGAGGCAGCCTTGTATCAGGGAACTTAATGTATTTCATTTTAAAACTCCAGCCAGAAATTGCTGGCACTGCGAAAAGATGGGGTGGAGCTCCCACTTGTGAACAAGACGATGATGTACCTACGAAGCCATGGTTCTTCATCTGCAGGTGTGGTTCAACATCAATTTCTTGCCGGTGCAGCCTCTATTGTAACGGCACTTTTGCTCTTTTGGCCACCTTTATTGCCCCTGTGACTAACTTTGGCCTGGTCACTTTCAGGCAGATAGTTGCCTTAAATCCCAGCTCGTGATGGCTAGGGTTCCTGTTTCTCAATGCTGCACCGCTCTCCGTCAGCATTTCTTAAAGAACAGGTGATGATGATTGGTTAAAGACGTCTGTCTGGCTTATTGATTGTTGTAAGAAATCTTGTAAATTTCTTCCTCTGTATGCACTTAGCTCTTTGTTAGGCATACATTTTGTATAGTTCATGTGATATGGAATGCCTGTTCTATATCAATTTGGCAAATGATTTTGACCTTTTGACCTGACAAAATGTTTTACAATCAAGTGATTGTATCATCCCCGAAAGTCCTGAAGGAGAAAGCGGCGGTTACGCTATAGATTTTACAGCAGATGTTGGCATTATTAAGTCACATCACTGAATTGAGGCGTTTTTTTCTCTCGCGTTGTTTAAAATTTTGAACTGTTCATATTGCCCCAGAGATTTGAATTGTTTAGCAGAGCAGATCAATAAGATACTATTCACCCCATCAGAATCATTGCCAATGAGGTTGGAGAGTTTAGAAGATTTTACTTCCTTCGACGCGCACTGGATCCACACAGTGAGCGGCCGGTCTAAAAAGAGTGGAACTTGGGAATCGGATTGCTACAATACGTCTAGAGTATGATAAAAACCATGTCAAGTCTTAACACGTTATGTCTCAAATTCTAATCCTAATTAAGGACAGAGACAATAAAATTCATATGGACTTGTAGGATTAGGATTGTAATTAATGCTTCACCCATCAAAACAAAGACATGTTCCATATGTAAATAGGTGCGTAGACCTTTATTTGCGTGTCGTATTGTGTTACTTTGTGAGTTGCCGTGTGTTTTGAAGGCTAGGTGTGCTTGGGATTCAGGTTCCAGGAAAGTATTGAGATGGTGACCATGTCCAGCCAATAAGGTTATAAAATGACCACCAACGGCTTTTCCAGTGCATAATCCTAATCGCTTCAAATCTATTAAAGTTGATTAAAACCTAATTGATGCGTCCACATATCTGGCACCAACCCCTCCCTCAAGTATTATAAGCCTATGAGGTAGGCCAGTTTGGAAGACTTTGAGCCTGGCACTGCGGCCAAACCGCTTTTGCTGAATTTTTTTTTTAAATGAATATGTTTTGGTATTTTTAGATTATTTTGATGTGCTGATGTCAAAAATAATTTTTAAAAAATAAAAAAAAATATTATTTTGATATATTTCGACACGAAAAGCACTTTAAAAAGCTACCGCAACCGCTCTCCTAAACAGGCCTTTACTTCCTTCGACTCCCACCAAGATTCAAACCATTATAATCTCGGAGCTATACACTCGAGGTGTTATGCATTGATCCACAAGGTCAACGATTATGATAGAATCCATGTTAAGTTGCTGTAAAGTGGCGGAAATTATAATCCTTATAAAGAAAATTCTTTGTGGGCTTAAGATTGGTTTGGCCTAAAATGAAAACCTTGAACGATCACGACCATTGCTCATACTTTGCCTATTATAATTCAAACATTACAGTTACCAGGGAAAAAAAGTCCGAACCCAGTTTGCTTCCTTTATATTTCATCTTTATTGTATATATATATATATATATATATATATATCGAGAAAAAAGAGAGAGAGGAAGTCATTAGACAAAAATGAAAAAAAGATGGAAAATATTTGGGTATTAAGAGTCTGACTGGAGTTATTTTTTAAAATATTTTTAGTTCAGAAATATATCAAAATAATATTTTAATATTATTTTTTTTAAAATATTTTTGACATCAACATATCAAAATCATATTAAAATAATATAAAACATCAAAAAATAATTTAAAACAAAAAAATTAAATAAAAAATTACATGTTTTTAATTTTTTTTTTAAAATACAATATCAAATAAGCAATTTAAACCGTTACCTTTAAAAAAAACAGATATTGGTACTAATGTGTTCGACCAAACAAAACGATTCCATCGAGATGGTTTAGAATAGTTATCTTACCGAAAGCCTAAAACCTGACTTTTAGTGGTTAGAGTTCGAGCCTAATAAGTTAATTAAAAGTAAACAGGCCAGGCATGTTAGTGCTTTTTTTTAGGCCGGGTGTGAAGGCAAATCCTCGGAGGCTCAATGCTTTGCCTCTTTTTATATTATTCTTCAATTCTTTCTTTGTTTGTTTGGAATTAATTTCAATGTGAATAAAAATATCGTCTATTTTTATCATATTTCTCAAATAAAATTATATTTTTTTATAATAATACTACTTTATGAATTATTATATATGAATATAATATGCAAAATCTATTTTTAAAAAACGTGGATAACAGCGGTAAATAGTGCCATTAACTCAATGCAGCTTCCCACCATATACTCGCACAGTTGTATTCAGAACCTGAAAGAAGACATTCATTCCAATGTCCAGTTTCAGAGCAATATATCCATGGAGGAAACATGGTCTGTTCTGGGAGTAGAGCATAACAGATTTTACCCTCTTGTTCATGATTCTAGCAGCACATCATTGTAAGAAGTTGAAAGAGTTAGGATCATCAATTGGTTGCTGAGAGAGTGGGAATTGGATGAAATTAAGTAAACAGTGAGGATGTCACAAGGTCTGATTAGACTCCAAAAACCTGTCGTCGTGTAATTCAGCAGACGTCAGGTTCCAGGAAAGTACTGACAAAGTGACAATATCCAGCTATTTAGGCTCTGGAAAAAAAAGTGTTTTATATATTTAACAGTAGATTGTAAATCCTGCAAAATCTAGCGAGGGGAATAAGCTAGCTGCAAATATATGCTAACAGCTACAGGAAGTCTCTAACAGCATATCAATTTGTGGTGTTGGCTTCAGATACGTGCCTTAAAAAATGAAGATTCGCAAACATTATCAGACAAGAAACCAGCAGAGAAATTTACAATCTCACATATATTCGAATATGGATACCAAACTGAGTTCCATATACCGATTAAAAGAAAGCAAATATTTTGCCAGAGTCTTGAAACTCGGTACTAAAAGAAGAGTATAGCATAGCATGAACTATAGTCGAAACCTCAATTCATGAATCAGAAAGGATAAAATAATCAATACACCTGTTGGATGCTGCTTAAGAGAAGACAGGAGATAGAACTAAAGCTACTGCATCATTTCTAGAGGCATTTTATGGAATCGTTGAAACTGGTGTAGGCCACCAAGGGAGCGCGATTGGCAAGACTTTGAAGGAGTATTCGTCCTTTTCATATAGAGATAGACTGATGATTTCAAACTCTCCGCTTTGTATATTACAGAAGATGAAGTGGGGAAATAAGAATAAGCACACCATGTCCTTATTGCTTGGGTGGAAAGCTGCTGCCTTTGGCGCGAACATACTCAGAGATGACATGCTAACATGGCGAAGGTCAGGGTCCTTGCAGATTATGTTGCCAAATAAGATTTTGTTTGTCAGGGTCATTCTTCTACTCTCATAGTCCCTGAGCTCCCAGACACTCAAATTATCATCGTCATCGCCAACAGTTGCATATTGCAAACGCATGTACCGCAAAAAACCCTGGCATGTCCCAAGACATTCGCTACGATTGATCCAAGGGTCAGACCGTGACAGTACAATTTCAGATCCATCGATGAAAATAGTTTGACCATCATTAAAGGGGTCATAAGCGACAACATCACTGCCATTGTACCAATGCAACTTTCCATCAAATGCGACAACATTGAGGAAAGAATCGTACTGCCGACCGGACAGAATAAATTCATTCCACTGTCCAGTTTCAGAACAATATACATCCATGTAAGCGTCAAGCTCTGATATTGGAGTAAACTGCAGCACCCTGAACCGCACCTCGTATTCTTGTCCTTGAACATCCCGTCTCGGAGAATTCGGCTCACAAACCAGCCCGGAAAAAGCCGAGTCGTCACGTGGCGTATAGCTTATTCTTTTGGGAGGCGGGGGGAGCAGAAGCCACTTCTCTGTAAAGGGATTGCAGATATATTGATTGGTGGCATTGTAATTCTCGTCAGTTGCCAGGCATAATAGCAAGTCATCGCATGATGCCTTGACAGCAACGAACTTTTCTTCCTCTGGAAGAAATTCTAATGTGTATAGATTCTCCTCGAACTCAACATTAGGAGTAAGCAAAATAATACCAACTTCCTGATCTTCAATTTCAGTCCGAATGAAGACACTGGGGGGGCACTGGTATGCAGCATCATAATCACAGAATTTCTTCTTTTCACTGGTATGGTGGGTTTTAAATCGGGCAATAAAAGAACGAGTAGGGATTAAAGAACACCACCGTTTGCAGACCAACATGCAACGAATAGCAGATTTTGCGGTTGGAAGACGAAGTAGAATTCCAAGCAGCAGATCATCCGTTAGATCATCCATCCTCACAGTGACATTATTCAGAGTTTTTGCTGTTGATGATGGTAACTCTCCTCTTCTTTTTCCTTCTGTAACCATCTCTTTCGTCAGGATTTTTTGCTTCTTTCCTTTGTACGTGCAGTAAGGATCCTTTTAGGTTCCGGATTAATTTTGGGTGAAGCGGTGGGGTATTTATGGCGGGGAAGTTTCCTGTTTTTTCACGGCTATCTTTGATCTCCTTCCTGCCCACGGCTTTTAGTCCAGAAACCAAAAGAATAAAGTGTTTGATTTAATTTTAAATTCTACATCCAAAGAATTCCTATTCTATATGTAATGTACTGATAATATAGTTATCCTTCGAATCTCTATGATTATCTCTGGATACTATATTCTAAATTTAAATTCATGAGACTCCGAGAATAGATATTTCATCGTTTTTCTCCTATACAAAGATCAGGCTCCTTGTGCATGGCACAAAGCTGCTATGATTATCTCGAACTCGAAGGTGATTGCATGCTCATCAGAATCTCATTTGGGCTGCACACTTTCTAGTCCATTGGGCAAGCGGGAGAAAGCTGTTTTCTTCGGCCTCACACATGTTCATGGACCAGCTTCTGCCAACTGTTTTCGAGTGGGCTTTGTTTTGAAATTTCTCGGGGAAAAAATTGCGACCCAGTTCACAATGTAAATGCCTTTTCATATAAAGCATATTTATTACACAAATTAAGAAACAGAGGATCCACCGACCGTTCAGGTCAGCTGGCTAGAGGGCAGTCTTGGCTTAAACAAGGTCACGAGTTCGAGACTGGGCTTGTCCTTGGGTAAGCAGTGGTGTTTTGTGGGAGAGCTTTGTCGTCCTTGGGTAAGCAGTAGTGCTTTGTGGGAGAGCTTTGTCGCCCTTACGGGTCTCTCCCGGCTCGAATCCGGATTAGTCAGCTGTGGCCGGATTACCGGATGGTTAAAAACCAAAAAAAAAGAAACAGAGGACCGAAAAAACTCGAAACGTCACCGTATTTATTACACAAATTAAGAAACAGAGGACCAAAAACACTCGAAACGTCACCGTATTTATTACACAAATTAAGAAACAGAGGACCAAGCTTTGCACAATCGGTCCTCTTCTTACAGAGTCCCATGATCTGTTAGAAATGGCACAGCCCATATGCTGCCCATGCTTTGAAACAGCTTTCATGTCAGACTGTTGTCCTCCTGGCCTGCAAGATCCCCACTATCCCGATAGGTTTCTTTCCATCTGCAATCAATGAAGGCACCCACGGCCTGCCAAGTTCATTTGGATTTTGTTCTGGTCAGCTGAAGGCAGTGCCTTTTTTTTCTCTCTCAAGAGAAAAGATGAATGCCTGGTATTTTTTATTTTATTTTTCGAAGAGTGGAGATAGCAATGGGTGGGTCCGAGGAGGAATGGTGGTTTAAGCATTGATTTACCGCTACAGTTGATGCCTTTGCCGGTTTCTTTTGATAAATAAAACTAAGAAAGGAGGATATCAAAAGCTTCGTTTATCTCGAGGAAAGCCTGTGAAAAGCAATACCTGATGATAAATATCGATTACTGTTTCAAAAGTTTAGCCTCCCTTTTTTTTATATAAACATAAAGTTTATATAAAACTGTTTATTCTGTAATAATAAAGTTTGAAATTAAATAATAAATTACAGAAAAACTACCGGTGGGCTTGGAAGCATCAGGTTAAACTGGTCATTTATCATTTATTTATCCCGATGAAAATATTGGAATAAATTAATGCGGCTGCACTGCGGTGTCGTCGTGTGCTTCTCCATGTCTGGGAAGCCAGGCACGACTTCACTATTTATTGAAAACAACATTTCAGCACATTTTGATGTCCTTGTAAGATTGAGCAATGCCTTTTCGGGGAGTTCTGGGTTTTATCATCTACTTTAAAATCGGGAAAAAATATATATTCTAGCTTCATTGTGTAAGATTGAGCAATTCTACTATTTATATATATTAATTTTTTTACCATGCAACAAATAAAGCTAAATCGCAACCGTACATCCAAAATAACTGGGATCAAATATTCTACTCAAAGACATGATCCTGGAAAGTTAAAACTTTCTCTTCGAGGGGTAAACTTGGACAAGAACATATGATGACAAAAGCAAAAACCACTCCATCTTTTTTTATTATTTTACGTATGGGGAGCTCCAAAACTGCACCTTTTTTTTTCTTCTCGTCGAGAGTTGTTTGAACTTTGAATGGTCTTCACAGTCGTGTGGCGTGGACCTCTACATGGTGCCAGTTTTCAGGCACTTGCCACTCTCACAACGTTTCACAGGGCTCAAAGAGAAAGTGGAATCATGGTTATTTACACTTATTACGCCTGGACCCACTTCTTTTCGATCCGTGTCCCCCCACAATCTGGTGTTTCTCTTTCGAGCACTTCGAAAATGTCCAACCTCTGGCTCTGTAATCCACTGAGCCGCTAAGCTGGATTCAAACATGGGCTGAGTATAAATTTGTTATTGCTTCTATAAATATTTTATTTTATCAATACATGAATTTAATATAAAAATATATATTTTTTAAAATTTAATCTAAAAATATTTAATTTAAAATAAAAAATAAAATGATTTTTTTTTAAAAAAGAAATGTCAACTAGGTTTTCAGCGGGATATCATTAATGAGTTTTTTTAAAACTTGCATCGAGTATAAAAGAGATGATCATTTAACAAACATTTTAAATTTTGTATATATAATAATACTTTTTATAAATCTTCTAGGAGTGTTTTAATTGACTTTGCCTGCTAAAAATAAAATATTTATTTATTAATGGTTTTTATACTTTATTTAATAAAGTTTTTTTTTTGTCATTTGGAACCTATATTGGAGGTCCATTTCTAATAAAAGTAAGTAAACAATTGAATATTGCATTTGAATATATAAATTACAAGATCGCCATAAAAACAGAGGCTGAGAACACAGCCTCCACCGGTCCACCCTATCAATCTCTACTCCATCCCTACACCACTTCCCTTTATTTGAAAAAAGAAAAAGAAAATTGATTAGCTTATATATATATGGCAATTGACGCATATGGACCGAGTTTTTAAATAATTTTAATTAATATTCTGTTTATTTTTTTATTACCGAAGTCAATATTTTCAGACTCCAAATAATCTACAGTAAATCATTAAAAGAAGAGAAAGAGCGGGAATCCTATGCCATTGCTATAATTACTCTACACTGCAGTGCAGGCAAGAACCCCAAAATCGGCCTTCCTACGTGGCACAAATCAACGGTCATCTTACTCAGACGTGGCAATATAAGAGCTAATAAATTGGTTGGTCCCACATCCGAATAGTCTCCATCCCAGCCTTGTCAGAGTTCCGTGGCACAGAATCAGCTCTCTCTCTTTATTTTCCTCCCAGTTTTATTCATAATCTGATGTGACAGAATAAGTAAGTGGTGGCAAAAGGTAATCGGTAGGGCCTCTTTAATCTCAAAGCTTTGCTTTATCCCCCATCTTTTTTTGTTCAGGAATCGAACGGTGCCCCATCATTCTAGCGTATGGGGAGTCACGTACTGGATAGCTATTCCGCTCAGGACTGTGAATTTATTTATTAATTCATTTTCTGACATAGTGAAAAAATATTCTCGCACGATGTTGAAATTCTACATAATATCTCAGGGAGTTGACAACTTGGTATATTCTGAACATTTTGGTATCTAAAAGGACTTAAAACATGATTTAGACAAAATCGGATTAATTATATATCTGGTCTTAGTCCTGTTAAATCTATTTATTTGGCCACTCCCTCTATCTAATTTTCTTTCAGCTTACTGCTATTCTCCTATATTGTCAAGAATCAATCGTAAATTGGAGAAAATTAGACCGATGAACCACATGAAGAAATTTGCTAGAATAGAGGAATCAAGTAAATAAAAAGGACTAGAGGGGCTCCACTAAAAATTATGGAAAATACAAGGACCAAATATATTATTAATTTTACGTTAAAAAACATATATATCTTGTTAATTTAACCCCATCAGAAGTCACTGCAATTTCTTCTTTCTTTTGATATATATATTAAACCCCCACCCGTTCGAATCAGCTGCAATTTCCCAAACTCGAGTGGAAACTTCTGTAATTAAAAACAAATGGTAGAAAAAGAGTGCAATACCACTCTCTGTCGACTTTGCAAATATTTACCAGGCTCTTAGAAAAGGAAAACAAGATCATTTAACAATTCTCTGAATCGATGACAAAAAATTGAGACCTGAGCTTCAATCACTTTCTACAAGGTCTCAGGTAACTGTGACATTTAGAGAGGGCCCCGTCTGTCGGGAGGGGGAGAGAGAGTATTATATGTGTAAAGCTAATTTGGATTTTCTCTCACAGCTCATTCACTGCCCTCTCTGTTTTTTTCTCTTCCTCTCTGGTTCTTACCAGAAAACTCCTTGTCTGTTTCTGGACATTGAATATACTCTTTCTTTACACTGTTGCTACTTCCTTTCAGGGCATCATTGTCCCTGCATTGTCTTCTCCATTGCAATTACCTAAATGCTCCATTTCCTTGGTTAGTTTCACAGCCTCTAGCTCTGAGCTGCAATTTCCAACAAAACCTCTGATCGAAGTAAACAGAGTTAATCAAAAGGGATAAAAGAGAGAGAGAAAAAAAACACTCATGGATCACTTCTCTTGCCGCTTTTCCAGCCTCATTTCCACCGTCGTTCTTCTTTTTCTTGCGAGTTACAAAGGTAATGATCCGGCAAAGAATGTTCTTTCCATTATCACTTGTCAGTCTCTCTGACATTTTTATTCACTTAAACAAAGCAACACCATTTTTCCGAGGCGCATTTTGTGGTTAAGTTAATCATTTTCTTTGTTAGGTTTAGTCTTGTAAGAAAACCTCTATCTTTACTCTTGAGAAACCCATTCTCAACAGCATTTTGGATAGGTTCATGTTTATATTTATTTACTAAATAATATTTTGTTCCCATTCTCTTCAAGTCACACTCTATCTCTGAGAACTACCTAAGGAAACACTTTTTTTGGAGCCACCTATCTGTTGTCTCTATTTTCCTTCAAGGGTTTTGCATTTCCTGCTAATAGCTACCAACTGACGTGACTTACCATGCTTATACAGGTGGTGTATTAGCTGCTACATTCACATTTGTAAACAAATGTGAGTACACAGTTTGGCCTGGAATTCTCCCCAATGCAGGCAGTCCTAGCCTTGACAGCACTGGATTTGAACTCCCAAAAGACGCATCTCGTTCTTTTATAGCCCCAACTGGGTGGTCTGGTCGTTTCTGGGCTCGGACCGGCTGTAATTTTGTCGAGTCCGGAGTCGGGTCGTGCTCAACTGGTGACTGCGGGTCAGGTCAAGTTGAATGTAACGGACTTGGAGCTGCTCCGCCTGCTACATTAGCAGAGTTCACACTCGGATCGGGTGGGCAAGACTTTTATGATGTTAGTCTTGTGGATGGGTACAATTTACCAATGGTTATTGAAGGTAGTGGCGGGTCGGGCATGTGTGCTTCAACGGGCTGTGTTTCGGATATTAATAGACAGTGTCCACAAGAACTGAGAAGCGGTGAAGGTGATGCGTGTAAGAGCGCGTGTGAAGCTTTTGGGAGCCCCGAGTACTGTTGTAGTGGCGCGTTTAATACGCCTGCCACTTGTAAACCATCTGTTTATTCAGAGATGTTTAAGGCTGTTTGTCCTAAATCTTACAGTTACGCTTATGATGATGCCACCAGCACTTTTACTTGTAGTGGTGCTGATTATACAGTTACCTTCTGCCCTTCCTCCCCAAGGTAAAAGTTTCTCTCTCGGTTTAGATTGTGTTTGCATTTTTTTTATAAATTTATGTGAAAAAGAAAATATATATTATTATGTTAATGTGTTTTTTTTGTTATGTTTAGCTTTGCTTGGTTAACTATTGTTGGCTTACAGATGTTTGATTTTTGTTTATAGTTGTAAGTTTGTTCCAAGGAAAGAGGTTTTACATTAGCCCTCACACGTTTAGGGTTTTTTTACTGCATCCAGCTGCGGCTGTCCTTGGCAAAATCCCTTTTGAACACTTTGTTTGCCTTGACAATGATTTTGGGTTAACTCACAATGATATTATCCAAATGTGGAAATATTATCTTTTCAGGGCTAGTTGTTTTGGTGTTCTCAACATTTTGTTGGTTGTAGCTTCTGAGTTCTGGAAAGTGGATATAATCGTTTTCTGTTGGTTAACCATTTGGTGGAAAGCAAAATTATGATTTTAGCTGCGTGTAATGGGTTTTTTTTATTGTTCATGTCCACCTCCACTTTCTATTGGTTGTGGAGGTAGATGGAGGCATACTGGCTGATAAAAAAAATCCATTTTGAATGATTAGTTTCTTAATTGATTTAGTTTGCTAGGATTAATGGAGGTTGTTGGGTTGCAGTCAATGCTGGCTTTTAATTTTTACCAGAGAATCTGACAAAAATAATAATTCCTGTTAGGGTATTGTAATTGATAGTTTTCCTTGACACGTGGTGTTGCAGTCAGAAATCTACAAGCTACTCAACACCAGCGACAGAAGGAACAGCATCACAGGGATCTGTTACAGGATCCGGGCTGGGGTACGCGGGCACCGGTTCAGATACTGGATATGGGGCTGGTTCGGGAACTGGATCTGGAGGAGCAACCATGCTCGCAGATGGGTCGTGGCTAGCTGGTTTAGCCATGGGAGACTCATACAAGCCTGCTTCTCCTTCTGCACTACAATCAACAATGGTGGCTTTTACCACATCTCTAGTCCTTGTTGTTTCCTTCATTTTCTTGTAGCCCTAGGACCTTTCTCCCTGTTTCATGGCTCCTGCTCTTGAATGAAAATTCTTTACAGATTTGCAGCCTTGATGGGTGTAGGATTTTGCCTTTGTCAGGAAAGCTGACAGATTTTCTCTCATCCAGATTGTAAACCACCCGGTTATCTCCTACTTTAAAATTATTATGTTATATAAGTAGAAAGTGTTGTTTTTTCTACTGTATTTTTAGGTTCTCTTTTTGCTTTCACATGTTTAATTGTTTTTGAGTTAAAGCTGCCAGATTAAAATCAAGAACAGGTTACTGATTTTGGTCTGCAATTTTGGTTTTGCTTTTAAGAAAGAAAGACTTTAGGTTTTGTATTAAAAAGTGGTGTGTGTAACGTGAATAAGATTGCTGGCTGTTGTCTTAGAGGAATTTGTTTGTCATGGAAGTGGATTTCCTTGAGGACCAATGCGTCATGGAATCATTTTGGATTCAGTAGGATGTCAAGATGTATAAAATGCCAGGTGGGGCAAAGCCATACGCGAATGTCATCATTTTGTTGACTTCTGGAGCGAATAAAGTGTAGCACGGTGAGATTCTTAATTGATATTGTCTGCAGACTCTGCATTAGCCGGTTTTAAAAGGTGTGATGTGCGCGAGGACTTTTTTGCCTGAGAATTTTCTGAATCAAGCATGTGCCACGCCTGACCGAGCAAGGGAAACCTGAACCACCGAGCAAGGGAAACCTGAACCTGTGATAAGGGGTTCAGTCTGAAATGAAGCTGCACAGTTTTAGCTATGATTTGATCATCTGATGCATGCAAAGAGGTATTTATCATAATAGATATCGTTCAATACCTAATAGAAACATTTTGGTGATTGTAACCCAAACCCACAATTTCAACTGATAGAACCTTGTTTTAAAAGGTGTTGTTACCGCCCCATGACTTTTTTGCCTGAATTTTCTGAATCAAGCGCGTTCCACGCTTAACCGGGCAAGGGAAGTCTGAACCTGTCTAAGCAGTGTTTGTCAGTTTAGTTTTTTTTTTCGGTTAAAATGTTTTGATAAAATGATGTTTTTATCTAGGTTTAAATTCCGGTTCATTTAGGATTTTTGGTTAAATACTGGCTAAAATGTTCTGGTTTTGTTTTGTTCAATCTGTTTTGGCCAAATAATGGTTTTTTTTAAATAATAATTTTTCTTACAATATCAACTATATCTCTTAATCTACCTGATAGATTGAGACACGACATTTTATAAGAAGTATCTTGACATATTTATATATGTGATGTTAAAATTTCAAAGCAATCACAGAATATAATGAATTTGTGATATTGATGATGATATTCTCGTAATATTATACAAGTTTATAATTTTGTTCAGAAAAATTATTTTATTATGTTTTTTTATATAAAATTGTACAATTCTAAATAATTTTATTTTTGAATTTGAATTATTTTTTTTGAATTAATATATATATAGTACAACCCCGAAACGGCATGCTGAAACGCTCTCAAACCAAAATATTCTGTTATAATTGAAAAAACAAAACATGTGATAATTCATTCTCAAATGAAACTGCACTTTTAGCTGGGGCGTCACTATCACTTGATCATCTTATGCATGCAAAGAGTTATTCATCATCATATATCGTCCATATTGAAACATTTTGGTGATTATAACTAAACCCCGCAATTCCAACAGATAGAACCTTGCAACCCACGGACCAGATGCTGCTGATTAGCAAATAATGGATATGTATCTTCACTGTATTGCGACAGTGAGGATTCAATATAAGGATTAGCAGAAGCTAATTGTGCATTAAAAACATCTAACTTCGACCAATTTATAATGGGAGGTTAGTATTCCACAAGTTGATCTGATTTTGAATGCTAAATTATCAGAAAGCAATCACCGATCTTGAGAATAAATTCTGTGCATTGAAGGGACTTGTTTATTTTTCTTCTGGGTCCTACCATAGTGATTGCCATCCTATTTCATGTTACCTGGAGAAGTTTTTCAACACAGCGTTGAATTATTTGTAGCCATAAAAGAGTTCAAAATTATAAATTCAACGGTCAGAGTAAAAAAATTCAACTTGCATTCCTGAACAGTTAAACGGCCACAAGAAACTAGAAAGCGACTGTTCTCCAGGAATTCAAATGTGAAACCTGAGTCTGCTTAAAGCTAAAAGGGGACAGGTTAAATAAAAACCTGTTTGAATAGGCGGAAAAGTGTGCCATAAGCTGCCTGCTAAAGGCCTATTAGAGGTTGAATTCTGCTTCTAAATTAACAAGTATTTGTCGAACGGTTGAATGGCACCATCCTGGCATCCACCCACTAAATTAAAAAAGAAAAAAAGAAAGTGAACCTCTCTTGATCTTCTTGCTGACGTTATAGAAACGCGAGAGATATTTTCATCCTTTTTTTGGTATCAATCATTGTTTCAAGTTTTCTTTAACCATTTGGGTATTTTTCAGGTTTCTTTTAGCATAGAGGAACAATCTCAATCGGATTAAAGGAGGAACATTCACACCAAAAGTGATGAATTAGTGAAAAATTTATTGCCACCTGAACGAACAGTCCAATGTTGTAAATTTGTGGTTGTCGTGTTGTAAAAATCTGCATGTCTCGTTTCACACTTAGACAAAGTGATTATGTTGAATTTGCAGTTCGGTTGTCATATTGCACACTTACTTTATATTCACCTAAGAAGCCGAAGAAGCTGCGTGATCCATGATCATCTGTGCGACCAATTATCTCCCCGCTTTTCCATTCTTTAGCAGCTTTTCAACCACATCACCAGCCAGTAGGTTTTAAAGGTTATAATCTTTAAGGCACGTTTGGTAGAACCCATAAGGATGGAGGGCAGTCCATAGCATGATCCTATCCACAGCAGGATGGGAGAAGCCTTCTCTTAACGCTTGTTCTAGATAAATAGCCTGCGAAGTTGACATCACGAGCTGACAATGTTAGAATTCAAAATTTCATTTTAAATCCTTCATTAATAGAGAATAAATAAGAATACTCTGGTACAACTGAGTTTCTGTATCGAATTTATAGCCGGTATCTGTTTCTGTAAGCTTAATGGGAAGTTTAAGTGTAGCCAATTTGTCTACAATAGCTTTCATTAGAGGAAACTTTAGCTTAGAAAAGTGACTCTCCAGGCCAATTCCATTCATTTGATGCTCCTCCGCTTTCAGGTTCTCTTTTCTGAGCAGTTTAGGTATCTACTGCTGCATTCACATCAATACAGGTTTCCGCCACTTTAAATTCATTCAAAAATAATGTCGCTCAGGGCTCTGCTTCGTATGCTATCTGATAGAAATTCAAGGTGGCATCAGGACCAGGCCTTTGTTCATGAAAATCAAAGTGTAACATTTCGTTGCTAACATCCCAGTGTATGATTTCTTCTTTGTATTTGCTCATTAAGCTTTGAAACCGCGAGTCTGCTGCTGATTTTAGTGCTGGACCTGTACGATACCCATGCCGGATTGTACTGGGGTCTTCCCAGAAAAATATTATGGCCTCTAGCAATTATTTGGTTGGCTCGAAAGAATTCCAGCATTTGGTCTTCTATGGTATAGTTGACCTTCCCTTGCTCGCGAACTTGAGTTCGTTTTCAAAGACTGCTGCATTGAATCTCTCAACAAACCAGTTCTGAAACAAGCAGAACAGATTCTTTTAGTAGTACTCTTTACCATTTATTCGATTTCCAATCTTCTGTAAGACTAGCAAAAGATTGAACTTACCTGGTAGGGTAAATTTTCAAGAATGGTACTTGCTATAGCTGATCCAAATGGGAAAACTTTTGAGATATGTTTCTTGCAAATTTTCATCTTTCATCTGTTAGCCCATGAAAACATCAGTTGATACCAGCACTTACAGTGTTAATTATGTCTTGCTGATTTGTTCTCCATTGCTGCTCAGTAAATGATTGCGACGAAGCACTTGCTGTTGTCTTGTTGATATTTTGTCGGGAGTGCCCTGCATAACCAATACAAAAAAAGAAAACAATGTCTCTAATAAAGTAACAGAGGTATCTACATTTTACATCATTGTTAAGTGTTAGGACAACCCAGCATTAGTCATGATAATCCAGACAAATAACTATTCATATAATAAGGGTTTGAGTTTAGAAGAAAGTATAGCATTGATAAACTTGAAGGTGCATCGAGAATGAATCCTCCGTTCAGAAATGACCAGCATCCATTCTTGGCAAAACAGTCCCCACACAATCATATGTGAAATTATTATCTGCCATTAGGCTTGCAAATCTGCATCATGTATCTTGCACCAGAACTGCACACACCTCAGGGAGCATCCCACAATTATAGAACTCAAAAAATGATGCTTGTCGAGCTTGTACTGGAAAATCAATGGCAGGAAAAATGCTTCCTGATAGCTAATACGGTTCACAGCATTAATGTTTGCATAATGGCATGATCTGATAATCATCCTGATAGAGGTGATAATTTCTTGATTGCATTTTCCAAGTATACTCATCAGAGGCCAAGCTTCAAGAATGGTTCACAGCTTGGCCTTTGATGAGTATACTTGGAAAATGCAATCAAGAAATTATCACTCAACTGGAAAAACAATAATCGATGCCTTGAGTGAGATTGTGCAATACCTAAGCTGGTGTGAAAAACATCTGAAAAATCACTAAATCTGTGCTGAGGAGTGGAGCTTGATCTTTGATTATCCCTCCATTATATAGTGGATTTTGTATCTGTTTTGGATCTTTCTCCATTACTAATCTTTGCTGAGTGTTCATTTTACTATCTGGCTTGGAATCAAGTCCCTAATTGCGTACGTAGGGTGGATATTAAAAATTCCATTATCATCTGACTTTCCTGATCCTTGCCTAAATCTATAATCTCCTTTGCCTTGATAGGAATTTGGGCGATTGTATAATTGTTAAATGACCATCAATATAAAAATAAGTTTTCCAATTTTAATCTGATGTAGCCAAACACTATCTTAAACATATCAATTACACCTTCTCCAGTATCTAAATTATTGAGAGGACCGAAAAAAAAAGGTAATTCGAAGCTCTGGGAGAAAATGGTGCTTGTTTCAAACTGGGTCTGGATTACCTTTTAGCTAGCATGAAATCGATAAGTATTCCTTCAGGAGTCATCAGAGCCCAAATTTGAAACAATTTATTGTTATTATTTTCTGTCTACACCTAATTAGTCTATTCACGAGAATTTTCTCATAGCCTTCGCTAGATATTGAACCCTAGATGATTACTTGCCGAGTAAACTTACAACTCATCATCTATTAATGAAGCAACCTTCGGTCCAATTATGCCATTGACAGGGAGTATAATTGTCCAGGAAATGGCGGACTTTATTGCACAACTCATTACTCTCTTTGTAAATCAGGAGAGAAAGATTATGATCTTCGAAACAAAATTACTTGCATACTTGTCTGCTAAGAATAGAACAAAATCAAATAATAGTAGCATGGACAGACAGCAAATCAGACCATGTAGTAATATTCGATGGTCCAATTTTGCAAGCCCTTCAATCCCACCATTTTTTTTTCTAGGAGTTCGTCGAGTAGTTTCGTATCATTGTAGATTGGATGCTGAAGCCAATTTCTTTGATCTTCTGCTCATGTATATCTTGGTATAAATCTTCTTGGTTCTGATTCCCAATAGCACATCCAAACCAAACCCTATGACACATGCAATGGCCATGATAATGAACACATTTCTGTAACAATGGGCACCAACACAGGTGTTGCCACCTCCTGGTGTTGGGGTAGCTTCTGCGTCGTATAAAAATCCGGCAAGCAGACCAGAAAAGAGGAAGGAACCAAGAGGGAGGTTGAGGATTAAGATGTTGTAAATTAGTCCGAAGTACTTGAGACCAAATAGTTCGGAGGCAGTCGGGACTGAGACAGCTACACGAACTCCGTAGCAGACGCCAACAACAATCGAACCAATGTACAAGGATCCAGGCAAAGCCACGGCCATGAGGATGTAGCCAGCAGCCATTAAAATCTGAGATGCTGCATTCCAAAGAGGCCTTGGTGTTCCCGCTTTCCTGCAAAAATGAAAATGAGAAAAGATCAGCCTGTTAAATCATAAAAGACCTTATTTAGACAGGGACTAACATTCATTCATTCAAATATCTTTTCTCTATTGAAAGCTGCACCACTGAAATCTCAACTCGATGGTGTAAAATTTTGTTAGGCACCTTAGCCAAGTGGGGTTGGTCGAACTAGCAGGCATGTGGGATTAAGAATTGAGTAGCCTGAGTTTTAGTTCAATTTGTTTCAATTTCACAACGTGGTTTCAAATTGGGAGTTGATTTTGGATCAATTAATCAAAACTCCCCAAAAAAGAAAAAAGCGATGGCATCTCATTGCCAGTAAAATATAGGGAAAAAAGAAAAAGAAAAAGAAAAGCCACCGAGTTTAGAAACAGTTGACCCCAATATGGCCTTGAAGGTTAAGAAATGGTGACCCACGGATCCAAAATAAGGACAGAAGTCAATAATAAACATAGGAGCAACAAATCCTAATTAATTAAGGAAATAAATCAAGATTCAACAAAAACTTACTTGATGTAGTGCTCAGACACGGTACCAGAAATAATCCTTCCAAAGAATCCCCATATACTTGTCATGGAAACAAAAAGAGAAACATCAGCATATCCAAGAGCCAAACCAATCTGTCCCATATTATTCATCACGGCCAAACCTGTGCCAACCCCGCAAAGGAAAGACAGAAACAAAATCCAAAAATCAATAGTCGACAGTGCCTCAAGAATTGTATGGTCCTCTCCAATAACCGGCCTCCTCTTCACCACCACCACTGCCTTCTCCTCCTCTGCAGCTTGTGTTCGCTCCACCACTGCCTTCTCCTCCTCTGCAGCTTGTGTTCGCTCCACCACTGCTGGTGCAGCTTCCTCCGCAGGCTTTTCTTGAATCTCCTCCTGGGTTTTCTCTTCTCTCAATAAAGGTTCTTGGATTTGTCTTTCAACATCCGCATGGTTCTTGAACCGGTTCAAATTCCAGCTATTAATAAAAGCATAAACTGGAACTGCTAATGGAGAAGCTAAAAGAACTAGTAATATAACTGAAAACACCGATGAAAGAACGTGGCTGGGATTTGGGATAAAACTGTATGCCAACAAGTAAACTGCGACGATAACAGCAACAACATTGAATAAATTGAAGTATTTGCTTTCTTCCTTTTCTTCCTCTACAGTGGCGGCAGGTGGGGTTTCGCGGAGGAAGACGATGGCGGTGAGGCAGACAGCAAAGGGGATGAGTGCGAGCATTGCGAGGAACTTTGCAGGGTCATCACCAAATAGAGCTGCACAAAGGTCAGTGAATATGGCAGTGCTTAGACCTACATAGCCCTTCAAGATTCCAGAGACAGGGCCGCGGTTGCTGCGGAAGTTGCGTATGCAGGTTACTAAAACCGCCGTGTTCATCCATGTGGTGCTGTTGCCTCCTAGACATAGGAATATGCACATCTGCATTCAACATTGGAGAAATAGTTACACGATACGATCATAACAGCAGAAATACACAAAATCCCATCAGAACTGAAAGTAATTATATAATTAATGCCATAACTAGTGCACCAAACCCCATCATATGATAAAGGGTTCTAAATTCCACTATTTGATAAATAGGGATTAAGGGTGATGTGGAATTTTACCTTCCAGTAAGAGAGGGGTTGAATTCTCTTACTGACAACAAGCCATTGGGCACCATAACCAATAAGACCTTCAATTGAACCAATAAGAAGGATAACAGGAGTGGGCAGACGATCAGAAGCAAGACCAGCAAGCAAACCAAAGGCCTTGCCAACATCCTTAGCAACAGACAAATTGTTGAGTTCAAGTTGGGTCAAACTCATCAGTGTTTTAAGTGCATCAGAATAGTTTGAGAAGGTGTAATTGTTGCCTGAAATAGCTTGGACCCAAACAGCAGTTACAAAGCCTAGCCATTTTGTAGGTTCGAGAGAAGTTGAAGAGGTTCGCAGATAACCCATCGATCTAATCTATCTACCGTTCTTCACCGAGAGAAAAAAAAAAAAGTGCTCTGCTTTCAAGTTCGGACACAAGGGGGTATATATATATGTATATATATATAGACACTTCTTCTTCTTCTTCTTCTTTTCAAGAGTGGTGACTAGTTCTGACAAGAACATGTACGGTGCAACTTGTTCTTATGTGGCATCACGGAAGGCTGTCTCATAGTCGGTGGGAGAACCGTAAGAGGCTTTGTGTGGTTCTATGTACCGTTTAGATACTCTAATTTCGTCTCTTCCCTGGTCGAGTTTTGGATAATTTTTGTGCTGCCTGGCCTGTGACTTTTGGGTGTATACAACTATGTATACGTTTTTTTTGTTTTATTGGTTAGTGGATGGAGGCGGCTATAATTTGGAGCTTTGCAAGGAAACATCCTTGTTCTTTCAATTTCAATGTTTAGGGTGTACCAATAATCGTCGACAAAGGTTAGTTTTTTTATATATTTTTATGCGGGGTGAGGTGGATTTTCTCCTGAGGGGTGGCTTTTCGACGATTTTAAGAATAAAAAAATAGTTGCACTCCGGCTAGGCCGAGCTCTGGGTCCAGCCTGCCAAGCCCGAACCGCAAAGGGGACTTCGCCCCAGGTCTGGCACATCCATCTCGAACCGGACGTTAATCGGCACACAGAATAATTTAAAAATATACGAATTTCAGTATTAATATGCTCTGCTCTCATAAGCAGAGTGGCTATACGCTAGCCTAGCACCTTTACAACTAGCTATCCATAAACGTTGCTCCCACTCCACCCACGTATTTTTCAATGCAGAGTATATACCACTTTTTCCCACCGATAATTACTTTTTACCGATACTTTTCTATCAATGGCATGCGTAGGCATTGCAAACCAGCGGTTGCTCCAGCAACCAGCCTCTCCACCAATAGATGCAACTCCTCTCCGAATATCGAATAGGATAAAGATAAGTTTTTTTATGGCCTGGTTTTTTAAAAGAAACTAGATAAAGCATAAATATCGTTTGAGACATTTAAAAGAAGAAAAATCAAAACTCCTTCCAGTAAAAGCACTTTTGGCGTGGAAATCCTCCCCCGACGGGTCACACAAGTGACGGCTCGTCTTGGGCAAAGTCTCAAACGCGTGGGTAGAAAATTCTATCCCTTGGAGGCTTGGACGTCTTCTCACGGTCCGCAACTGGGATAAGGATTTTTTTTATTTGATTTTTTTTATTCTGATTATATATGTATATATTAGAAAAAATAAAAAAACAAAACCCCTTGTGCCGGTTATATATATATCATGCTTTTTCAGCTTTTTGTGTCGTTTTTTTTAATTGGGGTTGAAGTTGTTAAAAATGTTTTTTTATTCAAAAATATATTTAAATATTATTTTTTCAAATAATTTATGACATTATTAAAGAAACATAATTTTTTTTTAATTTAAAATAAAAAATAAAAATAATGTTTTTTTCAAAAATATTTTTAGAACACAGTATCAAAACACGCCATAATCTTTTCTTTCTTCTAGATTCACATTACTAACCATGGTCGACTATCCGATCCAAAGTTGAACTGAATAAGCTATGTGAGTCGACCATCCTATCAAAAGTTGAACTCAATAGGCTACTTTGAATCAGCATCATTTTTTATATAAGAAAACTCTTAGATTATTATTATTATTTATATAAAAAAACCAGGGTTTTTCAATTCTAGCTAGATTTTGAATCAACACGTGGAACAAACTTTATAACTTTAGATTCTAGATAGATTACAAGGACAAAACAATCATGAGAAATTTAATTCATGGTTATTCATAAAATTCAAAATTATAATTTGAGAAACAAACTTTTTTAAAAAAAAAATCGAGTGAAAACAGGAATTTTATTGAATCAATTACAAACTCAGCACCATTACTACTTGGAATTTCAGGCGAACATTCTCAGACAATATTTACTCGCTGTCAAGAGAATGTGCGGCCATGATATTGGTCTCTCTTCTGGTACGAAACGTACAGACATGGTTTCGCTATTAATTTAACAGGTATATTAGCTCATATTGTCCGGGAAAAAAAAAGAAAAAAACAAGTTGGGCGAGATAAGAAAGTGGACTGATCAGGTTTGTACATGCAGCTTATTAGAGGGTATTTGATGGTTGTTTGAAAAAATATATTAAATAATATTTTTATTATTTTTTTCGATTCTTCCATGTTGTCGACAGCCCATTACTTTCCAGCTTTGAATAATCTATTAAATGCTGTGATCAGAAATCATTCTAGTGGGCATCTTAAGAGCTTATTTTCCGTCAAAATCAAGGGGAAGGTGAAACGGAGCGTGGGGTTTGAATTTAGTTCCGGGACCTTTTTTTGCATTCTATAACTGGATAAATATTTTTATAATCCTGGCGGGGGCTATCAGCTCGGTGTTTGGGAGTCCTAGAGAGTATTTGAAAATGTGGTTGCGGTTGCTTTTGAAAATGCTTTTCGTTTATAAATATATTAAAATAATATTTTTGTATTTTAAAAAAATTATTTTTGACATTAGCACATAAAAAAATTTTAAAACACCAAATTTTTTTTATTTATAATGAAATTATTTTAAAAAAAATTGGCCAAACAGCTTAACCAAACAGGCAAGGCAATTAGAGGGATCTCACTCTTGCCCCCCGAAGAGGAAAAGTCTTTTTCCTCCATTTAATTAAACAAAGAATGAATCTAAAGCAAGCGGGTCCCTTCAAGAAGTGACCGGTTTTCAATATCGATCGAACCAGATGACCATTAATGAAGGAACACGGATCCACCACGAGAACACGGAGCGTAAATTTAAACCGACACGCCGTTCTGTGGAGGAATTACGTACAGGATATTTTCGAAAAGAACATGTTCATCCATCCCTAAAGTCACTGTTAGAGTTTTATTTTCCTGTCATGAAATCACACCTCAGCTGTGTTAGGTTCGCAGAATAATATATCTTAAACTGTAGAAAGTAGAGAACAAAGATATTGAATTCTGAATGTTGTGAATTGTATTGACTGTTGAGCTTAGAATTTATACAAGTATTTGAACTGATTATGTAACTGAATTGAGCCATGCAAGGCTTGTGCTATGTACTGTATAATGTAACTGAATTGCATAACAGAAAGTAAATAACTGAAATGTACAATTTCTTCAACACTCCCCCTCAAGTTGGAGAGTGGATATCTTGCACTCCCAACTTGCGAATCATAGGAACAAATAAATCTTTTCCCAGAGGCTTTGTCAAGATGTCTGCCAGTTGGTGTGCAGAGTTCACATGCTTCGTCACTATCGATCCATCTTGAATTTTATCTCTAATGTAGTGACAATCCATTTCTATGTGTCTTGTTCGCTCATGAAAAACTGGGTTGGCTGCAATGTGTAGAGCAGCCCGATTATCACAGTACAACACAGCAGGCTCTTCGTGGGAGAGACCCAAATCTGTCAACAGGGAACGAAGCCAAGTTAACTCACAGCATGCTCCCGTCATTGCTCGATATTCTGCCTCGGCTGAAGAAAGAGAAACTGTTTTCTGTCGTTTTGATCTCCAAGATATCAATGAAGGCCCAAGAAAGATACAATAACCGGTAGTGGATCTCCGAGTAAGTGGGCAACCTGCCCAATCTGAGTCACAATAAGCTCTCAATCTAGCATCATTATTTGAAGAAAAAAATAGACCTTTACCAGGAGCTCCTTTCAAATATCTGATAACTCGAAGTGCTGCTTCCATATGCAATTTCCGGGGCTGATGCATGAATCTACTCAAGACATGTACAGCATATGTTATATCAGGCCTAGAAATAGTCAAGTAAATCAATCTGCCGACTAGCCTTCTATACTGACTGGAATTCTTAAGCAAATCACTTTCATCTGACAATTTCAATCCTCTCTCCATAGGGGTATCAATCGGGGCCGATCCCAGCAGTCCTGCATCCGCAATAATTTCCAACGCATACTTACGTTGTGAAATGAATATTCCACTCTTAGAAGTGGACACCTCAATGCCAAGAAAGTATTTCAAATTACCGAGTTCTTTGATGCGAAAATTACTATGCAGAAACTTCTTAGTTGCATCAATGCTAGCAATATCATTTCCAGTAATCAAAATATCATCCACGTATATTAACAGGGCAGTAAATGACTTGCCTTGTCTTCTTGTGAACAAAGAGTAGTCAGCTCGTGACTGTTCAAAACCCGCGGAGCAAATAGCCTCTGAAAACTTGGCAAACCATTGGCGAGAGGCCTGTTTCAAACCGTATAAGGACTTGTGTAGGCGACATACCAGGTCAGTCTCCCCCTGTCGCCGAAGCCCAGGTGGTGGTGACATGTAAATTTCTTCCGTTAAGTCGCCATGTAGAAAAGCATTATTGACATCCAACTGATGTATTGGCCATTTGTGAGAAGCAGCCAAAGCAAGTAAGCAGCGGACAGAAATAATTTTGGCAGTGGGAGAAAAAGTATCCTGAAAATCAACACCTTCCAACTGAGTGAAGCCCTTGGCGACTAACCGAGCTTTGTACCGCTCAATAGAACCATCTGATTGGTGTTTGATTTTAAACACCCAACGGCAACCAATGGGGAACTTTCCAGCCGGAAGAGGGACGAGAGTCCAAGTACCATTTTCCTGGAGAGCTTTTAGTTCAGATGCCATTGCTGCTTGCCATTTAGGATTAGAAGCAGCCTCTGAATAAGATCGTGGTTCAGTGGCGGAGCTAATCTGAGCAGCAAAATAATGAAGAGCAGGTGTATACCGGTGATAAGAGACAAAATTAGCCAGTGGATATTTCGTACCTTTAACCGGACCTGGTAACAAGGATGATGATTGGGATGAGTAAACGGTGGAGCAGAGGTAGTCACGAAGCCTGGCTGGTGGAGCCGTGGGTCGGGTGGAACGCCGAATGGGAGCTATGTCATGGGATGGTGTTTGAGGTGGGGAAGGTAAAGGTGGATGTTCGAAAGTGGAAGGTGGGAGCGGAGTAAGGTCTGGTGGAGGTGAGGGTTCGGGTAATGTGTTTGGTGGGTATGTGAAAGAATCATAGTGTTCATGGGCCGGGATGGGTATTGGGCCGAAATTTGATGATGGGTCGGGTTGTGAGTGTGGAGGGGAAGCAAAAGGGAAGACCATCTCATGAAAAATAACATCGCGACTTGTAAAAAAAATTTTATTTGATAAATCATATAATTTATAGGCTTTCTGACCAACAGGATAACCAATAAAAATTGACGGTATGGAACGATTATCAAATTTATGGGAAGGATGGACATTAGTAGCGTAAGTTAAACAGCCAAAAACACGTAAATGAGAAAATGAAGGTGGTTTTGAATAAAGAAGTTCGAATGGTGTTTTAAAAGAAAGAACCGGTGAGGGTAGTCGATTTATAATGTGTACAGCAGTAAGAGCACACTCTCCCCAAAAATTATTAGGGAGACTAGCCTGAAATTTTAATGCTCGAGCAACTTGTAAAATGTGACGGTGTTTACGTTCCACAACCCCGTTTTGTTGGGGTGTATAAAAACAAGAATGTTGAAAAATAACACCATGATCATTAAAAAAAGTGCGAAGAGAAATAAATTCTCCACCATTGTCACTACGAAATATTTTAATGTGTGTCTCAAATTGGGTAAGAACATAATTAAAGAAATTTTTCAGAAGTGATTGTGCCTCATTTTTGTGACTCATTAAAAAAATCCATGTAAAACGCGAGTAATCGTCAACAATAGTGAGAAAATAAAAAGCACCAGAAATTGAAGAGTGTCGATAACGACCCCAAATATCACAATGTATTAATTCAAAAGGTTTTACAGAAGAAATAATACTATGAGAAAAAGGTAAACGACTCTGCTTAGCTAAAGGACAGATAGGACAAGACTTAATTGACTGAACTGGAAAATTTAAAAAATTCTTTGCGATGAAATTTAAACGAGATAGTGAGACATGACCTAATCGGTTATGCCAAAGATCGGCGGACGAAATGGTGAGGTTGCAAGTCGCTTGATGTGTTGGTGAGATATTCGGCCCGGGTGCCAGTGCCATCAGATAATAGAGCCCATCGCGTTGTTTACCCAAACCAATCATCCTCCTCGTAGCCAGATCCTGCAAAATACAAAAATAAGGGAAAAAGGTTATTGAACAGTTCAATCCTTTCGTCAACCGGCTAACCGACATCAAATCCACTTTGAAAGTAGGCACACATAACACATTTTTTAAATAATAAACGGAATTAAGAGGCAAAGATCCTTTTGCAATGATATCCGCTTTTTCTCCGCTGGGCAACACTACAGGAGGTAATGAGCAAGCAGTGTCCGTTTTGAACAGTGACTTCAAAGATGAAGTAATGTGATCCGTTGCCCCGCTGTCAATAATCCAACTGCGGGAGATATTTTTTGACAGACCTGGTTTTGCGGCTGTATGTGCTTGAGAACTGGATGCCTCATTTTTGATGTCAAGCAATGACAGCAGCTGTTTTATCTGCTCCTCTGAAATCCCCATAATTGCACTGTTATTTTCTTCTTTGGACTGGCTGTATTCGGCTGGCCTGTTATAAAATGGGCCCGGGCCCGTGGACACATTATTGGAGGCGGGCCTGTTGTGGAAGTCTGCTGGCCTGTGAGAAAATGGGCTTGGGCCCGAAAATCTGGCCCTTGGGTGGCCTGCCGGATAGCCTTTTAAGGCATAACAAGTCTGGGCCCAATGGCCCATTTGCCCGCAATGTGTACATTGCGGGCGGCCCTTCATGCCAGGCCCAGACGCCATCGGCCCAGACGGGCGTTTATCAAACTCGCCAGCCCACCTTCGTCTTTCATCAGCCCGTCTCCTTTCTCTTTCGTCTTCTCCTCTCTGCGGGCGGCCATGGAAGCTGTCTGGAGAAGGGCGCGACCCATATGGTCGTTCGTTCCTTCTCCAATCAGCTGGAGCCGTGGGTCTGCTGCCATTTCCACTTCGAACGGCCATGGCAGCAGCTCCACCATGGGTGTCCCCAACATGGGTTGAGCCGAGAAGACGCTGTTTCTCCTCCTGAGAAACCGAGGAGTACGCCTGCCGGACTGAAGGAAGAGGATTCATCAAGAGGATTTGGCCGCGAACACTACTGTAAGTCTCGTTTAAACCCATCAAAAATTGCATGAGTTTCTGGTTTTCTTGTTGTCCCGTGGGTATGGATTCACTGTATGAGCTCAACTCATCCCATAAGCCCTTCAATTTTGTGTAGTAGAGTGAGACCGAGAGGTGTTCTTGCCGTGAATAAGAAATTTCCCTTTGAATTTCAAAAATCCTAGGAGCATTACTCTGAGAAAATCTTTCTCGGAGGTCTTCCCAAACTTCAAAGGCAGTGTTGTAGTAGATGACACTGTCTGAAATTTCGGGATTAATTGTGTTGATAATCCATGAATGAACCATGTCATTGCACCGAGACCAAGAGGCATAGTTCTCTGGGTCTGTTGACTGTGAAGGTGGGGTGATTGAGCCATCCACAAACCCTAGCTTATTCTTAGAGTTCAAAGCTAAAGTCATGGCTCTCCTCCAGGTGGAATAATTGTTCCCATTTAAGGGTTTTGAGATGAGAATCAGACCGGGGTGGTCTGAATGGTGAGAAAAATAGGGGCTTGAAGCATTTGATGATTCTGGGTTTGTATGGGCAATTTCTTTGCCATGGGCAGATTGGGTTTGTTGAGTCATTGTGGCTGGATTTTGGGTAAGAAATTGGAACTGGAAATTTTGGGTAATGAGCTGAATGAGTGATTGTGATGAATCTGGGTAATTTTGTGATTGATTTCTGGGTTTAACAATGGACTGGAATTCTGGGTAATTTTGTGATTGTTTTTCTTGGCAGATTGAAATTGACAGTAGATGTTGATTCTGGGTAGATTGAAGATGATTGAAGATGTTGATTCTGGACTTGGGAACTGATTGGGCAAAAATTTTGGGCAGATGAAGGTATGTTGTGACTGGGTAATTTTGTGTTGAACTGAGAATCTTGATTGTGAATTTTTTTTTTTTTTTTTTTGCCGAGAAAAAATCTGAGAAAAACCTATTAACCAAGCTCTGATACCATGTAGAAAGTAGAGAACAAAGATATTGAATTCTGAATGTTGTGAATTGTATTGACTGTTGAGCTTAGAATTTATACAAGTATTTGAACTGATTATGTAACTGAATTGAGCCATGCAAGGCTTGTGCTATGTACTGTATAATGTAACTGAATTGCATAACAGAAAGTAAATAACTGAAATGTACAATTTCTTCAACATAAACATGGTTCTGGCCACTGATAGAGAGCTCGTCTTGAATGACACTTTTGCAAGATTTCCCCCTCCACGAGATCTTGACCGTTTGATGTAAAATGAACGGGATGCCAATTGCCAAGATCTATTCTTGCAGCCCGTATGCTCCACGTGTCCCTTTCCATGCATCCCAAGACTAGTTTAAAGACGGTTTTTTAGAATATTGAAAAGTTTGGTAGCCATATCTGTAGAAGGGGCCAAGGCAGCCATGATAGAAATCAAGTTGCAGGCGGCCTCTATTCTTGGTCGGCTGCTTATCGACTAAAGTTGAAACAGTAATCTAAATTGGAAGCCCATCAGACTGGTCTATGAATTGTGTTTTTCCGGATAACGATATCTACATTGTAAAATCCAAGCGGGGAGATACCTGGCCGCCTTATACATATAACATTACTTTTCAGATAATGTCCATCGATTTTTCATTATTGATTGGATATGAGCTTGTGATCAATGTTGTTAAAATGTAAATTCGGTAAAATCGGGTAAAAAAATCGTATCCCACTGAAATCGATCTAAACTCAGAAAAATCAGGTAGAATCATAAAATTATATCAGATTAGTGTGATTTTACGATTATAATGAAATCCAGCATGAAACAAACAATGCAGAGTATGTAGAAAATGCATAGACTGTCAAAAATGGATGCGTCTAGATTGTTCATTATCATAAAAAGTTATGATGTCAAATGATATGAGATTTCTCCAAGTGCCTACATGTTCATTAATATTTATTCTTGTTTGGTGCTGTTGAATTTCTACGTCTTTGACATGCATTAATAATCATTTGAATCGTTATTAATATTTGTTTTAAATTTGTTAGTTTTTATCTAATGAAATTTTATAGACATAATTATTTTGTATTGTATTTTTAAATTATTTTAAATCATGTATTCAGAAATATATTACTTATAATTTTACGATTTTTCTACTAAATCGATTTTACTTGTTATTTTACTATTTTTATACGGAAATATTTTACTTACAAATTTATAATCTAATTTTACAATCCGAGTTTAAATAACAATTCCATATCATGAAAAAAAAACACGAATTTAACAATCTTGCTTGTGATTAATTGAAACGCGGTCAGATAGAAATTGATGTTTCTTTATTTCCCTGCTAATCTACTGCAATCGACCAGGATATGAACTTTTCCTACCTGCATCCTTGTGTTGTTGTGCAGAATTTCTGGCCGTACTCATCCACAAAAGCTGAGCCACCATACAAAGCCCTAGAGCCCCACCATGGCCCCATCTCTTTTCAAGTTGTGTGAGATCATATCGACATATCATACATGGGGCCTGTGATGAGTCAAGATGAACTCGGTGGTGTTAAAAATGATAATTTTCATGATCAAGATGTAACGAGCTGGGTGTTTTTTTTTACCCCTCTTTCTTTAGCTTTTTCATCTCTTATCTCACTTGCTAGGGACAAGAATAAAAAACAAATGAAGTTTCTTGGTTAAAATATAATTGTTTAAAACTACAGGGATTATAATGTAAAACAGCGCGCTTCGTGGAAAATATTGTGTGTGGATAGAGGATGTGATGATTATTTTAATTTTATTTAATGAATGTTAATAATCGCCAGATGTTTAAACATCCAATCTGTTGATGCTACTAAATAAATTAACAGCCCAGCCCAGATCTCCAGCATCACCTATTATGGGTCGGCCCAGGCGAAGTGTAGCTGGGCTCTTGTTTCTCCGGAGGAAGGGAGGTAAACATCAAAACATGGGAGTAAGCCCAGGCAAAACATTATAAAGCCTAACTCAAACCGGCCCTTTACAGCCCAAATCATTTCAAGAAAGTTTACATGGGAGTAAGCCCAGTTAAAACATTATAAAACCCAACTCAAACCGGCACTATACAGCCCGAATCATTTCAAGAAAGTTTACATGGGAGTAAGCCCAGTCAAAACATTATAAAACCCAACTCAAACCGGCACTATACAGCCCGAATCTTTTCAAGAAAGTTTTTTTTTTTTCCCGGGGTTAGTCTTATTGGGATTAACAAACTGGCAATTAGTTTCCTGTCCTGTCAAGTGACATTGCCAGCCTTGACCTTAATCCCCACCACATAGCCATGCCAAGGCGCCATCCTCTAACAACCAACAACGTTGTTTTCGCTGTTAAAACTTCTTGCAAGGACAATATCATTGCAAAAATCACAGTATCAGTTACTAGCAATCACTGTTTTTTTTTTAACACTTCAGCTTCTAGACCCGAAACAATCCCTCCCAGGCAATCGAGGCGGGTTCTTTTTTTTTTTTTTTTACAGGGAAAAGATTGAAAACTTGCTGTGACCCATGAAGGAGAAACAAGTAAATCAATGAGAAATTAAGCAAAATCAAAACAATGGTTAGGGGGTTCCCAGCATGTGTGTTTCAACCTAAGTGCCTCCTTCTCTTCATTGTCCTGGTTATTTTTCTCATCTTTGCTTTTACCAATCCTGAGCAGGTACCTCTCTTCGTTAAAGTTTTGTTCTTTTTTCTTAAGTTTATTTTTTCCCAGAATAATTTGGATCCAGACTTGTGGGTTTTGCTTGATTTTGGATTTTGTGATTTGGGTTTCGTTGTCGAGTTTGATTTTTATTGTTTTGTTAGTGGTTGTTGTGAATTCTTTGAAAATTGAGTGGATTTTAGCTCGGTGTTATCGTGTTTATGCTTTTGCATAGTGTTTCGAAGGTTTTCAGATGGTAGCTTCTTGTTTGAGCCATCAGTTTCCCGTGGCTAAGTTCTTACGTAAATTGATAGACTAGGCAAAGCGTGTCACTGCATTTCATGAATCTTTGTAAATATCCACAGTCTCCAATTAGCAGTTTGACAAACCGGATCAATATTGTTACTTACTTGTCATGCTAAATATTCCCCTCCCTTTTGGTTCAGTGCTGGTTTATTTGTTTAATATTTCTTTCAGTTTCAACAATGCTGCATGGCTTCTTGTTTTGTGTTTATGAAGTGCGAGGTTACTTTTTTTATTTTGTTTCTTAGGATGAAGTGAAGGAAGAAGAGCAGGACTATGAGATAACACATAGAGTATACTTGGATATTGATATTGATGAGCAACGTCAGGGTACAGCTCTTTTATCTGCACTATTGAAGAACTTGTAATAAGAACTAATATTTTGGAAAATCTCCCCTCTTCTTTTTCCTTAAGAAGCATTAGAAAGAAAAAGCTATTTTCTAAAGTACGCTTATTGTATTGGTGGCTGTGAATCAGATTGATGTCCCTTAAGTTGGTTTCATTTTCATCACTTATTAATTGTGATTACACTTCTGGATTTCTGCAGGTAGAATTGTTATTGGATTATATGGCGAGGTTGTACCAAAAACTGTAGGTATTTTTTGATAAACCGTACATGCGATGGGCAATCTAACTTCAATTTGTGAAATCCAATTCGGGAGATAATCAGCTTTTCCATGATGAACTATATTAGTTTAGTACATTTATATTTTAGATGGTTAGATAGTCGATCTAACTTTTAAACTTCTCGTGAAACTTCCTTCAGTCTCCATAAACAGCCAACATGTTTCCACTTTTCTTGCTTGCTTGAAAAATGGAAAAAACAAAGTCGTAGTTGCAGTTGCTTATTTAAAAGCTTTGGATAACTTAGTTAACATCTCCTAGTTCTTGTTCATGTATATAAGATCATCCAGGCAGTATTTCTTTTCTAGAGGCTCTTTCGGTTGTATTTTATATTGTTTGATATATTACATTTCCATTTGTTCACTCTTTCTTTATGTGCTTGGCATTATGAATTAAGTAATCTTAATTCAAGACTATCATTTTCTACCACTGATCACAATTTTGATTGCTCTGTGACTGTTGCATTTGAAATTCTTGGTTCACTTTTCAAATAAGTATATACTGGAACTGAGTTTACCCTTGAACCAGTCTAGACAAGTATAAATTTTACTTTATCACGATTTATTTGGAAAGCCAGACTGCTGCCTCTGAAACTGACCTTACATTGTTAAATCCATTGCAAAAATGTGTATACTAATCTTTTTTTCTTCTTTTCCAGAAAATTTCAGGGCTTTATGCACAGGTATTCTCCATTGTTGGTTTTTTTATTAGTTTCTCATGCTCTAAATCCTTTTGCTTCCACTGTCAGTGATGGAAACGATTTCTATAGTTTATGTATTATTATAATTATTTCTATTCCCTCGCAGGGACAAAGAATAAGGGTGCAAGTGGAAAAGCCCTCCATTATAAGGGAATACCTTTTCACCGTATAATATCTGGCTTCATGATTCAAGGCGGTGATGTAGTTTACGGAGATGGGAGGGGAAGTGATTCGATATATGGCAGTATTTTTCCTGATGAAAATTTCAAGATAAAACATTCACATGCAGGTGATTCAATTCATATCATTATGCTGATTGCTTTGTATGGCCACCAGTCATGAATATAAATAGTTGAAAGCAAGTTATTCATGAGTTCGAATGCTGCTCCTTACTATCATCATTTCTCTCACTTTGTTTGTATGATTTTCTGCAGGAGTCGTTTCCATGGTGAATACAGGACCAAATTCCAATGGTTCTCAGTTTTTCATCACCACCATCAAGACTAGCTGGTAAGTTATTGAGAAATATAGATAGTATAAGGTGCAGACCTGGTCAAAATTGTTGGTTTCTGGCAACATAGCAAGACCTGTTTTTGAACATGTCCAATCCGTTTTAGATCATCTATTCAATCTATGGGATAAGTTCTCTTTACCACCCACAGAAAATCTGTCTCTGATTGAAGCTAGTTGCTTCCACTCTAATGCTGTTTTATCAAATCTGGTTTAGCTAGTCTCCGATGATTTTCCATTGACAAAGTAATTATGCAGAAATTTTGCGTGATGATGATGATGATGCATGAAACTAAATTTATGTCTGGTCTCTGGATGCACATGTCAACTTATGCAGGTTGGATGGAGAGCATGTTGTTTTTGGAAAGGTTATCCAAGGCATGGATACTGTTTATGCAATTGAAGGGGGAGCAGGAACCTACAGTGGAAAACCCAGAAAGAAAGTAATTATTGCTGACTCGGGAGAGATACCCAAGGACAAGTGGGACGAGGAAAGATGAAGCTCCGTTAACACCAGCTAGTTCTGTACTCTTGAATTTGCTAATCTATTATTAGTTAATTGTTTAGTTACATGTATATATTGAGCTCCCGCCTGTCATGTTTTAGATCGAAAGTCTTATGCTTTACTGGATACATTTCCTTTCTCTTTTGTATTCGATAACTGTTGTTGATAGAATCATTTCATTTTTTTAGCTACCATAACGATCTGTTTTCATCTCCTTTTCTCTTCCAGTTTATTAAATTTACTTAAATTGATTACCATCTTTCAAGGTATACATTTTCTTCGAGGTTCTTACTGATGCTTTATTTGAATTTCTAGACCCTGATAGTATAAATAAAGAGAAACAGAAACCTGGTATTTCATTTTCGAACAGTGGAATTTATTCCTATTCTCATCAGCTACATAAAGCATTAGGACATGGCGACAAAGGAAAGTAGATCAGATATACAGTGACGGAGCCAACAAGTTTCTCCTTCGCATGACGGTTTGACTTGAACATGTATAATCACGAGTCGTTAAATATTCAAGGTTATACGAGAGATCTCATGGATAATGCTGTTGTTTTCGAATTTCGTGTTTGTCTACGACTTTGTGCTTGTGATGTACATAACTTTTTTCTTCTTCTATATGGCCAATGACTATGACTGTTTGAAAGTTAAAGAATGGTTGAGTTTGATTTTAGAAGTGTTTTTATTTTTATTTTAAAATATATTAAAATATTTTTTTTATTTTTTTGAAATTAACATCTAAAAACTTTAAATTTTTTTAGTTTATAATAAAAAAAATCATTTTTTTCCAAAATATTTTAAAACACACTAACAAACAGTAACTTAATAACTTACCTCCTGACAGTTGGCACGGAATAATTCCAAAAAATGTACAGTCAGAAATATCTATATGTTTCTGTTGTTATTTTGAGAGTTGAGCCGGTTAAGAGACAAGTTTTGAGTCAACCCGGGAAAAATAAAAAAAATAAGGTCTTGAAATCTCATAAGAAAAATAAAAAACCATTCATGTGGATGTAAATTATACATATTATAAATAATAAAAATAAAATATTATTTCAAAAGATTTTTCATTCCATATTAAAAATATATTATCCTCACCTTTTAAATTGAAATATTTAAATCAAAAACCTTTTTAATTGATATTGAAACAAACATGATTTTTTTTTACTGTGAACATGTAGTATATGTACAATGAACTTCCAATCTCATGTTAAAAAAATTAATGTTTATAAATATTTTTTTTTGGTTTGTTAGGAACAAAATTACTTTAATCTAGGAAGCACCCAGCCATAAAAATAGTGATTCGTGTTCATAAATTACTTTTTTTGCTTTGTTGAGGAGTTATTCAATAATATTTTTCAAGAAATGTATAAAATAAAGGAAGATTTTAACTATTATTTCTCCTTCTATATAAAAAATAAAATAAGTTACTAAAATGCATTTTTATATTGAAATATAACATGAAAGAAAAAAAAAACTAAATTATATTATTTAAAATGCTACAATAATTTAGCGCTCTTGCATGGATTTCGCCATTGCGAATGCCATCACCACCTACAAGTCATCATCCAGATTCGAGACTGGACAGACAAAATCCAACAGGCCCACGCACAACGCAACCAGACAGTCAACGACAAACAAACCCAAAAAGAAGGATGCTCTCTTCTCTATCGCCACCACCACCTTAACCACCGTGCAATAACATTACTACCACCATCTCCTCCTCCTCTTCTTTCTAATGGGTGGTAGCGAAGAAGCCAACAAAGCGACTTCACTTCATGATTCGTCTTCACCATCACAACCTCTACTCTTTAAACCTCCTTCAATCGAAGAGCCGGACCAACCTGACCAACCTGAATCTGACCCGACCCAGTACCTCCAGATCTCCTACAATTACGGTCCTAGACCTTTCAAAGACCTTCCTTTTGTAATCTTTTTTGTTTTTGTTATTCTTTGTACTTTTGGGTTCGGTATCTTCTCTGTTTTTCACAAAAATTCCAATTACTCTAATCTATCGTCTTATAAATATGACTTGAATTCTAATTCTTGTGTAAAAAATTCGACTGTCAATGGTTTTCACGAGCCAAGATTTGATTTTTATTCTTTGAGTTCACCAGGTTCAGTTTTTTTGAAGTCTTTGATATGGACCCTTGTAGTTACTTTGATTTTGAGTGTGCCCGTTTGTTTTCTTTTGCTTCTTTCGCTTAAACATTACACTAAGCAGATTGTGTATGTCTCACTTCCTTTCTTTGTTGTCATACCTATCTTCTTTAACGTGTACTGGTTTGTTGCTTGTACTGTCAGCTCTTCTTGTAGTGATGCATTCCCTTTAGTTTATAGAATTTTGGTTCTGGTTTTCGTGTTCTTGATTATTGGGATCATCGTGTGGATTTTTGTGGCCAATTGGCATAGAGTTGAATTAACAGTGAAGATAATTGGGGTTGCCTCTGATGCTTTGTCTAAGAATTTGGGTTTGTTTGTGGTGATCCCGTTGTTAACGCTTGGATTAGTGGTTTATTATGCGCCAATAGTGGTATTTTTAGTGTTTGCAAGATTGAATGGGAAAATTGTGCCTAAGGAATCAAAAGGAGAATATAAGTGTGTTTGGAAGCAGGATAGTTGGGTGCCAGCATACTACACGTTGGCAATTCTTACAATGTTGTGGTCCTTGACTGTCATGGTTGAAGCTCAGGTTTATGTTATAAGTGGAACTATTGCACAGTGGTACTTCACAAAGGAGGATGCGAAACCTAGAAGAAGTATAAGAAGTTCTTTGAGGTGGGCTGTTGCTACTTATTCTTCTGTTACACTTATTACGTGAACATTGCATGTGTTTTTGGAATGTGATTTGTATTTCAAACGGTTCTCTTGATTCTCATTTTGAATGTTTGGACTCAGGGATATGCTAATAGGTTGTATTTTTTTTTTTGGAATAATTCTCATTCAAGTAATCCTCTTTGGAGTCCTTGTTGAGCCAGGCACCTGTTAGTGGTGGTTGTCAATGATTTTGAAAACTTGAATGTCTTGAGAGTTGATCCTGCACCTAGCTAATACGAGTGGAGGACAGCTTGTAGCTTTTCTCTTGTTGCCCAGAATTCAGATGCACCTAAATTGTGTCTGTACCTCCAACTAGATAAAGATTTCGCGTTCCAGTTAATCTCTATAATTGTTTACAATATCCTCTTGTTGTCATCAATACTATTATCTAGGGCAAATTTCCTAACATGCTCAAGATGAAAGTTTGTTGGAGATATTTTATCATGATCATTGTTTTGACCTTTGTGTTTTAAAATTTCGCAGAAATGCCTTTGGTCCCTCATCTGGCACTGTATGTTTATCTGGACTTCTTATTTGTTTTGTTCGCCTTGTGCGTGCCGCTGTCGACAGTGCAAGTCAAGAGAATGTTCCTGGGATGGTAAACCTTGTCTTGCGGTGTTGTGTCAAAGCATTACTGTCAGCAGTGGATTTTCTTAACAAGTTCACAATCAACTTCGTGGCAATAACCGGTGAAGCCTACTGCACTTCTGCAAGGATGACATATGAACTATTAAAACGTAATCTCCTATCTGCTGTTTTTGTCGAAACCGTCTCCACTCGTTTGTTGGCTGGAATTACATTCGTACTCTCAGCAATATATGCAATTGTGGTGAGTAGTTATTTTAACCTTTTTCTCCTGCTGTATTCCAGAGTTCCTAGTTGATGGTGATTTACTGCAAGTAGGTTCTGCATGTATGTCCATACTAGTAATTTACTATGTTTTGGTGCTGAAAGAAAAGGCAGGCCGGCCGGCCTTTCATTTCAAGATGATTTGATCTGATGGTCTAACGCAATTGTTTTCCATAATTCTGTATTTGTAAACAGGTCTGCGCGATCCTGAAAGGTGCAAGTAGTATCGGGGTTTATGCATACGTTGTGGCAGCACTCGCATGGGCACTACTGATAATCGTGCTGGGTTTCTTTGCTCATGTGCTGGAAAATGTGATCGAGACTGTTTATGTATGTTATGCCATAGATAGGGATAGAGGAGAGGTTTACAGAACAGAGGTCCATGAGGTTTACAGTCGCCTGCCCATCAGTAGAAATCATAGGTCGCCTGTTGCTCCCATTGCTCCTGTTGTATAACAATTATCCTAGTCTAATCTTGCATCACTGCTGGTCTTCTGTATGATTTTATAACTGCCACCAGGCAGATTGTGCATAACTTCCATTTGATATGAACTTTGTTTAATAAAGGGCAGGATTTTTCTGTCAACAAGCAAAGAAGCTAATGATCTGATCTTAATGTGGTTTCTTAAAGCATGTTATAGGGGTGTAAACTCTTTAGCAGTATTCTTTGTAATGATTTCATACTGTGCATGGATCTTGTGGTTCTGAAAGCTGTCAGTAGCCATGGTTTCAACGGTGGACTTGGATCTTGTATCTGTCTGATGTTTCTATCTGTTCTTATGTTTGTTCAGAGAATCACAGAGCACCCAGTGCCTGGTTGATCGCGTTATGTGTATGTACTATATATATACACAGAGAGACGATCTGAAATCTATCTGTAAATCTATTTGACTTTTCATTTAGAAATATATTAAATAATATTTTATTTATAAAAAAAATTAACACTAGGTATTAAAATGATTTAAAAAATAATAATTTAAACAAAAAACAAAAATAATTATTTTTTAAAACGCTTTTCAAATGAACTTGACAGGGGGGGTTTAGAAACTGCTTTACGTGCTAAAACTAGATGTTAGATATGTTATATCTACTATATTGGGCCTTTATGAATGGGCTTATCAGCCTACCTAGTAGTTTTGAGTTTCGACCTATCAAATTCAACATTACGCCTTTGGGCCCACCATGCATTCTGTCTTCTCAAAGACAGGCTTCAGGGCAGTGGAAAAACAACTTCTTTATTTAAAGCTCTCTCGAGCAATATAAAAAACGAAAAAAGAAAAGGAAAAAGAAAGGTATTTCTTCTGATTTTTCTTCTCGCGCAAGCACAGCACAGAGAGTATCAACAACAATGGTTCTCGAGGTAAGAAATTGGTTGAAACCTAAAAAAATAGCCATTAGTTGTTAATCTGACAATCATCTTGTTCAGCATAACAAATAATATTGTTTTTTGTACGATGTTTAGGCGACTATGATATGCATCGACAATTCAGAATGGATGCGAAACGGCGATTACTCTCCTTCTCGTTTTCAAGCTCAAGCTGATGCTGTTAACCTCTTATGCGGAGCTAAAACCCAAGTAATTTAACGATTTTTTTTTTGGGTTTCATTTTTTTTTTTTTTGATAAATCTGGTATTGATTTTTCTGGGATTTTCTGGGTAATTGAAGTCGAATCCAGAGAATACAGTCGGGATATTAACAATGGCAGGCAAACAAGTTCGGGTTTTGACTACTCTTACTAGTGATCTGGGCAAGATTTTGTCTTGTATGCACGGTGCGTTTATTTTATACCATGACCCTTTATCAATCAATTTTTATTTTCGATTATTGTCGATTTGGATTTGTTTTTGAGATTGAATTATTGGTGGGTTTTACTTTGTTTTGATAATTTAGAACCTTTTGTGGTTGTTGGGTATTATCGAGTTTGAAATTTTTATGCATCGTGAATGTAAAAGATCGCTACTTCGTAAATGTGTACTGATAATTATGAGTCTTTTATGGTTATTGGAGATGATCTAATTCTGATTTATTTGTGTTGTGATGGTAAAAGTTTAGAAGTTTATAGCGAATGTGATAGATTGCACCACTTAGAACTGTGTATAAGAGAGAAAGAATAGGTTCTTTCTAAATATGAAAAACACCTTAAACCAACTCCAAGGAATGTTGGTGATGATAATTTTTCAGTTGAATTCACAAGCATTCTCTTGTATTTTTCACCAATTATTTGATATTAAAGTCTCTCTGTTCAATTTCATTTTATTTAGGACTTGAAGTGGGTGGTGAGATGAATCTATCAGCAGGAATCCAGGTTGCACAACTAGCTCTCAAGCATCGTCAAAACAAAAACCAGCAGCAAAGAATAATAGTTTTTGCTGGAAGGTAAGATTGTTTGTTGGTTTGCTGCGATTAGCTTGTTCTCTTACGTTATATGATCTAAGTTTGTCTTATTTGCTAAATGTTTTTCCAGTCCTATTAAATATGACAAGAAAATGTTGGAGACCATAGGGAAGAAGTTAAAGAAGAACAATGTATCTCTAGATATTGTTGATTTTGGCGAAGAAGAGGATGGGAAGCCAGAGAAGTTGGAGGCTCTCTTTGCTGCTGTCAATAGCAATGACAGTAGCCATATAGTTCACATTCCTCCTGGTGGAACTGCTATTTCTGATGCTCTGATGAAGTATGATACTCTTCCTTTCTTTACTAGTCAAGGCTACAGTTTTAAGTGTGCAAATTTATTATTATTTAGAAATACTGAATTGAAACAGTGATCTGTTACAATAGAGATGAGATGTGTTGTAACTGTTGATTTGATTTGGAGAACTGAAGTAATTCATATAATTGAAGAGCTGCTCATAATTTGCTTGCTTGTGAAAATAAGCAACTGAATTTTATATGATTAGATCAGATATTTCTCATCTCATAATGAAATGCAAGATATTGGACTGATCAATAACATTTTACCTCATTTACAATGTAGTTCGAGTGATATGATTTTTCTTCTTCTTACTTTGGCAGCACACCTGTATTCACTGGAGATGGGGAAGGAGGAAGTGGCTTTGCTGCAGCTGCTGCAGCGGCTGCAGCTGGTGGGGGTGACTTTGATTTTGGCGTAGATCCTAATTTAGATCCAGAGTTGGCTCTTGCCCTTAGAGTTTCTATGGAAGAGGAGAGAGCTAGGCAAGAAGCTGCTGCAAAAAGGGCTGCTGATGAAGCTGCTAGACAAGGAAAAGGAGAAGAACCACCATCCAACTCGCAGGATACAGCAATGGTTGACAAGGATGCTGAAGCAACTAACAGTGCTGCTGATCCAATGGTTGGTTTGCATACCTTTTGTATTTGTGTGTCAATACTTCTGTTGGACAAAGCCTGCTCTATGCTTTCTGTTTGGGTGCATCTTTCTGGTTTCCTGATTTAGCTTTGACAATTAACTGTTGTGGTGATAGGATGAAGTGAATGCATTGCTTCAGCAAGCTATTGCACTATCAATGGAAAACGCTGCATCTGATCCCTCTGTACGTGATTCTGAAATGGCAGAGGCAACTAATGATGATCAAGATTTGGCGATGGGTAGGTTCTGTTCCATTTTAAAGGCCTGCTGATACTTCAAATTTCTCTCTGGGTTTGGCCTCTCTAAATTCATATATACAAAAGGGCTCCTTATATTAGTTGCTGAATGGACACTTGAGTGGGAGCTTAGAGCTAAATTTGAATTTCAATTGATTCTTGTATGATATCTTTACATTGTTTTTTACTTTACTTCAGTATTTCATGATTCTTTTTTACTTGTATTGCGGGTAAGGGAATTCAGGAAGGAGAATGTGATATTAAAGAACCAATAATTATGTTGCATTCAATTCAATGTCGAGTCAACTAGCAAGTTGTTTCGATGCACCCAAAAAACATGCAACTGTTCCATTTCTTCTGGATCTTCTCCTGGTATTTGTGTAGTTATGATTTTTTTATGAATGTTCATTGATTTTTCTTTTTGAGGTTCTGGATTTATAGGTAAACACATCATTTTTGCCCTAGTTACAGTGAAATTGACATGACATTTCTTTAACCTTGCCATGCTGTGTGCCAAAGCTTCAAACACTCGTCAACTTTGTTCTGATGCCATGATTTTTTATTTTAATTGGTGAGCCTGCATTGATCCACTGAATGCCTCTTGCATGCAGCTCTTCAGATGTCCATTCAGGAAAGTGCAAAAGATTCATCAAGTCAGTCAGACATGAGCAAGGCACTGGAGGATCAGTCTTTTGTGTCATCTGTCCTTGCATCCGTAAGTATTCTTTGAACCTGCCTGTAAAAAATTCCTTGATGGAGCACATTCAGCACTTCATGTTTTCATTCTGACATTTTATTCCTCTTAACAGTTGCCAGGAGTTGACCCTAACGATCCCTCGGTAAAGGAGCTGCTAGCATCTTTTCAAGGCCAAGCCAGCCAATATGAGGTGTGTTCATGAAATTCATACAATATAACCTGCATTTCAATTGAGTAATGCTTTTTATTTGGTCTGTTCACCATGCAAAAACATTTGCAACGCATGTGTACTGAATTTTAATTGTTACTACCAGTCCGGACAAAAGAAGGATGAAGATAAGCCACCAACTGATGACAAGTGAAATGCTCTTGACAAGTCTTCATGAAAGAAAGCTTCTATGCCAGTGACACAAACCACATTTCTCTTGGGAGAATGAATTGAAAAGCAAGATAGAAACGCATGTTGAATTTACTACTCGTTTTCCAATTCTAATGATTTTCACTTGAATAGGCTGAATATTGGTAGGATGTTAGAATTGCTGTCATTATGCTTCCGAACGTTATGCATTGGAATTGGTATCTTGTACTGTGGCGCACTTTATGGTTGCTGATTGGGAAGGAAACAAGGGCTCAATGTTAAAATTGAAGTTGCTTTATGTCATTTTCATTGATGTTACAATGACTTGTATTCTGCCTTTATTCGTTTCCCTCCCCCAACCCTGATTGTGTGAAATAAATGACCTGTGTTTTGGGGATTTTACTGCCAGATGAAAAAAATGAACCAGCAGTAATTTCACTGCCAGATGCAAAAAAGATAGACAAAAGGTTTATCCTGGATGTGAGGATTAGAAGTTAATTAATTGAGATATCAGATTAGCTAATTTACCTTAGCTATATCAACCGTTCAATCCCATCTTCACCTCTATACTTTCCAGCAGGTATTGATGTTTAAATGGCCTTGCCAATCACATTAAACACGTCAAAATCTTGCAACCCCAGATTCGCAAATCCATAACCCCTCTAAAGAATCAAGCTGCACCTCCAAAGAGAGTAGCTCCATTAAGAAGAGGCCAGGAAGTAAGTGGGATTCACCCAGTAACCATTTCATAACCACGCCATGCCCTCCTCATAATTTGCCATGGCACGACACGTAAGCTGTGATGACTAGACATACTATGAACAAATAACTCATGGCCACTGTTTTGGGACGTGTAGGGTTACTAATTTCCACAAAAGAGGTCCACACCATGAGGGGCATGTCTCCCTTTGAACGTCCATTTCTTCTTTTTCTCGCGGCTTCGGAAGATTTTAGTGTTTGTACCGTCTCAAATACCAGATCATCCATCTTTATCAGGGATAATGGATAACCATGCGCTATACTAATCTATGGGATGGTTTGTTGGAATGTTGATCATATCTGCCATACTTCTGTTAGACAAGTTCGTGGAAAAACTCGAAATCTTGGAGAGATGAGATCTTCAACTTGCACACATCGGAATTTGCATACAACAAATACATGTTAGATTAAATTGCAACGTGGATCGATGATAGCTTGAAAATATAATTATTTGCCAGACGAGTTAGAAAAACCTCCGAGGGTCAATGGATTCACGCTTTCATTTGCACCAAGAAGCTTTTACTCTTCAGTTTTGACGGTCTTTTCTGTAATTCTTTTCCTCCATCCTCTTCGCTCCTTTGCTCTCACGCAAAGACTAGATTTTGAGGAACTCGAAGATAGGGAGATGGGGATGTGGGTGTGTGATCCGAGATTGGGACCACCGTATTATTTGCACAGGATATGTTCATACGTAGTAAAAGACAGTAGAAGTACATGCTTAGTTTACGAGGTTGTTCAGAACAGTGCCTAATAAGTATCTCAAGAGAATAACTAAACTTGTCTAAAATACAAAAAGTAGGGTAAGATTTTTTTTTTTTTTCCGTAACCGGCTATTAAACCTTTTAAATTCATGTTTTTGTTAAGGAACAAGGGATTTTTCTGACAATTCCAAATCATTTCAACTAGTATACTGACTTGTCTAGGATTGATATCCAAACACCAGGAGATAAAAAAAATTATGCCATTGTTTTCAAATATCATGTTGGAAATACCATATCAGGTCGATTAAGAGCAAAGCGTGCCCTAAACACTTGGAAATTCAACTGCTCGTGGATCTTATTGTTCGTTTCTTGAAGGGAATTACAAGAAAGTATGTTTACCATTATTTTTCTTTTTTAATATATAATAATAAAATCTTTATATGTAGAATGATACTAAGACTTGCAAGTATTTGTTAAGTTGTCTTATTACTTTATTTAAAAGAAAGAGTATATATATATATATATATATATATATAAAATGAGTTTGGTAAAAATAAAGAAATAATTCAAATCATAAACAAGTTTGGGGAATTTTAGAAGTTTAATGTTAGCTGTATTGAAATTTTAGTGAATTATTTTTCTTGGCATTGGATCTAATATCTTTTTTCTTGCACACATAAACTAGTAAAACTTAAGTTTTTTTTAAAAAAAAACTCATAACCAGCACCGCTTAATCTTGTAATTAACTTGATGATATCTATTATCCTTAGCAATTATTTGACTCTGACAGCAGCATATCACTTTTCTCCTTAGCAGTTTTTGAGTTACAAAAATATTTTGGTTAAAATGTAGGATAAACAAATGAAATAAATGGATATTTCTAAATTAATTTCTAAGGTTGAATCTCATTTTCAAACGATTTTAAAAGCACATTTTCTCATATCATTCTAATTTCATATTCTAAGTTATAAAATGAAGCAAAAATGCTTGAATTTAGTATAATGACTCATTAAAAAATTATTCATAAGAAGTAAATTGAGGCAATCAGTAATCTGAACTTAGGTTTGTTCTCTAGAAATCATCAGTTCGAATCTCACAATTTTCAGACCCACTAAAAACTGGTAATTAATCATTCATTTTAAAATTTATAAAATTAGTTAAAATACACGCAAACTGATTCAAACATCCATGTTAAAAAAGGAAAATCGAGGCTAATTTGGTCATCGAACATATAGATCTAGTATTCGGAAAGAGTTGTAATATTTACTAACACTGGTGGCAATTAAATGGCAGCATCTTTATATAAAGGCCAGTGCCCACAAACCCATACCACCACCGGTTAATCTCGCTAAAGAAAACACAGTCGCAGTTCCCCTCCAATTCAGCAAAGATGGCAATGGCTTTCAAGATGGTATGGCAACGTATTCTCTTTCTTACGTTCCTAACCATAAGATGTTAATGTTCCTAACATGTATCTGTGTCCTTGATTTGTACATGGTAATTATGACAGGCAACAACAGGGATGTGGGTGACTGATGAATGCAAGAATTCATTCCATCAGATGAAATGGAAGAAAGTTCTTAGGTACATAGTGTTCAAGATTGATGAGAAGTCCAGGTTGGTCACCGTCGACAAGGTTGGTGGCCCCGGCGAGAGCTACGATGATCTTGCTGCTTCCTTACCGGGTGATGACTGCAGATATGCTGTGTTTGATTTCGATTTTGTCACTGTTGATAATTGCCGGAAGAGCAAGATCTTCTTCATTGCATGGTCCGTCCCCTTCTTCTTCTTTCGTAGACTCTTTTTTCTTTTTGTTTATGTATTATCAGAGACAATTACTGAGTATTTTAAGAGTCTCACTTCCTTCTCGAGCACAAATAATCAAAAAACAAGAGGTCCCGATTTTATGTCAGAAAAGAAGAACAGGGTTTGGATCTGAACGGCTGCCTTACCATGTTAAGAAATCATTAACAATGAATAACGTGGATATATGCATGGTTATTCTCGAATCTGAAAGTAAAAAAACGTAGCAAGTCAATGCTGGCAATAATCATTCTAGCGAGGGAGGGGCATGCAATTATTTTGATTTTGATTAATCAACAGGAACTTGCAGAGTTTTTCAAGCAAGTGGGTTACTTGAGCCTCACATGTAGACAAGAGGGTTAGCCATCTTGGAAGCATAATATTATTATAAATAATGATAAAAAATATCCCACCACGTATATTTTTCTTCACTAACAGAACTATTATCGGGTTGCTAACGAATCTGGTTAATCTGGATTAATTTCAGGGCTCCAGCAGCATCAAGAATCAGAGCAAAAATGCTGTATGCGACCTCCAAAGCTGGGTTAAGCAGAGTGCTCGAAGGGATCCACTATGAACTCCAAGCAACCGACCCGACTGAGATGGGGTTTGATTTGATCAGGGACCGAGCCAAATAAATATGATTAGGATTATATAAATTATGCACTGTTATCTTACCTTATTTAATAACTCCAACCAGGTGCTTTCTTGCTGTAACTTTCCTGCCTTCATGTATCAGATTTTTGGCACTGATGTAAGGTGATGTTCTAAATTGTAATAACGCTTACGTGTCATATGGGTGCTTATAAATTTGACGACAAGAACCTTTGGATCCAATCTCTCTTAACATGGACAGGTCAAGAAGGCATAAATTAGTGTGTGGTTATAACATGCCTTATACTTCTACTTCCACTGAAGCAGTGCTGCGACAGTTGTGAGTTCATCGTTAATTTAATATATTTTAATTTGGATCGAATCCACTGCACTGGGTATGAGTCAACTTTGAGTTGGATCTGCTTGGCCTAGCAAGTTAGCTTGGTTCGGATTTCACTGTCTTGCAACCGGATTTTATTGATCAAAATTGTTACTAGTTATCTTTTCTTATACTAGATTAACATTTTCATGCTAATTGCTATAATAAAATTCCGTAAGTGGTTCATAATATATTTATTTGACTTTGTATTTGTATTGTATAATTTAAAGTTAATTTATCTCGAATTTAAATTATACTTGTTAAATTAATATTTTAATTTATATATATATATATATATATATATAATTATATATGAACAGTACAACCCCGAAACGGCATGTTGAAACACTTCGAAACCAAAACGTTCTGTTCCAATAGAAAAACCAAAATGGTCACCGGAACGGTATTGACAACCTTGAAGGTTTCATCAATTTTTGCTTGAAAATAAAAAAATCATTTAGATATTCCTAATATTTTTTGAATAGAAGACAAATTAAACCATGTAGGGGTTGACTTAAAGTAACCCAATTGATTTTGCGAGTTCAGAAGCAGCCCCAATGACCTATAAAATTATAATTTTACTAATTTTCTTTCTCTCAAGAAGACATTCGTTCGTTTATATTATTAGATTTGTTTTTATCAAAAAAAAGTAATTCAATAAAAAATCTTAACCTCAAGTTGTGAAGCAACGTATTGTTTATATTATTATGGAACATACTCACTCGCTCGAATAAACAATCATATTATTTTGTTTATTTAACTTAACAGATTAAATAGTTAATTAAAAATAAATGTCCCTATTAATTTGAATCTCGGTACAATTTAGATACTGGGTTAATTTCTACATGTGTATACACACACACACACTAATAGATGGTGAAGACGCCAACCCATCGCAAGACTCCCCGAATCCCGTAGGATTTTGTTGGTAGACAGTGCCTGTCCGATATAAAACGAAGCATGAGCTCTTTTTGAAGGTGCCAAAAGAAAAAGGGCAAAAGCCGCCATGGAAACAAAAACACGCAGATAAAAACGTTTAGAGGTGATAAGAACCAAGCTGTGGAGAGTTTAATGAAGACGTGACACCACCGCCTTGACGAAGACAAACGACACTCCACCGAGTCGCGTAATAACACTTTTTTGAAACAATTAGTCATCATCATGATTTGATGAAGATGAGACATTTACTTTTTTTTTTTTATCTTTGTAAGAACTAAATAAAAAAGCTGCACAGCACAATGATCTCAAATCATTTTCTGCCACCCCACTCCATATAATTTCTACCATGTGGAGAGTTTTTATCCTCGCAACTACCTCTATCTTTAGCCTGTGATAACGTCAAAGATTGGCTAAATTAACCAAGCTGTGATGGACGAGGAAAATCACCCATAACCACCGCTATCATAGCTCTCACCCAAGTAGTGCTGTGCCTACTTGGATTTATGATTCATGTTATGAATCTGCTAGAGTCTACAATAAATATTTTAAATTTATAAACACGTGTGCATGACTTGTCTAGTGGGGATTTGACATATGATATTGCTGATACTTGCGAAGAAGATGGCCATTCTGCACCTTTCAGCTTGGGGCTCGAAAATTATAGATATTTTTCCTGGAGACTAAATTTCAAGTAAAAAAACAATTACTAGAAACAGAATAATAATATTTTCTGATTTTTCAGTAATTAAATACTGAAATAAGTTTATATTCCCAAAAATAAAATTCTATCTAGTAACTGATACTCATTTCTCGAGATGCGTTATATCATTTATTTGGGTACATACATGTTTTATTTTTATTTTAAATTCACCAAAAAGAGGCGTTACACCGATTTGATCTTTTCCACCAAACTTTTGAAATCTTGTGAAGCACGGCCACCAGGTGCAGATGCCTTCAATACAAGCTCTTTAAGATCCTGGGCTCTGCTTCGAATTCCTCTCCCCTGTTCCCGTTCCAAGATGAGGTCCAAGCTCTTGAGAACTCCAGTCTTTGTGAAAATATCCCCATCAATTCTCACACCAACTCTCCACTCGTCCGCTATTAATCTTGCATTAAGCTTATGATCCGCAAAGAATGGTCTACAGATCATCGGGACCCCATATGCAATGCTCTCATACACAGAATTAGCCCCGCAATGTGTAATAAACACGCTAATTGAGCTATGTGCCAGTACCTGAATCTGAGGTGCCCATGGAACCACCTTTCCATGCGTGCTAGCCCTGTCCAGGAACCCTTTCGGCAAGCAATAACTCATGCTGTCCCTCAGTGCCCAAAGGAATGGAGTTCTACGAGTTTCAAGAGCCTCTGCTAGTTCTTCTATCTCACTCTGTGGAATATTCACGACAGTTCCAAAGCTGATAAACGCCACAGACTTAGCTTTTTGACCATCCAGCCATGATAGACAGCCTGTGACATCTTCAGTTGAAGGTGGCAACGATGGTGGTGGAATGGATATGCTAAGAAAGCCGACATTAAGCAAGTTCGAAAACTTGGATTTGAGATCGTTCAAGAGGGGTTCTGGGTAGAGCTCTTGGTAAAAGCTTATAACCAGAGTATCTACTTTTGACACCATGTGTCCAATTTGACCTAACATGCAAGAAAAGAGAGTTTCTTTTGCATCTCTTGGTGGTAACACTTCAGCTGGCAGATCGGCAACGTGCAGTACAAATAATCCTGGAACTTCCAAAGTTTGGTCTACATCGTTGCCATCTCTGCCACTGTTGCTGCAGTCATGAATAAGAGAATTGACGTAGCGTTGGCGAATCATATCAGTATAAATATGTGCAGAGAGGGAATGAGGCACTGGGCCCCAAACAGGAATCCAAGGAATGCTCAAATTCTCAGCGACTGATCCAGCAAAGGACAAGAACGCATCTGTCATCAAGCAACTTATTTTCTGGCCAGTTTCTGCCTCTGCCATGTCCATTGCCATCTTAAAATTCTCCGGCGTTTCCTTTATGAATAGCTCGACTCTTTCTATTGGATTCCCAGAGAAAACATGATTCAGCGGCACGCCATCCGCTACAGTGTAGGCTTTAATGTTATCAGGCAGGGTGGTTCTCGCCGCCAAGAAGATCGAGCTGTTGGATTTTTCGGTGTTAAGAAAGGAAAATCTCGTTTCCTGGGCAGCCCTCGCTAACTTCACCACTAGGTCAAGAAGAGAAAGAGCATGAGAACCAAATGGGAATGCAAGGACGGCAACATGCATCTTTTTTCTTACTGCGTGTTTGAGTGGTGCTGTGCAGTTTGACAAGAAGAAAACAGTTGACAAACTAAGAAGATATGGACAACGAAAAGAGAGGAATATCTTGTTTATAGTTGAGTTGCAAGGACTTCTTTGCAGTAAAGCAGATTTTATAAGACAAGCCCATTACATATGGGTAGGTGGCATGGGTGGCTACCGTTGCACGTCGTGGCGTGGTAATTTCTATTTGTTTTTATACTAAAAAACAAATTGTTTGGTATTTCAAATAAATTTGGCCTTTCGTATCAGTTTTATATATAACTAGTTTACTGAGAATCCTTGATGGAGCCTTCAATTAGGTGCTGATGGTTAACAGGCTCCATAAATTTCGATACCACCTCCACAGGTCAAAGGTGCCAAGTCGGGACCTTTGACCAAGAAAAATTAACTCGTAACTCATTAATCCAGGTTTTGGGTTAAAAGTTGTGCTGCAAGAACTGACACGTAGGCACAAGTGCGAGACCAGGTGACTCCCCATATTTGAGTCTGTCTTGTCTTCTGATGATTTGTCAAAGGAAGAAGAAACTCATGGTGGAGGAGAGGTGAGCACTCTTTTCTACACGGTGTAACGATTCACGATTGACTGCCCTATTTATCATATACGGTATTGTCAAATCAACAGGGATGGTGAAGGGAAAAACTGCAGTTCTGTCGTGTTAAACGGCGTGTTTACGAGTGTTTTTTCCTTTGTAAGTATTTTTTAAATATATTTTTTACTTTAATGTTAATGTAAAAAATCTAAAAAAAATACAATCAATGCATGTGTTTCTATATTTGTATGTCACGCGCGCGCGAGCGCACTATATATATATATATATATATATATACTAAACAATGCCCGCGCTTCGTCGCGGGCGGCACAATATTTTTTTCAATGTAAAAAATATTAATTGTATGTATTTTTTATTATAATATAAATTTAGCTAAAATAATAAATTTGTGCAGAATTCATGTCAAGTGCAAGTTTTTTATAAAATATATGAATTTAAAATCGATATAAATTTATTTGTTTAGTAGTTTCAAACAAAATAACCAGCATAAATTTATTATCGTCATTAAAAAAGCAAGAAAACTGAATTATTAAGTTCACTGTATTAAGATTAGTTCATTTTATAATTCAATTTAAATTAAACAAAAATAAAATATAAATTGTGAAAACACATACAATAATCAAATAAAAAAAATAAGTTGTTAATTTTCTATCAACAAAAAGACGAAAACATAGATTGAAAATTCATCCTGACGTTATTGCCATTATCATTGCTATTAAAGCTAAAATTATTACTAACATTACTGCCAAAACAATTAAAATAATTAAATTTCCATGAAAAATAAAAAAAAAGCAAAAGATTTTTATAAAAAAACAATAACTAAAATTATCATTATTAATGCATAAATAATAAAATCATAAAAATCATATAATCTAAAGAACAAATAAAGAAACAGAAAACAAAAAAAAAAAACGAATAAAGGGAAAAATAGAGTAATATTACTTTTAAAATGATCACCGATATAAATTAAAATTTCAGGAAAATCTTTAAAAAAAATCAAAAGATTTTTATAAAAAAATAATCACTAAAATTATCATTATTATTGGTTCGGAGATTAGTGAACAAAAAAACGTATAAGGTAAAAAAATAAAAAATAATAATAAATTGGTTCGAAGATTAGTCATGGTGTGTCCACGCTGGCCTGGACACCCCGATTATCAAAAAACAGATTTGGTCCGAGGAGTGGTGGTGGTGCACTTGAGCTGGCCCGGAGATCATGGTTATAAAAAAAATATATAAGTGAAAAAAAATATATAAGTGAAAAAAAGAGCTTAAGTTGGCTGAGAGACCATGGCTACAAAAAAATGTATAAGTGAAAAAAAACAAAAAAAAAAGTATAAGCGTGAAAGCACTGTAGCAATCCATATTGTTTTCTAAAAAATTCGGCCCAAGAATTAGTCGTGGTGTGCTTAAGTTGGTCGGAGATCCCGGTTATAAAAAAAATGTATAAGTGAATAAAAAAATTATAAAAAAGAAAACAAATGTACCACCAGGAAAGCATTTTAGAAAAAGAAATGTGGGTCCGGGGATTGTCGTGGTATGCATAAGTTGGCCTGGACACCCTGGTTATCAAAAAAATTTGGATATGGAGATTAATCGTGGTGCATTTAAGCGAGCTCGGATACCCCGATATTAAAAAACAAAAAACCAAAAAATATATAAGTAGAAAAAAAAATATGTAATAAGAAAAAATGAAAAAAAATAATAAGTAAAAAATACAAAAAAAAGGCAAAAAAAAAAGAAGCAAAAAACGGAGGAAAAAAAGAAGAAAAAAAGAAAAGAAAAAAAGAAGAAACGAAAAAAAAAAGCAGAAAAAAGAGAAAAAAAATGTAAGTAGAAAAAAAAAAGAAGTAAAAAAAGCAAAAAAAAAAAAAAAAACCCTACTATTGCAATCCACAGTGCACTGTGTCTGTATGCACAGTAAAAAAACTACGGGTTTTATATATATAGTAATTGTATTTTTTAATTTACTTTATATAAGCTAAAATAACATATTTTTTATCTGTTTTAAATTTATTTTATATGTAAAATATTATATCTCACTATAGTTTTAACAAGATATATATTTTTTAAAAACTACAATTATTTTTTTATAATTTATAATGCAAAAACTACCACAATATCAGAGAAATAAAATTTTAATTATGAGTCACCACCTAACTACAAATTTGAATGATGGTTAAAATACATATTGTATCTTTCTATTAATTACTTGTCACTTCAAATTCTTCTCTTTTTTGAGATTTTTAATAATGTGGGGTTTTTTTGTTTAAAAAAAAATATGTTGTTTATAAATATATAATAATAATAATCATAATATTTTTATTTTTCAATTTTTATTTTTTATATCAACACATTAAAATCATTTAAAAACACTAAAATAAAATACATAATATCGCGATGGTGTTTTTTTGCGTTTCGCGCCCTGCCATTTCCAGAGGGGGGGAAATGGCGTGCGGTGAAAGAGATGTGTTTTATAGACGTAAAAATTACGACTATAAATCTTAGGAGTCACCACCTAAGAATAAAATTAGTATTAAGGTCACTAAGAAACTTAATAGTCTGCGACAGTCTATGTAAAATAATTTGTTATACAAGGGGAAGACACATCACCTTAGTGCACCCTACCTAAAAGAAGTTGTATTGTTGTTTAATTGTTTTTCCTAAATCATTTTTTATTCGTCGGTATTTTCTAAGGCTTGAAGTAGATCTTTCTTCGTGAGGGAAATTCCCTTCACTGGAAGTTGAAAACCTACACATTCTAAAGTTTGAAAATTTTGACACTGCATAAAAAAATTCTTTTTTTTACTATCCCCGAGTGTACTTTGCAATATAATTTTATACTCCGATAACTGAAACAAAATAATTTTAATGTTTTTTTAGATGTTTTGGCCAAATTCCAAAGGATAATCATAAACAAGTTATGATATCCAATTTTTTTTAAAATATGAGAAATATATCAACATATATTTTTTTTATAAAAAATATGCTTAGAAAAACTTTGGAATTCGGTTATATACACAAAAACAACACATTTTTTTTAATTTTTTTAAATATGATTTTTTATATTATATATATATATATTTTTTAAAAATCGGACCGGCTTGACCTAATTAAAATGGCCGGCCCAGCCAAGTTGGGCCAAAAGACCCAACTTTAGGCTGGCCGATAACAGGTACAACCCAACGTCAAAGCGAAAAAGAAAAAAAAAACATTATTCACGTAGCATGAACAATAACAGGACCGTTGACCACAACTCCTTGCTCTTTAGGAAGTTTTTCATCATCATTTACCAATGGTCACAATACCCATCAAATCTAGGGATGACAGCTTGCACAAGTTGTTCTGAGGTGGTCATCCTCTTGATTCTTTCTTTCTTCAATTTCACTTTGTTTCTCTCTCTCTCTCTCTCTCTCTCTCTCTCTCTCAAAATGTTCTTCGATCTCTCTGCGTTTCTCTCTCCCAATTGATCTCTCTGTGTTTCTCTCTATCTTTCTCACAACTGATCACTTTTTTCACTCTTTGTCTCTCACTCTTCAGATCCACAATCTGTGGTGGTCGTCAATGGATCTTCTTCAATCAGGGATTTCTTCGTCACTTCTTCTTTGCACCTCGAGGATCTTGGTTTCTTCCTTGAATCACCGATTCTGAAGCTGAAAAAGGTTTGATCGTGTTTGATCGTTGCTGAAGATCAAGGAGTTTGATTGATCGTCGCAAAAATCTTCGAATCTTCGTCCACAGATCGTCTCTCTCTCTTTATCACTCTACTTTACTCCCCTCTCGAAGCTTCTTTCTCTCAATCAGTCCCTTTTCGAAGGCTCTAATACCATTTGTCAATCCCTGAAGTTGGATTGTTATTCAAAATGACCACCACACTTTCTTATTCAGATCTTGCTCCTTTTATACTTGTTCAATTCAGTATACCAATTAATTGGAACTCTAATCTAACTACTCCTAACTAATTACAACATAAATGTAACTAATTGAAATTGCAACTAACTAACTAACTCACTACTCCTAACTAATTACAACAGAAATGTAACTAATTGAAATTGCAACTAACTAACTAGCTCGTAACTAACTATTTATCTCAACATATTTAATAACTCCATCCAAAGGGGCTTTCTTGTTGTAACTTTCTTGCCTTCATGTATCAAATTTTTGACACTTATGTAAGTTGATGTTCTGAATAGTAATAACGCTTATGTGTCATATGGGTGCTTATAAATTTGATGACGAGAACCTTTGGATCCAATCTCTTCTAATATGGACAGGTCAAAAAAACATAAATTAGTGTGTAGTTATAACATGCCTTACACTTACACTTACACTTTTACTTCAACTGAAACAGTGCGACAATTGTGAGTTCATCATTAATTTAATACATTTGAATTTGGATCGAATCCACTATACTAGTTAGGAGTCAACTTTGAGTTAGATCTGCTTGGCCTAGAAGGTGAGCTTGGTTGGGATTTTACTGTCTTGCAACAGATTTTTATGGATCAAAATTGTTACTAGTTATGTTTTCTAATACTAGACCAACATTTTCATGCTAATTGAGCTAATAAAATTCTATAATTGGTTTATAATATAATAGATTACTCACTCGTGCTATGTTGCAGGTATGGTCAATTGTTTCTTGAATATAAAAAATATATTTAGTTATTGCTAATATTTTTTTAGTAGAAAACAAATTAAACTATGTAAGGGTTGACTCAAAATAACCTGGATGATTTTGCGAGTCTAGCTAACTATATTTTTTTCTCAAGAAGACATTTTATCGTTTATATTATTAGATTTATTTTTATCAAGGAACTAATTCAATCAAAAATCTTAACCTCAAGTTGTGAAGTAAGGTATTATTTATTTTATTATCTAACCTACTCACTCGAATGAATAATAATATTATTTTGTTTATTTAACTTAAAAATTTAAATAGTTAGATAATATTAGTCATCATCATGATTTGATGAAGCTGAGACATTTACTTTTTTTTTTTTTTATCTTTGTAAGAACTAAATAAAAAAGATGCACAGCCACAATGATCTCAAATCATTTTCTGCCACCCAACTCCATATAATTTCTACCATGTGGAGAGTTTTTATCCTCGCAACTACCTCTATCTTTAGCCTATGATAACGTCAGAGATTGGCTAAATTAACCAAGCTTTGATGGACGAGGAAAATCACCCATAACCACCGCTATCATAGCTCTCACCCAAGCAGTGCTGTGCCTACTTGGATTTATGATTCATGTTATGAATCTGCTAGTCTACAATAAATATTTTAAATTTATAAACACGTGTGCATGGCTTGTCTGGTGGGGATTTGACATATGATATTGCTGATACTTACGAAGAAGATGGCCATTCTGCACCTTTCAGCTTAGGGCTCGAAAACAATTACATTAAGATTATTCTGAAAGACTTTATAAAATTTTACAGTTGAAGATCTTCTTTTTACTCCTTTGTAGAGGATTTAATTATTTTATTTAGGCTTCTTGTTTCCTTCTCAGTTTAATTTATCTTCTTACGACATTACTTGTTGTTTTATTTATCTTCTTACGACATTACTTGTTGTTTTATTTACATGTTTTCTTTAGCACTTTTAATATATTTAGTTTTTTTTAACATACAATTTAACATTTTCATTTACTCTTATAGGTATTATACTCGATGCAAACTCTACGTAGTTTAATTATAGATATATATGATTTATCATTCCATGTAGATATCATAGTTTATTTGGAGTAAATCTCTGGATTTCCGAGACGATTATTCTTAATTGTCTAAATTAATTTTGATTTTTATAGCTCTATGACTTATACTTTGATTTAATCTCTGTGGCCAATTCCAACAATAAAGTACGTGTATGCTTTATTTGGATATGACATCATTAATCTTTGATTATTTAAACTGATGCCTATGAAATTATAGATATTTAATTTGTCTTTATTTTTCCTGGAGACTAAATTTCTAGTTAAAAAACTATCTGAGATTCCCTCGCACAAATGAAGTTCATTGTCGTTTTTTCCATTAATTTTCTTCATACCACCTGCAACTTCTAGAATGTAAAAAAACAATTACTAGAAACAGAATAATAATATTTATCTGATTTTTCAGTAATTAAATACTGAAATAAGTTTATATTATACTCATTTCACGAGATGAAAAGCACACGTGGTTATATCATTTATTTGGGTACATACATGTTTTATTTTTATTTTAAATTTACCACACAAGATGCGTTACACCGATGTGATCTTTTCCACCAAAGTTTTGAAATCTTGTGAAGCACGGCCACCAGGTGCAGATGCCTTCAATACAAGCTCTTTAAGATCTTGGACTCTACTTCGAATTCCTCCCCCCAGTTCATGTTCCAAGATGAGGTTCAGGCTCTTGAGAACTCCAGTCTTCGTGAAAATACCCCCATCAATTCTCACACCAACTCTCCACTCGTCCGCTATTAATCTTGCATTAAACTTCTGATCGGCAAAGAATGGTCTACAGATCATTGGGACCCCATTTGCAATGCTCTCATACACAGAATTACCCCCGCAATGTGTAATAAACACGCTAATTGAGCTATGTGCCAGTACCTGAATCTGAGGTGCCCATGGAACCACCTTTCCATGCGTGCTAGCCCTGTCCAGGAACCCTTTCGGCAAGCAATAACTCATGCTGTCCCTCAGTGCCCAAAGGAATGGAGTTCTACGAGTTTCAAGAGCCTCTGCTAGTTCTTCTATCTCACTCTGTGGAATATTCACCACAGTTCCGAAGCTGATAAACGCCACAGACTTAGCTTTTTGACCATCCAACCATGATAGACAGCCTGTGACATCTTCAGTACTTGAAGGTGGCAACGATGGTGGTGGAAGGGATAGGCTAATAAAGCCGACATTAAGCAGGTTCGAAAACTTGGATTTGAGATCGTTCAAGAGGGGTTCCGGGTAGAGCTCCTGGTAAAAGTTCATAACCAGAGTATCTACTTTTGGCATCGTGTGTCTAATTTGACCTAACATGCAAGAAAAGAGAGTTTCTTTTGCATCTCTTGGTGGTAACACTTCAGCTGGCAGATCTGCAATGCGAAATTCAGATAATCCTGGAACGTCCAAAGTTTGGTCGTCAAGCTCTACACTGTTGCTGCAGTCATGAATAAGAGAATTGGCGTAGCGTTGGCGAATCATATCAGTATAAATATGTGCAGAGAGGGAATGAGGCACCGGGGTCCAAACAGGAATCCAAGGAATGCTCAAATTCTCAGCGATTGATCCAGCAAAGGACAGGAACGCATCTGTTATCAAGCAACTTATTTTCCGGCCAGTTTCTGCAACTGCCATGTCCAATGCCGTCTTAAAATTCCCCGGCGCTTCCTTTATGAGTAGCTCGACTCTTTCTATCGAATCCCCAGAGAAAACATGATTCAGCGGCACGCCATCCGCTACACTGTAGGCTTTAATGTTATCAGGCAGGGTGGTTCTCGCCGCCAAGAAGATCGAGCTGTTGGATTTTTCGGTGTTAAGAAAGGAAAATCTCGTTTCCTGGGCAGCCCTCGCTAACTTCACCACTAGGTCAAGAAGAGAAAGAGCATGAGAACCAAATGGGAATGCAAGGACGGCAACGTGCATCTTTTTTCTTACTGCGTGTTTGAGTGGTGCTGTGCAGCTTGACATTGGATCACGTTGAGTCACGAGAAGAAACACAGTTGACGAACTCGGTAGAAAATGAAAAGCTCACCGACGTCGTTTTTCTCTCTATTCTTGACTTTGAAACTTGATGCTATAAGCAAGAGATGGAGACCTTATTTATATAAGAGTTGCAAGGACTTCTTTGCAATGAAGCAAATTTTATACGACCAGCCCATTACATATGGGCTGTTGGCAAGTAGTTACTGCCTTCAGTGGGGTTGCTGGCAAGTAATTACTGCCTTCATTGGGGTTGTTGGCACGTGCACCCTCGTGGCAGTGGGGGCTACCATTCCACGTCGTGGCTTGGTTAAATTAATTCTCAAATTATGTTATTTTTATATATTTCTAAATAAATAATTACAATCACACTCAATAAAAAAAATATCTGAAAGAAAAATACATGTGAAACTTTGAGAATTAATTTTTTTAATAAAAGGAAAGGTCATATCAACACTATTTACCTCTGATTAATAAGAGTTAGGGTGACATGGTGTGGTGACGTGATTTTGTCAGAAAGTTTTTAACTCCATATAAAAAAAATTAATTCCCATTCAAACAAAAACTCGAAAAAAAATCAGAGCAGGCAACTTTCTTTTCCAGGCCCTCAGGAGCCCATTCTTGCAGGCCTGGCAGCTTCTTCATGTTCCCACCATGGGAAACTCCCTCCGCTCCTGAACCTTTCTGGGATTTCATCTCTGGGCTTAAAATTTTTTCTCAAAAGTACATTCGTTCGTTTATATTATTAGATTTGTTTTTATCAAAAAAAAGTCATTCAATAAAAAATCTTAACCTCAAGTTGTGAAGCAACGTATTGTTTATATTATTATGGAACATACTCAATCGCTCGAATAAACAATCATATTATTTTGTTTATTTAACGTAACAAATTAAATAGTTAATTAAAAAGTAATGTCCCTATTAATATGAATCTCGGTACAATTTAGATACTGGGTTAATTTCTACATGTATATATATACACACACACACTAATAGATGGTGAAGACGCCAACCCATCGCAAGACTCCCCGAATCCCGTAGGATTTTGTTGGTAGACAGTGCCTGTCCGATATAACACGAAGCATGAGCTCTTTTTGAAGGTGCCAAGAGAAAAAGGGCAAAAGCCGCCATGGAAACAAAAAGACGCAGATAAAAACGTTTAGAGGTGATAAGAACCAAAAACATGGCTGTGGAGAGTTTAATGAAGACGTGACACCACCACCTTGACGAAGACAAATGACACTCCACCGACTCGCATGCTACGTATTTGCTAAATAACACTTTTTTGAAACAATTAGTCATCGTCATGATTTGATGAAGATGAGACATTTACTCTTTTTTTTTTTTTTTTTTATCTTTGTAAGAAATAAATAAAAAAGCTGGGCCACAACCACAACAAACTCAAATCATTTTCTGCCACCCAACTCCATATCATTTCTACCATGTGGAGGGGTTTCTATACCTCCATCTTTAGCCTATGATAACGTCAAAGATTGGCTAAATTAACCAAGCTTTGATGGACGAGGAAAGTCACCCATAACCACCGCTATCATACCTCTCACCGAAGTCAACATGGCCAGGAAGCCGAATCTCAAGTGCTGTGCCTACTTGGATTTATGATTCATGTTTGGTTAAAGTAATTAGTGTATGCTTTATTTGGTTATGACATCATTAATCTTTGATTATTTAAACTGATGCCTATGAAATTATAGATATTTAATTTGTCTTTATTTTTCCTGGAGACTAAATTTCTAGTTAAAAAACTATCTGAGGTTCCCTCGCACAAATGAAGTTCATTGTCGTTTTTTCCATTAATTTTCTTCATACCAACTGCTAGAATATAAAAAACGATCTAGAAATAGAATAATAAAATTTTCTGATTTTTCAGTAATTAAATACTGAAATAAGTTTATATTCCTAATAATAAAAATTTATCTAATAACTGATGCTCATTTCTCGAGATGAAAAGCACACGTGGTTATATCATTTATTAGGGTACATATTTTATTTTTATTTTATATTCACCATATATACAAGAGGCGTTACACGGATGTGATCTTTTCCACCAAAGTTTTGAAATCTTGTGAAGCACGGCCACCAGGTGAAGAAGCCTTCAATACAATCTCTTTAAGATCCTGGACTCTGCTTCGAATTCCTCTCCCTTGTTCACGTTCCAAGATGAGGTCCAAGCTCTTGAGAACTCCCGTCTTTGTGAAAATACCCCCATCAATTCTCACACCAACTCTCCACTCGTACGTTATTAATCTTGCATTAATCTTATTATCCGCAAAGAATGGTCTACAGATCATCGGGACCCCATTTGCAATACTCTCATACACAGAATTAGCCCCGCAATGTGTCATAAACACGCTAATTGAGCTATGTGCCAGTACTTGAATCTGAGGTGCCCATGGAACCACCTTTCCATGCGTGCTAGCCCTGTCTACGAACCCACTCGGCAAGCAACAACTCATGCTGTCCCTCAGTGCCCAAAGGAATGGAGTTCCAGAAACTTCAAGAGCTTCTGCTAGTTCTTCTATCTCACTCTGTGGAATATTCACTACAGTTCCAAAGCTGATAAACGCCACAGACTTAGCTTTTTGACCATCCAGCCATGATAGACAACCCGTGACATCCTCAGTTGAAGGTGGCAACGATGGTGGTGGAATGGATATGCTAAGAAAGCCGACATTAAGCACGTTCGAAAACTTGGATTTGAGATCGTTCAAGAGGGGTTCAGGGTAGAGCTCTTGGTAAAAGTTCATAACCAGAGTATCTACTTTTGGTATCGTGTGTCTAATTTGACCTAACATGCAAGAAAAGAGAGTTTCTTTTGCATCTCTTGGTGGTAACACTTCAGCTGGAAGATCGCCAATGCGAAATTCAGATAATCCTGGAACGTCCAAAGTTTGGTCCTCAAGCTCTACACTGTTGCTGCTACCATGAATAAGAGAATTGGCGTAGCGTTGGCGAATCATATCAGTGTAAATATGTGCAGAGAGGGAATGAGGCACCGGGGACCAAGCAGGAATCCAAGGAATGCTCAAATTCTCAGCGATTGATCCAGCAAAGGACAGGAACGCATCTGTTATCAAGCAACTTATTTTCCGGCCAGTTTCTGCCACTGCCATGTCCAATGCCGTCTTAAAATTCCCCGGCGCTTCCTTTATGAATAGCTCGACTCTTTCTATCGGATCCCCAGAGAAAACATGATTCAGCGGCACGCCATCCGCTACATTGTAGGCTTTAATGTTATCAGGTAGGTTGGTTCTCGCCGCCAAGAAGATCGAGCTGTTGGATTTTTCGGTGTTAAGAAAGGAAAATCTCGTTTCCTGGGCAGCCCTCGCTAACTTCAGCGTTAGATCAACGAGAGAAAGAGCATGAGAACCAAATGGGAATGCAAGGACGGCAACATGCATCTTTTTTCTTACTGCGTGTTTGAGTGGTGCTGTGAAGCTTGACATTGGATCACGTTGAGTCACGAGAAGAAACACAGTTGAAAAACTCGGAAGAAATGGGCAATGTAAAGCAAGGGACTGGCACAAAAAGCAACTCAAAATTTACATGGTTGAGCTTAGCCTACTTCCACAAGCAAGACTGTAAAGATATTTCATCATGGAGGAGCGCAAATTATAAGGCACTCCATCTCTCTCTATCCTTTTCTTACACCTGAGATTATACAAGAGCTCACCGACGTTGTTTTTCTCTCTATTCTTGACTTTGAACTCGGTGCAATAAGCAAGAGATGAATACCATGTTTATAGTAGAGTTGCAAGGACTTCTTTGCAATTAAGCAAATTTTATACGATGAAGTGCGGTTGCTTGCTTTTAAAAATACTTTTTATTTTAAAATATATCAAAATAATATATTATTTATATTTTTAAAATTATTTTTGATATTAGCCTATTAAAATAATTTAAAAATATTTAAAAAAAATTATTTAAAATAAAAAAAAATCAAATTTTGAACAAATAACGTGTAACAAAGAAAGAATGAGGCCCTACGGTAGTTGGCAAGTAATTGTTGCCTTCAGAGGGTTGTTGATACGTGCGTGTCAGCGGGGGCTATCTACCATTCCACGTCGTGCGTGGTAATTTCTATATTTTTTTATACTAAAATAAAAATTATATGGTATTTCAAATATTTTTTTCCTTTTGTATTAGTTTTATATATAGCTCTAGTTTTTTATTTTATTTTATGTAAGTTAAAATAAAATATTTTTATTTATAAAAACATGTTTAAAATTTATTTTATATGTGAAAATACACTAAAAAAAATACATAAAAACAAACAAAATATCTAGAAATCCTATAAATCTCCTTCTCTCTCACGAAGTTGCCGTTGTTTCCTGTCCTTCAAATTTATTTTTTCATGCCGAAAAAATCACAACACTACCCAGGTTTAAATTCAGTTTTTTTTACAGATGCAAGAAAATAGGATTTTATGATTAAATATGCAAGAAACAGTTAATTTAATCCATGTCTGATGATCCACGAGGAGGAATAGAAATTCACAAGCTAATAGTTATGGCAGGATTTGAACACATGATCTTAGATGGTAATCATTTATGCTAATCGTGTGAGATGATTGTAATTCTTTAAAGCATAAACAATCAGAAAAGTATATATAAATAAATAAATTATGTTATTTTTATATATTTCTAAAAACAATAATTTGAAAAATAATTACAATCAAACTCAATAAAAAGTCTCTGAAAGAAAAATACATGTGAAACTTGATCATCTCTTGAGAAAAAATTAACTAACAAATAAAACGTGTAGGGTTTTTACTGTTTGAAACACTGTGGATTGTGAGTAAATGTCCTGTGGATTGCGGCAGTGTGAGCCCACTTTTACCCTTTGTTCTGTGCGGTCTTTGTGTGGGTGTCGTGGGGGCTTTTTCGTTTTTTCATTTATCTTTTGTTCTTCTTTCTATGGTCTGGTTTACGGGAGAGAAAATTGAAAGAGAATGCGTGAGTTGTTGAGCTGAGACAGGCTTCTCGCCGCCGTGATGGTTAAGGTTTTATGAGATGAAGTATGCGCAAAATTGTCTCCACAACAAACCCATCACCGTAGCATATGGAAGACAATGAAAACACCACCCATAAGGTGCACAACTGTTTATCCTTTATACCTTTTGGGGTTTCATTTTCATGGTTTTTCCCCTCATCTTAGTTTCTTTGAAGGCAATGATTTCCTGGTTTCTTTTCTTTAATGGTGAGAAATGGTTGGGAATTAATAAATAAATGGAAAGGGTTGTCTATAATTCATGGCGTCTTATCCTTGGGAATAGTTTGTTTACTTAAATATGATAATTGGTTGAACGGATCTCTTAATATTCTTTGATGTACATGTGTGTTTAGGTTCTCTTCTTTGGACCACAATGAAAGTTATTTTACTGTTAATTTTTTCCTTTATTCATGATTTGAAGTACAATTGAAACTTGTATCTTTATATTGCAAGTTATTTTAATAGGGTGGGTAGAAATTTATATCATGTATTTTTTATTAGAAGAAAAGTTTGGATTAAAGTTGTATTACACAGTTGCAAATAATTAATAGTTTTATTGATATTAAATATATTAAAATATAAATGGCTTTTAAATAGTTTTTTCCTATTAAACAAAAAGTTAAATTTATATTACTTGAAAAGTTATGTTATCAATTTGACTTTTTTAAATATTTTATATAAAAAAAATAGATTAAAGGGACTTTAATCCTATATTCGAGCTTTTGAGTTTTAAATGGATGAAAAAAAATTATAAATTGAAATTTAGAATTTTTTTCTTATAAATTGAGTATGTAAATCCCGAGTTTGAGTAAAAAACATTTCTTATTTTAAATCAATTTTTTGGTATTTTTAGATTAATTTTATGTGTTGATGTCAAAAATAATTTTGAAAAATAAAAAAAAAATTAAAATATTTCTCACAGAAAAATATTTACAAAACAATCTCAATCATGCCCTAAATTAAGCAAAATGAATATTTTGCAAATACCAACACTAGCCACTCTAGCCTCCAAACATCAGTTATCTTGACCAAGAAAAATAGATCATATTGCTAAAATTAATAAAATTAATATCACGTTTTAAAAGCCTCTTAAATTTGAACAGAAATAAAAATAAATTGCGATGAAAAAACGTCAGCCAATATAATAAAATGAAAAATCCTTAGAAGTATCCATGTCCATGACTAGATGGCTACTCAGCATGTGGGCTGTCCTTATCTGCAACAGTAAATTGTTGATGTGAGAATGAGCTCAGGCACCTTTGATTTTATCAGATCCTTTGGATATGTGTTTTTTAGTGTATTAAAAAAAAATTAAATATTTTTTATTTTAAATTAAAAAAATTTCAAGGGTTAATATTAAAAATTATTTTTAATAATAAATAAATATTATTTTAAAATATTTTAAAATAAAAAATATTTTCAAAATCAACCAAACATAGTACGGAAAAGAGAGGGGACAAATTACATTTTAAATTAATATTTTTATGATTTTACATCATTTTCATATACTAATATTAAAATAATTTTTAAGAATATTTGTTACTGTGTTTCAAAAAAGTTTTTGAAAAAAAATGATTTGTTATGATTTTAAATTTAATTTTTTTGGTGTTTGAGATTATTTTTATGTATTGATATTAAAAATAATTTTAAAAATATAAATTGTTTCTAAACAAAAAAATACTTTAAAAAAACAACCTCAATCACATTCTCAAACATACACTAAAATAAAAAATTATTTTAATATATTTTTAAATAAAAAATATTATCAAATCAACCTCAATCACATTTTCGGAGCATCCTCGATCACATTTCTTCCGATTACCTCTCCAACACTACTATACAGGAATGAATCATCTGTGTGCCGAGAGATCTCCGATGTTTGTTTTTATCTTCTGTCAGCATTTTTGAATTATCACTATATTATAATTATATTAACATAAATTATGTTTTTGGCAAGATAGAACACGCACAAATTTCCTCCTGCCAGCTCATCAAATGGTTAAAAAAGTGCCAATTTGCTTTCTTGGGGTATTGCTGCGGATAAGATATGTATGACCAGTTAATTTGATGGCGACCTCAAATATTACTTAATGCAATTAGTCAAACTTTAACTTAAAATGTCAATTACTTACGCAAAAATAATATAAAAAAAGAGTAAAATGAAAGAAACTCTTAACACGATTTCGATTTAGGGTTTGGTAATTGAATGGTGCGTTTTGTCCCTATGGTAAATGACGAAATTTTCATTTAAATAATCAACTAAACAAATCCAATTAAATTGAATTTTTCAATGATTAACTGTGTATCTAAAGTTGTCGGTGGTATTATTTTTTAAAGTAATTTTTATTCAAAAATATATATTTTTTTAAATTATTTTTGATATTATTACATAACAAATAATATAAAAAAAACTAAAAAAACTGATTTAAATCAAAAAATAAAGTGTGTGTGTATATATATATTACCTAACAACTACAAGGCGTGGCCATTTCACTGTGGACTGTGTCTAAAATCCCTGTGGATTGCGACAGTGTGCGCCCGTTTTTAGCCTTTGCATTCTCGGCTCTTTGTGCGGGTGGCATGGGGGCTTTTTCGTTTTTTTGTGTTGTTGTCCTTTTTTTTCCTCGGTCATGAACAATGTTTTTACGATTTTGACCCTAAAGTCGGACAAAAGAAGGTTATGCGCTCAGGGTTAAGGGTGTAATTGCAGGCGTACAGACCGGGCCGGTTCGCCCGGTCCGCCGCAACTCTTTTTTTAATATTTTTAAAATAGCTAAATACGGATATAGCCCCCAATAAGACAAAATCAATGACTTAGACACAAGGGTGGAACGGTAATTGACCAATTTTTTTATTATTTTTCTTGAAATACTGACGGCGCGTGTGGTCCACGCAACGGACAGTATTCCGCCTCACGCCCTGTTAAAGTGGCGCGTGCATGCTTATATCATCACCGGAAATGGGCTATCAGCGTCTCAGTCGATGCGTCTATGCATGATCTTCCTCCCGGTGCGGCGCGTTTCATCATCCGATGTCTGTGTACGCGTCGGTGGGCGGTAAAAGTTGTTTGTTCCGTTTCTCTCTCTCCTGCATACAAATGTACAGTCGAGGCCCCCGGGTTTGTTGACTTTTTACATCGGTCCCTGGACTTTTAATTTTCTGTATGGTACAGAAGAGGCCCCCGGTTTGGACTTTCACTTCGGTCCCTACATTTTTAATTGAGTCCTTCGATTGAAATTAATTAAATGTTAATGTTTCACTTCGGTCCACCTTCTTTTAATTTCCGGATTGAGTTAAAAAACCTTAATATATTCGGTACGGAAGTTGTTATTTTTTCAATTTTGTCCTTTGATTAAAATTGATAATATATTTGATTTATATTTTGGCCCTTATACTTTTAATTTTAGATTTTAATCCCTATATTTTATTTTTTTTATTTGATCTTTTGTTAAAGTTTGTAGGGTTTTTTAAATATTTCATTTTTTTTTTCATTATTAGCACAAATATAATAATAATAATAAAAAAAAAAAAAATTATTTTTCTTGCTTACTCTTTTGTTAATGTTTTTTGGGTTTTTTTTCCTCTGGATAATTTGATAATTTTTTTATTGTCTTGACAGTAATAACAATGATAATTTTTATTTTTATATGTTTTTTTTTTATGATCTTCTGTTAAAGTTTTTTGGATTTTTGTAGTCCTTCATTTATTTATTTGTTCTTTAATAATAATAATAATGATAATAATAATAATAATTTAATTGTTTTTATTGCTTACTATTTTTTTTTTTTCCTCGGAATAATTTTATAATTTGTATTATTTTGGTAGTAATAACAATGATAATTTTAAATGTTATGACTCCAATGTTACTATTATTATAATAGGGTGTATTGATATATTTTATTATATTAAATTTTGCATATATAAATATTATATTTTAATTTCGATCCAGCAAATTTGATAAAAATTATTTACTAAGCCCGCAATGTAGAGCGGACAATTTTTTTATTTTTCAAGTTAAATTATAATAGTCAGCTAATAATTTTCCTTTTTTTGTTATCTATTATATTTTTTTATTTTCTCTTTTATTAAAATTTTTATGTTTATTAAGTCTTTGATTAAATTTTTCCTTTTTTCATTATTAGCGCAACAATAATATTATTCATACTTATATTTTTAATTTCTATTTTTATTTGCTTTTCTGTTAATTTTTTTTATATTTTTCCCTCGGAGTAATTTATTAATTTTATTTTTTTCGCGGTTATAGTGACGATAATTTTAGATGATAAGACTTCAATGTTTTTTTTTTAATTACTATTATTTTTATTTGCTCTTTATATTAAATTATTTTCATGAATTTACTATCTGCACAATAATGACGATGATTTTAGTGATTAATTTTTTATTTTTTCCTTGTAATTTTTTTTTGCTTTTTTTAAATGATTGTTCAGGTCAATTGAATTATTTTGATTGTTTTAACAATAATATTGATAATAATTTTAATTTCTATAACAATGATAACGACAATAACGTGAGGAATTTCAATTTATGTTATCATGTTTTTTATCGGTAGAAAATTAACTATTTATATTTGTTATTTGATTATTGCAAATTTCGATTTGGTATTAATTCATTTAGTTTTTTTTAATAATTCTTGGATTATGTTTATTCTTTATTCGTCTATATGCATCTATGCTTTTAGTTTTTATTTTTTTGTTGGAGTTTTATTTTTAATCGATTCAAGCCTGAAATTCTTATTTATGTTGGTAATTATTTTAAAATTAATATTACTCCATGCTTCCCTTTATTCATTTTTTTCCTGTTTTCTCTTATTTTTATTTGTTATTTGAATTATATGATTTTTTTTTCTTTCACTATTTGCACAATGATAATGAAAATTTTAATGATTTTCTTTATTGTTTTTTTATAAAAATCTTTTGTTTATTTTTTTAATGTTTTTCCAAGGAATTTATTTATTTTAATTGTTTTTGTAATAATATTGATAATAATTTTAATTGTAATAGCAATGATAATGAAAATAACGTTGGCATGACAATCCCCAATAACAAATATAAATAGTTAATTTTTTCAATTTATATTTCTAACTTTTTATTAGTAGAAAATTAACTATTTATTATTGTTATTTGATTATTACATGTATTTTCACTATTTATATTTTTTTTGGTTTAAATGAAATTATAAAATAAACTAATCTTTATGCAGTAAATTTAATAATTCAAATATCCGAATCTTCTTGCTTTTTGGATGATGATAATAAATCAATGCTGGTTATTTCATTAAAAACTGGTAAACGGATAAATTTATAGTGATTTTAAATTCATATATTTTATGGAAAACTTGCACATCACTTGATTTCTGCACAAATTTATTATTTTGGCTAAATTTACAGTTCGCACCATAAATCATCCTCACCAATCTTTTTTTAGATATTTGCTACATTTTCAAATGATTCACATCAATTTAATGTTCATTTCATTTAGTTGCTTATAATAATTTTTTGAATTGGAAAATTAGTAGGGATATTAGATGTCTCATTTTGAAGAAAGGTTTTGACTTCGTTCTTCATGTCAGCAAGCCTCTTTTTTGCAATGATCCGCAAGTTATATAGTTCGCGCTCTTTTGTAATCTCTCATGACACAATACCTACATTCTAAAAGATTTAATCTATGCTTGCGCAACAAACTCCACTTAAAAATTTATACATTTTATCTCATAACCTATAACTTTTATTTAATTATATTATATAAATTAATCATTGTAGATTTAATTATATTAAATTATATACACAAAAATGCCCGCAGCAACGCGCGGGCAATATAGCTAGTATTTAATAAAAGGAAAGGTCATTCAAACAAAAACTCGAAAAAAAATCAGAGCAGGCAACTTTCTTTTCCAGGCCCTCAGGAGCCCATTCTTGCAGGCCTGGCAGCTTCTTCATGTTCCCACCATAGGAAACTCCCTCCGCTCCTGAACATAACCACAAAGACAACATTTCTGGGCTTTCCTCTCTGGGCTTACAAAATGAGCGTGGCCGGTTCATAACTCTTCAATTGGGCTCTATGGGCTGCAGAAAAGGGAATCTATGGGTCCTACGCTAATGGGAGTTGATGCTGGCGTGGGCCACAACAGCAGCGACTCGATTATGTTTTATACCGAAACAATCTGGTAGTTAGCTTGAAACATCAATTTTATCTTGTTACGGGCATTTTTACATATATCAAAGGTTTGCCTGAAGAAACTGGAAGAGGATGGTTTTGCATGGAATACTTTCACTGTCAATTTTCAGATCCGACACTTCCTGAAAACGCCACCACCACAGGAATCCGACCACCACCACGTTGAATCTCAGCATCCACTGTCAAAGCAATACCCCGTTCAATATGCCATAACAGGAGAATCCACCGGCGAGAAATCCGCATCCACACAAGTAACAATCCTGTTGATAGGGTTGGATGAGTGTCCAAGAAATTAATAGGAAGACTTTTTTCCAAGAAATTCGTTGATTTTGCTGGGGTTAAGGATTTGGAATCGAGCTTTCCAGTCGCCATCGTGTTTTCATACGCTCTAAAAACACAAGTTTTTAAATTGTTTTGATTATTTTACATGGTATTAAATATTGTAAATTTAAATCTCATTTTTTTTAAAAAAATATTAATTAAAATCTAATTGATTATGTAAAATGTTATTACAGTGTCAAAGAACCATTTCAATTATAAATTAAAGTTATCATATGATGTCTTAATATTTTATAACACACACCCTCAAATAAAAGTTTTTTGAGATTGAAACTTGCACACAGACTTACATTATCTTGTATTTGATTTATATTAAATAGAATGAGGATGATGAAATTCGAACTCGTGATTATTTGGTCAATAAGATCTTAGTATTATATTAAAAAATAAATGAATAATGAGTTTCATTGTGTTTTTTTGTTAAAATTTAATATTATTCGTTAACCTATTCATTTTTAGTATTTTTAAATTGTATTAATATCAAAATTAAATTTTAAAAAATAAAAAATATATTAATTAAATATTTTTAAAACAAAATTACTGTTAAGAACAATTTACAAACAACACAGATATCAACAATTTCAATTTATATGTTAGGACCCTGTCTGCATTTGCAGTGACTTTTGGAACAACTTGAACAAGCAAGGCACAGACCCGGTGGGCCCCGTTCCTCGAACGGCCATCTTTAGACAACGATGTCAATTAACTGTTTTATAGGTGAGATATAAGTTATTTTTAAAAGTGTTTTTTATTTATAAATATATTAAAATAATATTTTTATTTTTAAAAATATTATTGGTTGATATTAATATATGAAAATTATTTAAAAATATAAAAAAAATATTTAATTTAAAATAAAAAATAAAAATAAAATATACAATTTATTTTAAAAATATTTTTAAAACATAAACCGTGCTTAAATTTGTACACGTTAAAATATCATGACCCGTGACCCACCTCCGTTTTTATAGAAAGACAATAATTTTATTATAGATATAAAAATAAATTATTCTTTTTTATTAAAAAAACAGACATTCTTGGTGATGCGAGGGAGTGATGGATACCATCTGGATCGTCCGTGGATGATAAATAGTTAAATACAGCCATCTAATTCTAAACTTTCATGAACTTTTTTTTCTTAAAACTTTTTAAATTTTTTTATTTTAAATTACACACAAACAACTCTCATTCTCTTGTCGCTGTAAAATAACAAGAGAGCATGTAGCGCTGCTAGATCTCATCAATTAAAATTCTTAACAGTTCATGGATGTCAACCTCTTTTAAATTAATATTTTATCAAATTATTAATTTAATTTAGATCCTTAAATTTCATACACGTGTATGGAATCCTTTCTTACTGTTTATGTTAATTTTCACTCATTTAAACGAGAACATTTATAAGATTTTATTGTTTATCTTTACCATCATTGATAATATTAAAATAAAAAAATTGCTTTAAGCAAAATAATTAAAAAAAAGTTGATGTGTGCCTGTATTTTTCAATTTCTATGCATAGAATATATAATTAAAATCCATGATATTGAATTATTTAAAAAATAACAAATTGTGAAATCGAACCTTCATTTTCTTAAGCTATATTACCATGTACCCGATGTTCTTAAGCTATATACATGGATGATTTTATCCATACGTAAAGTTTTATTTTATTTTATTTTCTTAGAGTTAATGTTTCATTTTCTTATAAAAATTGTATTGATATATATAATGCACGCACCAAAAATAGTAGTAAATATAAAAGGATTGCTACTGGTTTATTTTGACCAACGAAAAACCAATCTATGATTTAAAAAGCTTGTGACGAAGAGAGAAAAGGAAAAGTAGAGTTAAATTTATTTAACTTTGGCTCCAACATCATTCAAGCACCACCCACATTAGCACCGCTTCACCTTTGTCTCCATCCCTCTAAAGCAAAGAAAGTGGCCTCACATGTCATTTTTATATAATTATTAATTTTAAAGCATGTAAAATTAATTAAATCATATACAAAGTAGATTAATTGAATTATATCTAAACTGACTCAGATATTCATATTAATCATAGTTTATATATAAACTGACAAACATTCATATTAATCGATAAAAATAGTTGTCTCACCGTACTTCATTTTACAATAATCAATCATGAGTTATTGTTATCGTGGTCAAAATATTATTTTTAGATTGATATGTTTTATTTTAATATTTTTCAATTATACTGATATTAAAAATAACTTTTTAAAACAATTATTACCGTAATTACTTTGAAAACCTATCGTTACCGTGTTTCCCTTTTGCGAAGAAGAAAGTCTTCTAGATTCGATACATCAAAAGCAAAAGCGCTCGTCGATTACCAAAAACATATTCTCTAAAATAATCTCCAAATCAAACAATGGAGTTGGATTTAATTTTAATCTTATATGAGCTAAACAGTCTTATAAGGAAATATTTAAATATTACAGAATATATAGAATAAAACATGCATAGATTAGTGTAAGTGTGTTATTTTTTTTTAAAAAAAATATGATCGAACCGTTAGACAGAGAGAATTAATTCCTTAAAAAATATTCAGGTCACGCGCCATCAACCCTCTTTTCAAGAAAATAATATCTGCAGACGTTTCCAAATTCCAAGAGTATTTAGTTAATCAAGAATTAATTAAACTACTAACCAAGCTTATTTTAATTTAAGATAATAATAATAATAATAATAATAATAATCTCTTTATTCTCTCTTATATCTTCCCCCTGTCCATCGCTCACAGACAGGCACTTCACTTCACTCTCAACTTCTTCCATGGCTCCATTTCTCTCCTCTTCCTTCCTCCTCCTCCTTTCCTTTCTACCTCTCTTCTCCCTCTCCTTCTCCACTGTTGATCAACCCTACAAAACCTACATCATTCGCATTGACTCTCAATCGAAGCCCTCCATTTTCCCCACTCACTACCACTGGTACACCACTGAATTCACTAACAGCCCACAAATCCTCCACACTTACGACACCGTTTTCCATGGCTTCTCCGCTGTCCTGACACCAGACCACGCCGCCACTCTCAGCCAGCACCCATCAGTCCTCGCCGTGATTGAAGACCAACGGAAACAACTCCACACCACTCGGTCCCCTCAGTTTCTTGGACTCAGAAACCAACGTGGTCTCTGGTCGTATTCTAATTATGGTTCTGATGTTATCATTGGCGTTTTGGATACCGGGATCTGGCCTGAAAGACGGAGCTTCTCGGATGTCAATCTTGGGCCGGTCCCTGCCCGGTGGAAAGGAATTTGTGAAGCTGGCGAGAGATTTACAGCAAGAAACTGCAACAAGAAGCTGATCGGTGCCCGGTTTTTCATCAAAGGACATGAGGCAGCAGGTGGGGGTTTGGGACCGACTAGTCCTATCAATGACACTCTGGAGTTTAAGTCTCCTCGTGATGCCGATGGTCATGGGACTCACACAGCATCAACTGCGGCAGGAAGGCATGCATTTCGTGCTAGCATGGAAGGTTATGCAGCAGGGATTGCGAAAGGGGTGGCTCCGAAAGCACGTTTGGCTGTGTATAAAGTTTGCTGGAAGGATGCAGGATGTTTAGATTCTGATATTTTAGCTGCTTTTGATGCTGCTGTTAAAGATGGAGTTGATGTCATCTCGATTTCCATTGGTGGTGGTAATGGGATTTCGGCGCCTTATTATCTCGATCCGATTGCCATTGGTGCTTATGGTGCGGCTTCTAGAGGGGTTTTTGTTTCGTCTTCGGCTGGGAATGATGGGCCATATCCAATGTCAGTTACGAATCTTGCTCCCTGGATTGCTACTGTTGGTGCTGGAACAATCGACAGGAGTTTCCCTGCTGTTGTTGTTCTTGGTAATGGGAAGAGATTGTCTGGTGTTTCGCTATATGCGGGTTTGCCATTGAGTGGTAAAATGTATTCTCTGGTTTATCCAGGGAAATCAGGGGTTCTGGCTTCGTCACTGTGTATGGAAAATTCGTTGAATCCTAATATGGCGAGAGGGAAAATTGTTGTTTGTGATCGCGGAAGTAGTCCACGAGTGGCCAAAGGGCTGGTTGTTAAGAAAGCTGGAGGTGTTGGTATGATTCTTGCTAATGGAATTTCTAATGGTGAAGGACTAGTTGGTGATGCTCATTTGATTCCTGCCTGTGCTCTTGGTTCTGACGAGGGTGATGCTCTTAAGGCCTATGTTTCGTCAACTTCGAATCCGGTTGCTACTATTGCTTTCAAGGGCACCGTGATTGGAATCAAGCCAGCTCCGGTCGTTGCTTCGTTTTCAGGTAGAGGACCGAATGGATTGAGCCCGGAGATTCTAAAGCCGGATTTGATTGCTCCTGGTGTGAACATTCTTGCTGCTTGGACTGATGCTGCTGGTCCTACTGGATTGGAATCAGATCTACGAAAAACTGAATTCAACATCCTTTCTGGCACTTCAATGGCATGTCCTCATGTGAGTGGCGCGGCGGCCCTGCTTAAATCTGCCCACCCAGATTGGAGTCCAGCAGCGATCAGGTCTGCAATGATGACCACCGCGAATACATTCAATAATCTAAATCAGCCACTGACCGATGAGGCCACTGGAAATGTGTCGACTCCATATGATTCGGGTGCAGGGCATCTCAATCTTGATCGAGCAATGGATCCAGGGCTTGTTTATGACATTACAAACAATGATTATGTGAAGTTTTTGTGTGGGATTGGATATGAGCCGAGAGTAATTCAGGTGATCACACGATCACCGGTGAGTTGTCCAGTGAAGAAACCATTGCCGGAGCACATCAATTACCCTTCGCTTGCAGCACTGTTTCCAAACTCAGCTAAGGGGGCATCAAGCAAGACATTCATCAGAACAGTCACCAACGTGGGTCAACCAGATGCCGTTTATCGTTCTACAATCCAAGCTCCGAGAGGGGCTGCAGTGACGGTGAAACCACAAAAACTGGTGTTCAGCAGGGCCGTGAAGAAGCGGAGCTTCATTGTAACCGTAACGGCCAACACCCGGAATCTGATCGTGGGTAATTCGGGTGCTGTATTCGGGTCGATTTCGTGGTCAGATGGGAAGCATTTTGTTCGTAGTCCCATTGTGGTGGTGACCTAGATAGATTTCTTGTAAGCCTGTTACTTTCAATCCGATCATGTCTTCTTGATCGATAAGGTTGGTTGATAGGTGGTTAATCACGTGCTTGCTGCTTCTCGTTTGTAGGTGGTAAGCACGTGCTTGCTGCATAAGCAGCAAGCAATAGAAAGTGTAAGGCAGCGTAAGTGTAGAATTTGCTACGCATAAGAGTGCTGCAACCCTTCTTTCTGTGGCTGCCATGTTAGGGCTAAGGCCAAGAACTGGTTTTGAGGGGTGGCTAGTGTGAGTTCATTTTTAAGAAAAATACCACCTTTTTTTTTTTGTTAAATTATATCTGTTACCATCCTTTTCTTTCATGTAATGTTGTATGTATGAACTTGACAAGTTTATATAAGCAATTGTTTGATATATAATGGTCATTTTCCTGGTTGCTTTGTTGTTTTTCATCAGCTAAATTGAGCGATGTTATTTACTTTTTATTTTTAAAATAAATTTATATCCTGTTAAAATTGAATATACAGAGTAATATATTCCTCCATCTTCTGGTTTTATAGGGTTTTTTTTTTTTCTTTACATAGAGGTAAATTCATTAAAAAAATTCGTGTGAAAAAAAGTAAAAAATTTGCAAAACTAGCTTCTTCATTAGATTGCGGCACTGATTTTGGCTTTTGGTAAAGCTTTTTATGGAACCACACAAGTCAAGAGGCTGTATAGGAAGCATCTGTCTACATAAATGATCTGTTTGAGACTTGAGAGTTTTGTTGACTTCTGCCTTTGACCTTTCCAACCAGACAAAACTGTTGTGAGCTAATGCATGCTTGAATTATTAGCTGTAGTGAAACAAAAAAATCTGATAGAAAATATTGCTGGTCTACCTTTACGGGGAAAATGTAGCTGCAACTCGTTTTCACTGCCCTGAAAGTGGAATTGTCACCCACCAGGTTTTCCTCTCAACGGTGGATGATGAGGGAGATTCCAACAATCTTTAGCTTTAGTGCTTTACCCACGTTCTCTTGGCAGGTTTTTAGTCTTGTCTCTTGAAGAACCTGTTTCTACCCTTTAGCGTATTATTTATCCTATGTTTTGGTCATGTATTTAATCATCTGGGGTTATGCAATAATGCACATATAATACAATTAATCCTAACAGCCACATCGTATTGTATTGTTAATTATTGGAATCATATGTTTTATAATGTTAGAATGGAATTTCTTCTGCCTTTTGAAAACCCTGCAACAGAGGAAGGTATTCCTGTATCTGTTGCCTAAGAATATTCATGAGATTGAGATTGAATACCATATTCCAAGACCATAATTGTGTTATATCCTCATTTATTTCTCCCTTTTTGTAGTAATTTGAGACCCTTGAGCCCTTAATTCAAAAGGAAAATAACAAAGAGGCAAAGGAAGAACACAGAAAAGAGTCCATAAACTTTATCTTTTGGAAATGTTTGTGGTCAAAATTGTTTGGTCTCCTTAATTGAATGTTTTATCAGAGGGAAACTGGCTGATTGATTGAGAAAGTAGACCCTCCCAAAGATCAATCATGTATGCTTTTAACCTAATTTATATCACCTATACAAGTCCAAAAAAGAGGCCCCGTTTTACTTTTTTACATTTTATGAATTGATTATATGAATATGATGATGTTTCCTGTGATGAAAACTGGCTCTTGTATAAGCACTAAAAGGAACAATAGTATACCAATGGTGGATCACATTAACCGAATCTGTTCCTACCATTTAGCCATGTAGCAGACATTATGGGCTGGCCATTTGTACCACGGAAAGAACTCAATTATTTCATGCATGTGTGTGGATAAAGTTCATCATGCTTGATGGGGATAGATAACTAATTGCAGCTCCAAAAGGCACAGTTTATGCTAATTTGGCCTCAACTCCAAGAGCTGAACAAAGCAAATCGATCTAGTGAAAGATTTGCTTGCAAGTCACCTTTGCTTTGTGTATATTTTTTTGCTTCAAACCTTGGTCAGAGAGCTTTTCTTTTGAATATTGTGAGCAATTTTCTAGCCATACACCCCATAGTTCCAGTTTATAAATGAACCATGCCGACAATTGTGACTTATTTTCAAAGCTTCGCAAGAGAATCAGAAACTTAAGCATCACCTGATCAGATAAAATGCACCTATCTAGATCAAACCAATAAATGAAGATATGAGTGGTGCACTTTGTCTATGCAAACCCAGCCAGGAATCCATGCAAATGACCTGTAATTGTATACTTCTTTCCAGCTAAATTATATGGATCCTGGGACTGGAGTGGGCCCTGTGAGCTTGAAACCACAGTCAAGGAGAAGCTAGCTTTCAACAAGTCTTACCTGCTAATAGCAGCTTGCATTCTTGGCTTTTAAGTGGGAAAGCAATGTTTAATGAAATGTTTTTGGAACCACTACGTTTTTTTGTGGTTTGTAGCAATCCTATAGAATCATCTCAGCTGCCTAAAAAATTGACTCTTTGGGATGTGAAGGCTGGGTGGGGGTCCTGTAGCTCAGATTACATGTGGCATAAACATATAGGATTATTTGATTGATACCTCATTTGATGCGATTTTTGTTTTACTATCTTAGAAAGAATATTCAACAACTCAAAGTGCCTTAATATATTTTCATGCATCGCCCCTGATCATGTGCTTCATGTGCTAAGTCCACTCATAGAGGATAAGATAAAAACTAAAGCTGCATTCTTCTCATTATGAATACAGTTGTGCTCGTGACAAGGGGGGGAAACAAAAAAGAACAACAAGAACAGAAACTCCTGAAAATAAAACATAGTTTTCATTATTGAATGGGAGATATAAAAGGGCTCTCTCACAAAACAGTAATGTCAAGTACAATACAAAGGTTCAATCCACTAACCTGAATGGCATTTTGCGTCTTTTACTACACCTGTACACATATGCAGAAGACAGGTCAGTCTAGGAAAACAGGACAACTTCTCTCAATTATATAGCATGTTAAATCTTCAAACACAAGGAAATGTTTCATATAGCATCGACAGAAAATCCGGAGGGCACTAGTTACCAATTCAAAGGGCTGAGATGTGGACTTTGCAACATCCGCGTCTGTGCAAGGAGTGAGTTGAAACAGAATCGACATGAAACAAATTGTTCCATTAAATATTCCGTTCATCAAGGGATAATCTAGAGGCATTCAATCAGTCCATATTTAATGCTCAATGGCATTAGGTACGGGTGCAAGCGCAAGAAATACGGGCATCTCAATATTTAAGTCTGCGAGTTATTTGAAACATCCATCCCCGACAACCTCGAGGCATTCCTATCAGTCAAGTTTTCCCGTCACCATTTGCAGAGCTATCAAACTCCGAGTCATATACAGACAGCTTTCCAAAATATTCTTCACAGAATACCAAATGATTATCAACCAGTCATATGGAATCACATTTAGGAAGTAAATCCTGGATTCTTAATGAACCCCCTACTCTGTGTGCTTAATATCAAATTCTCAGCAGTTCATGGATCGACTAGGCCTACGGATTGGTTTGTTTTTTGCGAGTGAAGTGGAAGTTAAGTTTAATTAGCTTATTGACAGGCAAGAGGTGCAAATATTTGGACCCATCTCCTCTAAAACATTTTCATCAAATCCACCTGTATCAGATAAATAGCCTGATCTCATTAGCATGCCATTGACACACTCATAAGGATCTTGGCTTGGCCTTACTTTATAATATTTCATTATCTGGCTAAATATCACCATAGCATCCTTAAACCAATCCCGCATGATTATAAGAACTCAGAATGCACGAGTATGATGCACTATCAGGATCTTCCCAGCAGATCCACATCTCATGGAAGAGAGCAAAAAATCTCCGTGGGAATTGATCCTGTAACCATTTATAATAGCATTCCAAAAAAAAAACCTGGATTCTTCAAATCATCGACACACTTTGGCCGCGCGAGGTCATAAAAGCCTTCAGTGCTAACAAGCACTCCAACTAAAGACAGAATTGGTAACCATATACCCGTTTTTCACATTTGGAAAATGAACTCATGGAATTTTGGCGAGACCCATTTGTCGCGTACCCAGGGATTGCAATAGAGCACGAAATTGTCTTTCTTTGAGGCATTGAATCAAGCAGTTCCCCATGAAATTCTACATGACCAGAAGAGATTGATCAGGAATTTTGAATAGTTTAATGAAGTAATGCTAGAGCATTGACGTTCGCATGGGTTAGAGAAGGTATTGAGATGAAAAATAGAAAATCTTCTCTGAATTTGCTTGCAAACCATGTAACTTCTAAGAATCGCTTAGCTTCAACTGCAAGGCGGTGGTGTTTGGAGCTTTAGACAGTTTTTGCTGTTACTCTATTGAAAAAATTCTCTGGTGATCGCCAAAATTCAGTGTTTTCTTGACGGGCTTATAAAAGGCATTGGATGGATTGCTTGGGATTTGGGCTACAATAGCCCAGTAGTTGTTGATAGAATCCAGACCAACTCTTTCTTGTTGTGATGCCCTGAGATTTGGGCTACAATAGCCCAGTAGATTAAATTGGGCGACCAAGTTGTTTTATTCGTTAGTTAGAGAGAGAGACAATGGATATCCATGCATTGATCTCTTACCAAACCCAAGATAAATACACAAGTAGTTTGAAATCGATGGGTTTTTTTATACCCTAATTCAACCCTTCTAAATGTTATAATTTACTATTATTCAAGATATAATTAGTTTAATGTCCATATATTTTTTTTCAATCTTTAAAATTATTTATTTATTTCAGATTAAGTTTGAGTTGGAAATTAAATTGGATTTAGATACGGTAAATCAATACCCAATCACAACCTCAACTCGGTCGTTTGCTTTCGAGCTTTACTCCATTATGACCCAAAACCACTTTATTTTATTTTATTTTATTTTTTGGGTGAAATTATCATCGTTATGATAATATTAAAAGGACGCCTTTCACGACAACATGGAATGTCTAGAGGAATTTAATATATTTAACTAAATGATAATTCTCTGAATTTAAATTGAAAAAGTCAGAAAAAAAATACACTTTATTTACATCACGACAACTCCTTCAAATTTATTTTAACAATCACACGGAAACTAGGAACATTAGTGATCTAATTTAAAACACTAAGGAAAAGGATCAACCATATGTCACCGTCCATAATCCCATTGAAGAGGAAATGGGGGAGGAATTTTTTTTTGTTTATCCATCTCTTTATATATGATTGTTTGAGAGTGTAAGTGAGGGGGGTTGAAAATTGTTTTTCTTTTATAAATATATCAAAATTATATTTTTTTATTTTTTAAAAAATATTTTTGATATCAATACATGAAAACGATATATAAATATTAAAAAAATTAATTTAATTTAAAAAAAATTCTTTTTTCTAAAAAAATAATTTAAAATATAATGTGAAACCAGAAAAACTTGCTTCTTTGATAAACTATAGACAGTTTACAGGTACCCTGGCATTTGGACGGTAGCATACGAGTCAAAATACCCCAGAGTTACAAATACAATGAGTGCAATTGTCTCGGACAAATATCTATATTTATTAAATATCCAGGCAGGTAGTACTGTTTCCCTATTGGTTGCAACAATTTTTTTTTAAATACATATTAATATTATTAAAAAAATTATTTGATTTTTTTTCTTATTTCGTGCTCACAGTCTAAAGCATGAAAAGTTAAATTTTGTTCAAAAATAAAAATTGTACATTTTTGATAAATCTTGGCTGAGCTAGCCTATCAAATTCATGATTTGAATCATGACCCCGAGCATTTTGATAATATTGTTTTTTTTTTAAATACATTTAATTATATAATAATAGAAATACATGTTATTAAAAAAAATACGGATAAAATTTAAATAATAACAGACTATAAAAACAAATGGTTTGCTAATATTATAAAAAAAGATTAATCTACTTTTGTTTTAAGGCATTGTTTAGCAGTACGTTTCAAAAATATTTAAAAAAAATTAAATTTTTTATTTAAAAATATTTTTTTAGTGTCATCTAATGCTCTATATTCTTTAATTATGATTTCCTATAAATAAATCATGAGAATTCATTTAATAATTTGATAAAAAAAATTATACAATTAAAAAAAGATTTTTTTGTTGCAAATTTACAGCACAATCACTACTATTTTTTTTCTCCAAGTTTTTAGTATTTCTTATAATTATAATATATTGCTGCAAAATGTCACAAATTTCATAACATAAAACGTGTCTTCGATTCATGATACCTAACAGTTTTTTTTTTCTTTCATGCATTGAAACTCTAACTTTCAAAAAATATGTTTTCTAGAACTAAATAAATAAATAAAATCTTAATTATTTTAAATTTTTATAAAAATATATATCTTAAATTAAAATTAAAATCTATTATGCAAATCATAAATAATCGATCAACGTCACTATCGTTGTAGCGGATGACACCTAACAAAATAACTGGCACGACCATTAGACTTTCAAAAAATATGTTTTCTAGAACTAAATAAATAAATAAAATCTTAATTATTTTAAATTTTTATAAAAATATATATCTTAAATTAAAATTAAAATCTATTATGCAAATCATAAATAATCGATCAACGTCACTATCGTTGTAGCGGATGACACCTAACAAAATAACTGGCACGACCATTAGACTTTATAAAATAAGACTTTAGACTTTTGTTATTTTTTAAAAAACTTTAATATACTAATGTAAGAGAATATTTTAATTAAAAAAAACTTTAATTTTTTTTTATCAATCATCCACTTATACTTTTGATATTTTTTTAATAACTTTAATTTACTGATGCAAAATAATATTTTTATTAAAAAAAACTTTTTAAAAAAATTATCAATCATTCACTTATACTTTTGAATAATTTACTAACTCATACGTGTAATTTAATTAATCACACAAAATTGCATAAGGCGGTGCAAACCCCTGATATTTTTGTATTTTTAAGGATATTTTATTATTTAAAAAACTAAATTATTTTTTATATATATTTTGAATCAATATAAAAAATATATTTTTTAAAAAAAATTGATTATTTTATTATATTTCTAAAAAAAATATCTTAAAAAGCAAATTATCACAATACTAAATATGCTATAAGATACGAAGCACCTGTCAAGCTATCAGGCCGACATCTTGAAAAAAAACTGACAACTGACAAGATACGGTTTCACACGGCCAGCTCCTAAGTAAGCCACGTGTCTGTTTTGTTTTGTTTTGTTCCTCAAAACTCCCAATCGACACGGCTTCTAATTCCTCCAATCTTAACTCTTAAGATCACAGAAGCCTTTAAAATCCCCCCCTGCCCTCCTAAGTCCTAACATATCTCACTCCCTGTCTCCTTTTAAAAATCAATCAAGACACAAAAGAATCTATTTTTCTTACCATTTGTCATCTCCAAAGCGGAATTCTCTCTATCCACAGGTCATTCTCCCAAACCCAGAAGCCATTTCTACTTCTACTACGTCCTCGTTGTACCCTACTATGGACATGAAAAACGTGGCAGAACTGGGTTCAAACTCTGAAGCCCATGAAGAAATCTTGATCAAAATCCCAGGATCAATCGTTCATTTAATCGAGAGAGATAATAGTGTAGAATTGGCTTATGGTGACTTCCTTATAGCGAGTCTTAAACAAGGTGAAACCACTGTTGCTGTTTTTGCTCGTGTAGATGATGATATTCAGTGGCCTTTAGCTAAAGACGAGGCAGCAGTTAAGCTTGATGAATCACACTACTTCTTTACTCTTCGCGTGCCTGAAAATGAATCGGATGGGGGCGAGTTAAACAAGGGAGAAGTTGAGTTGTTGAATTATGGGGTAACTTTTGCTTCGAAAGGCCAAGAGGGTTTATTGAAGGAGTTCGATGAGATATTGGAACGTTATAGTTTTTTTTCAGTGAAAGATGTGAAGAAGAGTGGAGGGAAGTCGGAGGCAATTGATCGGAATGTAGCGAAGGAGATATCGCCGGATGAGTTGAAGAAGAAGAAGAAATTGATGGAGAAGAGTTCTGCTGCGTATTGGACAGTGTTGGCTCCTAATGTGGAGGATTATAGTTCATGTATTGCTAGGATGATTGCGGCCGGGTCAGGGCAGCTGATCAAGGGGATTTTTTGGTGTGGAAATGTGACAGAGGATAGGTTGAAGTGGGGCAATGGTTTCCTCAAGAAAAGGATTCGTAAGAGTTCGGATTCAGATATTAGTCCCGGAACTTTGAGAAGGATCAAAAGGTTTGTTATTCAACATTGATTAATGATATAATTTCTGATTTTAAGGTTTCAGTTCTGATTTTTGCACATTTAGCCATCTAGTTTTGCTATTTATTTGAGAAAAATGATTTTCAAGATAGGCTGTTCTTATTATTCTTTGTTTGTGGAAGTGGCGTATGGTTAAAACAATAGAAGCATTTTCTTTGAATTTTGGAGTTGCTTTGCTATGCATATCTGTGTTCATCTCTGCACTTTAAAGTTGTAAAATAATTTGTAGTATGTTCGTTTCCTCTCTTTGGTTTGGGCGATTCAATATTGAGCAGTATGTACTGAAATATGAATTTATCTTGGGATATTTGCAGGGTAAAAATCTTGACAAAAATGTCAGAGAAAGTGGCTGTTGGAGTTCTTTCTGGAGCTGTCAAAATCTCTGGATCTATTACAAGTCCAATTGTGAACTCTAAAGCGGGCCAGAAGTTTTTTAGCCTATTGCCTGGAGAAATTATTCTCGCTTCCTTGGATGGATTTAGTAAGTGATTCATTTCCAATTGTTTGGTTTATTTTTTCTCAATTTGTGTGGTTGCTGAACTGAAATCTGACTCACAATACTGTTTCCTCCCCGTATCATTCGTGTTCTTGTGCAGACAAGGTGTGTGATGCTGTTGAAGTTGCTGGAAAGAATGTCATGTCAACCTCATCACTAGTCACAACCGGACTTGTCTCACACGGGTATATCTTAATCTAACTCTTAAATAGATGCTCCGCTTGAATCATCCTTATCACCAACTTTATCTTCCCTTCCATTGCTTTCATTCAAATAATTATACTGTTGCTGGCATGATGGAATTAAAAAATGTGGTGATTCTGTTCCTCTGTAATGGAATCTTTATGTTCTACAAGATCTCAAGTTGCTTTAGAGATAGGTCCTTTCCCACTCATCTAGGTATCTGGCGGCCAGTGGCATATACAGAATCTTATCCGAATCTTTTGCCACTTTTCATCTTGCATTGACAGTGTTAGAGCACCACAGTTCGTTAATGTGCATGAATTTGATGTTATGATTGAATATTTCCTTTACAGATATGGAGAAGATGCTGGAAAAGTAACACACGAAGGGCTTGGTGCTGCAGGACATGCTATTGGCACTGCCTGGGTTGTGTTTAAGATAAGAAAGGCTCTTAATCCAAAGAGTTTCATCAAACCAGCAACTCTTGCAAAAGCTACCGCACAGGCAAATGCGGCTAAACTGAAGGCTAGTATTACAACAAGTAAAGACTAAAGTCAACTGGTCTTCTTAGGGTTTCTTTTTTAATCTGTTTATGAGAACAAGGGTTAGGAAATCCCATGAGGAATCTTTTGGCCTGTTGAATCTGTAAGGGCTAGGGTTCTTTGGTAGTTTGTCAGGGAATGCATATCTGTAGTTGTATGTTTGATTCTATTCCACTTATCTTCTAATGGATGATTCAAGGAATCGAGTTTGTGTCTTCTTCGTTGATGTTTTTTTAAAAAATACTTTTGAAAAACGCAGTCCCTGAACAGGAGTTCCTTGAATCTGCAGTTAAGCACCTGACATAGCACTTGCACAGAATAAGATGTGTATTGGTGGCTGACAAAAGGAAATCTGCCTTAAACTTTTTGGAGATTGAAAACGATACATTTCAGTCCATGCTGGACACTTAAGTTCTTCAATTTAGATTCTTATTGACACAACTGGACGAATATATGCTGCTACTAAATTACCTTCTCAGTAACTAGTTTTAAATGGCTTGTAAGTTTTGAGATCCAACACAACCCCGGCAACAGACCCAACAGCTGCGGCTATGGTGATCATGAGGCAAGTCATGCTGAGAATCTGGAGCCCTATCCACCGGCTTGTCCATCGCCCGATCTTCTTCTGAGAAATGTACATCTCAATGGGAAAGAAAACTGTCAATGGCCAGAATCCCATGGCACCAAGGAGCCCAACAACATCATTGAAGAAGGGCATAAGCATGGCTACTAAAGTTGTCAGCATAACAAATATCGTTCTCCATACTAGCCGGAAGAAGTTCAGCTGGTAAACGCCGTAAAAGGGGATGGGCACCTCATATTCTGCCGTAACAAAATCACTCTTGGGCCACTTCCGAGCACTCCATTTTTCTACAAATGCAAACAACGGCTGGCAATAGACCTGCAAGAACACCGATGGAAAAATCAACATGAACTCGAATCTTTTTATGAATTCAGAGCTTGGAAGGTCATCACTGCTTGAAATACCAGACCTGATAAGCACCAACAAGATGAACAACGATTGCAGCATTAGCGATATCTAAAAGCCAGTAGGGATTGTAGAATCCAAAGCCAGTCAAAAGATTTCCAGGGGCCAAATCACCAAACGCTGCATAGCCCATGCATCCACAGAGCAAGTAGAAAACTGTAGTTATAATGATGCTAAATAAAGTTGCTTTCTTCATAGTTTTGTGTTCTGCAGGTGGAGATCTTATTGTATCCTGAAAATGAAAAGGAAAGCACAGGTATTAATTACTGGGCCGCTAAATTTACCCTCGATGATTGTTCCATGAAATGCTGTCAAAGTATCACCTGAATTTCAATGAGGATAATGGAGAACGAGTACGCAAAGGCAATGGCTCCAAGAGCTTGCAAACTTCTCCATAGTTTCTGTGTAGAACTAACTGGTCCAGCACGTGTTTCCATCCCTATACTGATACCAGTCAGGCTTCCTTTGAAGGTTCCATTTCCTGCAAATGAAAGCGCAGAGGTATTCTTTGAACTTCATTACACACACGACTCAACTTCCTTTGCTTGTGCTAAGTTTTTCCATTTAATATCTGTGTTGCTGAAGTAATTTCTAGATCTGTTCTGTTTCGGTAAATAATGAATATTGAGATAATCAGAATCACGATGATCTAATTATTTTTGTATACCTGCAACTTCGCCTATACCAAGACCCAGACCAACTGTAGAATATGTGAAAGACATGATAGCAGCAACTATAGAAAGCCACCACACTTGATCAAAGTCTGGTATCTGAGAAAACAAGATCTCCATGATTCCAAATGCTATCATAAACCCATTGCTTGACATATGACATGGATCTTTTCCTCCACTGCTATGGAAACAGTTTGATCTCTTTATTGCCCTAAAATCGACAGGAAAATATTTCAAATATCAATGGTTATTGTGTACGTGATTTAACGTTCATTACAGGTAGAAAACATTACGAAACTCACATCATACTGACTGATGCTGCAATAGTATAACCAATAGCAACACCAAACAAATTCATGTATTGAATCAATCCACATAGCATCGCCTTCCGTCCTCCTGCATCCGACACAGAGATACTTTCACCATCACAATCATGATTCTAATGACAATTTAGCCAGCTGAAAATGATAAGAGTATATTCTTACCCAAGTAAGATTTGACAGCATCCATGTAGGTGTAATTTCTTTGTCCCGTGACAGGGTCGCCAGACCTGTAGCACTGTGCTAGTAGATTCGAGGTGTAGAGATTTACAAATGCAAAAAGGATCAGAGCAGCTGGTCCTGCAACCCAACCGAGCTGCGCCATGGCCCAGGCCAACGACAGGACTCCTGACCCTATAACAGCAGTGATTATATGGGAGGATGAAGTCCAGAAATTTCCTGCACCATCAAATTCTTAACCCTTACTGAATGAAATTAACTAAGTGCCTAAAGAGTAAGAAAACCATCCAAATTCACACACAATTTACCTGTTCTTTTCAAGCGACCATCATCATCAAAGCATTTTGAGTAATTGGGTTGAGGGTTGATAACTTCACTCTCACTGACTTTAGGCTGGACTTCCACCTCTAAGTAGTGCCTGATATCATGCCTACCATCTACCTGAAACATTGATGGACACCCTTATGAAGCATAAAAAAGGCAATATATTAGTATTCCTAAGAATAACCAAAGTTTACATTTCATTCTGTTCACAACATACCACTCCATGGTGGATTCTGCTAGGCATAGTTCGACTCCTAGGCAACATGGTTCTAAGAAACAGAAACGGAGAAAGAAAGAAATGGCTTAGAAGGATTGTTGCAGGTAGAGGTGGTGTTTCAAAAAATGTTATGGTAGGAAAAGAAGGCAGGGAGAGCTGGATGGAGGATGATTGATGCCACAAAATACGCGGAGGGCTAGGCTTTATATAAGAGAATAATGACGTGAACAGAAACTATACTGGGATCAAAAGTGGTGCCACACGCATCCTGAAGAATCGTGTAACACGCCCACCTTCTCCTATCAAATTTGAATCAAAGTGGAAACACTACTTTAAATACACTATTAGTGATTCCTTGTTTCCTCTGCTCTTACAACTTTGCAATAATCACACGTGCAAACTTGATGAATCTCGAGTCCTGGCCTTCTGGGTCCTTGTCAAATACCAACCTCTGCTGCCTCCAAGCATACTTTGAGTTATTTATGACATCATGAGAAGGCAGAGCAAGACAGAAACGGAGAAAGAAAATATCTCTAAGCACTAATAAAAAGTTGAAGCATATCCAATCCATTTCAAGCATTGGAAAGGTGGCATCATGCACCACAGAGGAAAAAAAAAACTTAGAACTTGTTTGAAAGTAATATAAAACCATTCTTGAAACTTCATCTGCTTCTTAATTTATTAAGTTGGGATCATTCTTTTATCCAAATTCAAATGAGTAAATACTCTCATCACCATATTCAATCTAATTAAATTATAAAAATCAAATATAAATGAGTAACAAGTCTTAAATTTAAGAATTTCACTTAAAATACTCTATGAGGCTTGAAGGGTAAAGCATACACCTCCTAGCTCTGGCTTAAAATGGGGCGGCGCGTGCGTGTGTTCTTGCATTACTAGATAGAGGAAAATGGTCAGAACACTGAAACGAGATTAAAACAAGTAGATGAATGAAGATTATAGTTTTTCAGTCAAGCTGCTGTGGCCTGGATGCTGATAAGTACATAATTGCTATAATTACTAATTAAAAAAAAAGAAGGTTAGGTTAAAGTGCATCTTGGTCTCTCTATCTCACAATTGCTCCTGACATCAGCAGAATGCCAACCAGTTCAACTATCAGATGATCACCAACATATCATATGCTAGCTTTTTTTATAGATTTTTTTTATTATTAACATGTTTTTGCTCGTACCTCGAACTAATCACGCGAGCTCTGAAATTAACAACCATATAAATCTTTAATGACCATTATATTACCAATCACATGACTCAAACTTGAGGGCCAAAAAAAAGAAATTAGTCTCAGACTCTTCCTGTGCAACACTTGATGTCAAATGACTTTCTGAAAATAAATAGATAAATAAAGTAGTTCGTCAAATGATAATCGGAGTTCTTAAGGGTTAAACTTTTGAGTTCTGGATCTAATTCTTGGATTATTTCTAAGGCGATACATGGCCAGCTGCTACCTTCTTCTTCTTTCATAGACTGTAGAGGGAACCTAATTTACTCACGACAGCAACATAATTCAGTCTCGGACATATTGCTCTTAAAACGTTGGATTTGATGATAAGAAAAGGACTCGATCACAAGGTTTGATGTTAAGTGTGTGTGTGTGTGTGGTGTTTTTATTTTGCATAAATATTGTTGCTATCTCACAATTTACTGTAAAGTGGGGCAGTGCTTTTTTAAGAAATTCAATTTGATCCTTAATTTTTTTCTTTGTATAATTAGTTTTTTTCAAAACCCAAATTAGCATGTTTGTAGGAGATAGGGTTGAATTAAATGACAGGAGACCAAAAATAAAAATGCAGGCAATATAGGTGATACTTTTCAAATTTATTTGTAAAGTACATTTTAGTCCCTCGTCTTTTTTGTTATAAGGTGATTATTATTTTTTATTTTTTATAAGGTGAAAAAATATATTTTAATATTAAACTTTATTCTCTAGTTTTTTTAAGGGAGAAAAGAGAAGAATCATTGATTTCAGCGAAGAGAAAAAAAAATTATGATGACCAAACAAGTTAAAATTAGTGTTCAATTGATTCCACCTGGTAAGGAAAAATAAAAAAAATAATTTTTTGGATAAAAAAACTTATAAAAAATAATTTCTTTCGTGTCAAGTGTCAACGACTGGACATCTCCAAAGAGCCATATTATAGGTCTGATCGGAGCTTGCCCCGACAGTGCTTGCTGACCCTCTTGCCACGATCTACACCTCCGGCGCCCTACCAATCATTGTTCTCTGGAAAAAAATACATTACGAACTGAAAGAGGGAAGCTATTTTGCTTAAAGATGGATTTCGAAACAGCAACAATAATATTGTAAATTATGATGTCACCTCCGATTCAAAAATATCATTTTACCTCTAAAAATCAATATGTTGAGAGTTTTTCAAGAGTAATTCATAGTAAACAAGGACACGTTTACCGTTAAAATCTCATGTTTTTTAGCCTTTTTCTTTTAATGCGTGCAGTATTTAATGTTTTTAAATCAATTTTCCTGTGGAGTACATTTCATTTATCATTGTTTTTAGAGAGAAGAAATGTTTATTATAGAGATTTAGAGTTTTTGAGGAGGGTTTACTCGGATCTACCAGGTCAGGGGTCAATTTAGATATATTTTTTTAACCAGGTTGGACCGAGATTTTTTCCCTTCAACTCAGACCAATTAAATTCCGAGTTGATCAGACATCGGGTTGCCTTATCAAGTTAATCCAAATCCTATAACCATGATACCTTTCACATAATCATTTATTTGGAGTCTTTTCGGTAGTGCATTTAAAAAAAATGAAAAAAAATATATTTTATGTCTGCTTTACAATAAAATTTTCAACTTATTTTAACGTATAAAATGTTAAAAATAATTTTTAAAAAATAAAAATTATTATTTTAATATATTTCTGAATAAAAAAATACTACAAAAAAAAACTTCAAAACTTTCCAAATAAATCTTTAGAGAGATCTATAGTTTGTTAATTTGACTGCAGGTGACAAAATTTGTTAAAAGAAAAGAGAAAATACAGTTTTTTTGTTTTCTGATTAAAATAACTATTTTTTTCAACATTCTCAATTGAACTGTGACAAGTTTTGAATTTTTCCAGGAGCTCGTGTTTCCTTCCATTGGTTTCAAATATAAAATCCATTTTAAACAAAAAAAACATATTTGAAATCTCCTGTAAAATCCATGAAAAAAATAAAAATCTCTTCAATAATTTGGTATACTTATCCACTAATTCAAATGATAAATATCTCAATCTATTATTCTTCTATATATATATATATATATATATATACAAAAGCAAAACTCATCATAACAAGTTAACAACTATCAATAAATAACACATTAATAGATAATCCGAAGTCAAACTCTAAATTTGCTTCTTAGAGATCACTAATTTAAGTCTTATAACTCTTATAGCCATTAGAGACTGCTAAATTAGTCATTCATTTCAGAGTCCATGAAATTAGTAAAAATATACCCAAACTAACCCTGACACCTAAATAACAAAAACTATCAATAAACCCCATTTTCACGAATAATTAATCACATATAAAGTTGTATAGATAAATCAATAAAATAACAAAGTCCAACATAGTACAAAGACTTGGACCCAGCAATAAAAAATGGTCCATAAACATAAAAAAAGCAACCGGGCTTGAAGCCCTAGAATAGAATAAAGTTGTAAGAACAACATCGTTTTAAGCAATCAGCAATAAAAAAAAATGGTCCATAAACATAAAAAAGCAACTGGGCTTGAAGCCCTAAAGTAGAATAAAGTTGTAAAAACAACATCGTTTTAAGCGATCATTAGAATAGAGTTCGCTTGTCCGAATTTTAGCTTCCTCTATTAAAGAACACCCCGCAGATCCCACACTGAAAAGCAAGGCAAAGCAAAACCCACACTGAAAGAAAGAAAAGCAAAGCAAACAAAACTGAAGTTTAGCCATGGCCCGATACGATCGTGCAATCACAGTGTTTTCACCGGATGGGCATTTATTTCAAGTGGAATACGCTCTTGAAGCTGTCCGTAAAGGAAATGCTGCGGTTGGTGTCCGTGGTACTGATATTGTCGTTCTTGGTGTTGAAAAGAAATCCACCGCTAAACTTCAAGATTCCAGGTAAATTTACTCGTTTCTTTATTTTTAAATTCTGGATATTCTTGATTTTGCGTTTTTTCTTACGTTTGTGGTGAAAAGGAGAGATTTTTAATTTTTTTGGGGGGAAAACTGAGGTTTAGGGTTTAATTGGGTTTGATTAGTGATTGATTTCTGGTTTAATTGTGATTATTGAACTTGAACGTATTTTAACTGGCGTTGCTACATGTATATACTGTGATTTGGCTTGTTTATGTGGTGTTTGAACTGATAATTACCTGATTAGTTCATATATGTATTGAATGAGGATTGTCAAAAGAAGTTATTTTGCTTCACCGTTGATGTGTTTGAATCCGGTATTATAAATATTTTGAAAAAACTGTGGATTTCTAGTTAATGAACATGTGTAAGTCTTTTTACTTCAAATATTTTATTTTCTTTAGCAGTGCCGTAGAACTTGGTCTGGTTTTGATTAGTCCTGTCATGTTTTGGTTTATATTGGTGTGTAGAGCTTATTCATGATGTTGGACTGATTTGTAATGTCTTTGTAATAATATCTAGTGTCTCGTTCTGTGTTCAATCTGATTATCCAAGTAAATGTTATGTAATGCTTTTGCTGGCTTTGTTTGCAGATCAGTGAAAAAGATTGTATCTTTGGATGATCATGTAGCACTAGTATGTGCTGGGTTGAAGGCTGATGCACGTGTCTTGGTTAATAAAGCACGGATTGAGTGTCAAAGCTATAGACTCACTGTTGAGGATCCTGTAACTGTTGAATATATAACACGTTACATTGCTGGTTTGCAACAGAAGTATACACAGAGCGGTGGTGTGAGGCCATTTGGTCTTTCGACCTTGATCGTTGGTTTTGACCCACACTTGGGTGTCCCAGCTCTTTACCAAACAGATCCTTCAGGAGCGTTTTCAGCATGGAAAGCCAATGCTACCGGGAGAAACTCAAACTCAATGCGTGAGTTTTTGGAGAAAAACTATAAGGAAACTTCTGGGCAAGAAACTGTGAAGTTGGCAATCCGTGCTCTACTTGAAGTAAGTTACTTCCTTTTATCTGGGTGTACATTTGAATTTAGATATTACAAATTGCCTGAGCATGCATGATCTTCCTTAGAATTGAACTTGTGTTTTGATGCTGCATTAACTGATGCTTAGGGAGTAGTTCTTTTTAGAGCATATAGCAGCTGGCATTAATGTCTGATAATCATTTGATTTGAATGTAAGTTATTTCTTTTGCCACTTCATAAGATTGCTATCATGCTAGTTGAATTGCTCCTAACATCATGCAAATATAGTTGGTGCATAACCAAGTCTCATAGAAAGTATTGCTAACAAGCCTTTGCTATAAAGCCACTAGGTGTGCAGCTTATAATATTGCGGTTTTGGTTCAACCTCTGTGTGAATTTCTGATCTTGCATTTGTGACACTGACATGTATGCTTGTTTAATGAAATATATGTATTGTAAGCCATTGCATTTACCTCCTGCCCCGTTGTCAATGTTGTTTTGAGAGCTTAAAAGTCTATGCTGCTGAAGGTTCTCCTTTATCTACCCCACAATGAAGTGTAGTTTGTTTTTCTGTAAACATTATCTGTATTTAGTTTCCGAATTTCTTGATCGCTTGAGCTGACATGCATGTATGGATTGTGTGTTACTTCCATAACCCATACAATATCATTGGGTATTTGGAACTGTGGCTGACATGAAAAATGACCATAAAAGGACATTCAATATTCTGTATATCACATTCTCCAAATGGCTGTAACTCTTTCAAAAATCTAAGTCCTTTGCTGTCAAGTTACTGGTCTAACCATCTAATACAGAAGCCCTTCTAAGTTTCTTTTCTTGAAATTTAACCTGTTTTGCATGATTATGCATCGTTTCAATTGACTGGCATTCGTCGATAACCAACATGGAAAAGAAAAGAGTAATAAGAACAAAAAGGGGTAATGAAACTGAGAAACCTGCCAATCTCCTCTAGCTGAAATCCTTTCTCATCAATGGATAAGCTATGTTGGTGTTTTCCTTCTCTTGTTGTTAACAAGTTTCTTAGCTCAAACATCAGTAGTTGAAACACTCCTCTATGCGCCTCTATGTGGAATTTAAACGAAGTATGCTAGCAACTTAAAACTGTGCCATTCCACATGTAATCTCTGTTAGTTTTCCAATTTTCAAGTTTGTCTACAATTTTTCAACAGTCACCGAGAAATCATTATACTTGCCTGTTTCTTACCTATATTTACTTCTGTTATGCGTTCCCTGGAATCAGGTTGTTGAGAGTGGGGGGAAGAACATAGAAGTTGCTGTGATGACAAAAGACCAAGGGCTGCGGCAGCTTGAAGAATCTGAGATCGATGCGATTGTTGCTGAGATTGAAGCGGAGAAAGCAGCAGCAGAAGCCGCGAAGAAAGGTCCACCAAAAGATTCCTAGTCCTGCTGTAGTTCTCACACAGCACCTCGTACTGTCCATCTGATTTAGTTTCGTCATTGCTATATCACATTTGTTATTTTCTTTTGTCAAACCGCACCTGATTTCAAGACTCCTTCCTTCTGCGTTTCTCCTCTTATAGCCTCTCATTCGACACGGTGTTTTCTGTTTAATAGTAATAATATCGAACATGCTATTTTCAAAAGGCTGCTGAATTTGGTAATTGATATATAAACTTTCTCGTAAAACCCAAAATATAAAAAATTTCAATCGGGTTCCCGACTGTTAAATGTTCTTCAGTTGAGTTACCTGTCCATAGTTTAGCGACTCTATCAGCTATTAAGAATCGAGAAAATTTGACGTTTTCCATAAACTGAGGAAAGCAAAGAAAAAGGAGGGAAATTAATCTTCCTAAAATAAATATAACTTCCCTCTTTGCTGGAGGTTATTTATAATTAATAGCTTTTAATTATTCATCATTTCACTTCTTCTTTCTCCAAAATACTCCATGCCCAGAATCACTTGATCTCCAGTACAGCAAATCAATCTTGGACCACGGTCCAGGCATTGATTTTAAGAGGGAATTCTTTGAATTTAAAAGGGTTGGAAACGAAATCCACAAAACTCACTCAAATGATTCCTTGACTGCTGCTATATTTATAAACCCTACAGACAATGGAAGAAATTGTTTTCATATCCCAGTTAGCAAGGCCTGGGATCCGTATTTTGCCATGGATAACAAGACTACTCTTGTTTCTTTAATAAATGTAACACTGAGTAATACAAGCAGCTCAAGGATTTTGGTATGCAACCAAGAATAAGACGAGTTCTTGCAAATACTAAGTTTAATTTTAACTAAGAACATTTTTGTTTGGAGCAAGGTTGTCAATTCTATTTTGTTTGATGCTTTGTTTTTTCAATTGAAACGAAATTTTTCGATTTCGAAACGTTTCGGCGCGTCATTTCGGGATTGTATTGTTTATGTGTGTGTGTGTGTGTAATTAAATATATTAATTAAAAAAATAGTTCAAATCCAAAAATAAAACTATTAGAATTGTGCAATTTAATCTAAAAAATACAATAAAATGATTTTTCTGAATAAAATTATGAACATGTATAATATTACGAGAATGTCTTCATCAATCTCGTAAGGTCATTACACTCTCTGATTGTTCTGAAATTTTAACATAATATATATATATATATATATATATATATATATATATATGTCAAGAGACTCTCCGTAAAATTCCATCTCAATTTAATGATCGAATTAAGAGATATGATCGATATTGTAAAATTATTTATTATTTAAAAAAACACTATTTGGCTGAAATAGAATGGACAGAACAAAACTGGAATGTTGCGGTTGGTATTTGGTCCAAAAATTCGAAATAAATCAGAATTTAAACTAAAATAAAAATAATATATTTTATTTCGTTTTTTAAATTGATACAACATATTTTGACCATTTGACCATTTCAATTCAAACATAACGAAACGGAAACGGATAACCCTGGTCCGGAGATTAGAATCAAGGGAAGTGAGGTTCACTGGTTCAGTGCTTTTCTATTTCTTCTTTTGTTTATTTTTTTCTTCAATGGAATCATAAAGCCTTTGAAATCACTTTTTTTTATCACGATAAAATCCAAACGCAATCACCCGAATCGTGTCTAATCAAATCATTGACATTGCTGTATACAACCATATCTAATCATAACGTTCGGCAACAAAATTACGAGATGGAGTGGTGGGCGGTGTAAGCACCCGAACCACTCACATAAAATTAGTTTTTTTTTTTTAATTAGTAATATTCTTTCAACACAAGCATAATGTGGACATTGCTTCTTCTTTTTTAATCGTGTATGGTCATAACATATGCAAATGAATTCAGTGTTAATGTATAATCATAAGGTGGAGTACGTATTAGAGAGATAAATTTTATCATATGAATATGTTTTTGGTTCAACTTCAGCTCATGTGAAGCTCTCAATCATCATTTTTTCTCATCAAACTTGTCGAGTTGATGGTATCTAACAACTATGGTTAGTAGTCCAATCATTTAGAAAATCTAATGACTAGTTTTGTTATGGATTATCGCTCAATAAATTACATCAACTTGCAAGGATTAGTTGAGGTGATTGAGACTTGACATGAAATATAAAAAAGTAACTATTCTAGTTTGAAGGTGTACTAGATAATTAACTCGCACTACATTGCATATCAAATAAAAAAAGTATTTATTCATTGCTAAAAAAATATTGTATGGGTGCTAACATGATATAATACGATTGACTTTATAAGTTTAAAAATAAGCCGTACAAATTGTAAAAACAAAATTTGATTAAAAAAATTAAAATAATATATATTTTTTTAATAACAACCACATATTGGATTGATTTGAATCAATCCAGGTTAACATATCAAGCTCATTACTCAGGTTATGAGACTGTAATAAATTTATAGAAAACAAAATATAACTTTATAAGAAAAATAAAAAAAATAATACAATTTAACTCAAGTTAATCTACCATACTCATAACTTTAATCATAAAATTAAGATAACCCTATAAATAGTAAGTCAAAATAAATTATAAAGTTCAATTCATAATTGTTTATATCAAATCCAATATTGAACAATGAGATTTATAAGAATTTTAATTAAAAAATGAAATAAAAAATAAATCAAATTAACCCGATTAACTTATTAAGTAAAAACAAATTACAAATTCTAATAGTAAAACCTCTTTCTCAGTTTCTCTTAGTTTATCTTCCTTGCTGACGTTGTCCTTTTACTTTCTTCTGCCATTCTTTTAGAGCCTCGTCGACATAACTTCATTATATATATATATATATATATATATATATATATATATATATATATATATATATATATATATAAATCCGACCCCTGTCGATTTCGTTTGGGTTTGGGCCAAGACTACAATCGCAAAACCCTATTCATTCAAGCACAGGATGCGATCAAAATAGAGCCATGGTGATTTCTACTCCACTTTTCTTTACAGATCCATGCCTGCCTGCCTGATATAATATGCATGGATTTAAATTACGTAGCTGTAGATTTGAGAATTGAAATGCTATGAAAAAATCTAGTAGGAGTATGCTCTTGAAAGTTACAGGGAAAACTGCACCGATGCTGACTAGTGGCTGCATAAAAGAAGAGAAGTGATGCTGGCCGGACCAAGATTCAACCCAATCTCCATCACATTCTCCACAAGAAGAAAATTCAGCTGAAATTTTTACTTAGAAGTAAATACATTAGAATCCCAGTAAACCTAATCTCACACGTGGTCGACTATTTTACTGGAAATTTGACTTTTGTCTAAAGGGGCTATCAAATTCAACCTCTGTAAACATGTCTTGGAGATGGCAATCACGACTTTAAGCCTTCCAAGATCAAATGACAATCGAGTAGGTATTGATTGCTTCGTTTATTCTTATTTTCTTCTCAGATTTATGATTCATGTTTGATTCTTCTTTGCAGGACTCTTAGCTAAAACAAGCCCTGATTTTTTAATTTTTTTTCTTTGAGAATGGATATTTATAGGCGACGGTGGTCGGACGGGATATCAAACCTCAGACTCGACTAGCCTCCGTTGAAGCTTGAATGCGCTAAGATGATACGGGAAATATATCCTGAAACTCACCAAAAAAGGAATTTCATTTTACTTAACATGTAAATTAAATACTAAATCTTTCAAAAATATGCTTGCTGTAATGGGGTTAGATTTCATCACGAGATACTCTGACGAAGACATTAAGGGCAGCTGCTAATTCTGGGAAAAAAACTGCGCATACATGTTCCTATCTGTGCAGAACGTGCTAGCACACAAGATGGACATTGCATATTCTTTTTGCTGAGAGTAATTATGAAAAGGTTGCGAGTTCATCCTCTGATATGCTGTGCTCGAGTTTGTGCATTTTTTTGTTCATATTCATTTCATTTATGCACTCCACTTGTTCGAGTTTGTGCATTTTGCTGTTCATCTTCATTTCATTTATGTTCTCCACCTGTTTACAGCCATGAAAGAGCATGGGAAGCTTATGAGATTGTTGAACAAACTAGGTGTAGATAAACCCGAGTGAGTTGAACTGGTGAGGAAAAAAAGCTGAGTTTGACCAGACCTCCAAGCGAGGTCTGAAATTTCTGCGAGGATTTCGACGATCCTGTGACACTTGCCATCATCAGGCTGGCAGCTTCTATGAAGCTTATATGAATTAATAATAAGCAAATTTGTTTGAACTCGCAGAATGGTCAGCTGGAGCCAAGCTACCACCGAGCCTAGACCCGTTCGAAGCTCCTATTAAAATTAAGTTTTAATTAACATGGCAAGCGGTTAGCTAATCTATCCATTGTTAAACATAGAAAAACAGTCGAGATACGTATAAACTGTTTGGATATTCGCGTTAATAAAAGAATAAAATAGAAAAACAGTCTTTTGATGGTAAATGTACTGTGACTTGCAGTGATTCTAAGAGAAGACATCCAATGTACTGTGTGATACTGATGCCCGTTTGTCCGAATTTGCAGGATCATATGTTGGCAGCCGAAGACTATATAATTTAGCTCTTATTTTGAAATTGTTTTTTAAATTGATTTTTATTTAGAAATATATTAAAATAATATGTTTTATTTTTAAATTTTTTTTGATATTATTATATAAAAATGATCTAAAAATACTAAAAAAAATTAAGTTAATATAAAAAATTCAAAATTTTTAAAAGTATTTTTAGAATGGAATGACAAACAGAAGTTTAGACATCAAGGTGATATGTGAATAGAGTCCACAAAAGCATCAATTGAAACGGTCCATCTTGAGCGTGATTTATACCTGGAAAAATACTTGACCCCGTAATTTATTCCATGGTCATCCTTGATGCCCGCGTTTCCTATAACAAGAAAACAATTTCAAGTAATGTGACATGACACGTCACCTTTCATTGACCTAATCCTCTCGTGGCTTTTTAACTAATTTCAGACTAAATACAACTAATTATAATTAGTCCGTCAAGGTTAAAATCCTGGTTTCATGTTGCATGTTTTCCATTAATTTTTATTGTTTTTTTTTTTGCTGAAATTTTTTCTTATATACATATATATTATTTCAATATGATAATGTTAAAAATGATTTTTATAAATATTATTTTAATAAATTTATAAATGAATAACATTTTAAAAAAACAACGTCAATTATAAAAACTGTTAAATTAGTTTATTGAAATGTCATCATTATAACACTATTTTTTTATTAATATAAGTATTCGGGTTAATTTATATATATCTTGATTAATTTCACTAAATATAAAATTAATAATCATATACAACATTCAATTTAAAAATCATCATATTAGTATTAATTAAGTATCGAAAATCGCACCAACAAAAAAAAATCTTAATCGTACTGTACCAACTGTTTTGCGGAGCGCTGTTTTAATTGGCTGGATAATGAAAGGTTCTCTTATTAACTTGTAAGGAAACGGGAGGGAAGAAAATTTAACGAAAGAGACAAGGTAGTTGACTGATACTGTGGAAAGACATTGGGATCGGTCACATCAACCTCACAGACGGTCACCTAACCACTATTATAAACTTCCTTCTATACATGCTAGCCACTCGTACGCTATGCTTATTTTGAATTAAATATTATTTTATTTTATTCGTAGATTTTTTTATATAATTGTTAAAATAAATAAAATCTATCACGGTTCAACTATACATTAAAACACACCTATTATCTAGCTTGCCATGCTTTATTGTTTATAGTAAAGTTTATGATTAATATTCACATCTCTCCCGCCCTCATAATTACTCACCCATATATCTCACCAGCCCGTGTTAACTTTTCCTACCAACCAGCCTTTTGCTAGCTTGCGCCAGTGTGCTCACCGTCCCCGTACCCTACCACTCTGACATATATTTGCCATTTTTCTCTCCCAGATATACCACGCATTTTATAATTATTATTTTTTCAATCTTTATTCAATGGGATAAGAAGTTTAAGAAAGCAAATAGACTGTTTGGGACGGTGTTTCAAACGTTGTTTCTAAAAAAAAAAAAAAATCATTTTAAATGAATATAGTTTGGTGTTTTTAGATTATTTTGATATGCTAATGTCAAAAATAATTTTTAAAAAATAAAAAAACATTATTTTGATGTATTTCGGCATGAAAATCACTTTGAAAAGCTACTGCAACAGCTCTCTCAAACAGGCCCTATAGTATCAAATAAAAATTAAAAACTTGATTGATAGCGTGAAAATGTTTTTTTACTCCATAATATATTGAAATAACATATATTATTTATTTATATTTTTTAAAAATATATTTTTAACATCAACACATCAAAACAATATTAAAAAAATAATTTATATTTAAATAAAAAAATACTTTTACAATAAAAAAAATTAACGGGTTCTTAGATTGTTTGCACTGCAACAACATGCTGTTCTCAACTCCCTCGTGGACTTTACTCATCGACCATCAACTCTTAATGGTACGACGAGATTGAAAACTCGAATCCGATTCTTGTGGTGGAACCACAAAAGAAAAATCCCACTGCCACGTGATTGACTTCGGCAACAAAGTGTTCGAGACCGTCTAGACTATTATGTTTGAGCTTCCTTACGCTTTGCATGAGCAAGGAAAAGAAAAAAGCTTACTTCATCTTGAAAATATCAATAAATATTTGTGTATATCTCGATTAATTCTATAAATTTTAAAATTAATGATTATATAAATTTTTAATAATTATTATATTAGCAACTAAGTAAAGAGTAAACTCCTTAGTTCTACACTAACGATTACTAATCTAAATTTATTTGTGTGTGCTTGTGTATTTCTTCACTGGTCTGATAAATTTGGACACACATTTGTTAGTTCCCCCGAGGACACTAGAAGGCTTTCGGGGACACAACTTCGAATATCATTATCAATATAAAGTATAACACATGCATGCACTTGAATTAAATAATGGCGTGCATGTGAAAATCTGTGCTAAATTATACCATTAAAAACCAATTAAAATGCTTAACTGCCGAAATTATCTCTGAAATAAAAATATAAAACATTGAAGGTATTAAAAATGTTATTCTAAAAAAGGAAAAAAAGAAAAAAAGTGGGTGCATAGTGTTTCATAAAAATATTTTAAACTTTTAGATGAAGTATCAGAATATGATTTATATTATTCTTTATCATATCTTTTCAAATTCAAACCTTCTGTATTTGAAAAATGGTATAAATTAATATTATTTTATAATTAATTTTTATTAAATAGAATTAAAATAATAAAATTTAAACTCATAAACACAGGGTAAATAATACTATATTACCATTGAAGTAACCATCTCCATTCAAAATTTAAGTTTAAGTTTACAGGTGAGCTCGTAGGATAACACGTAGCAAAGCTGGGCAGTGAAGGGGACAAAGGTATGGGGCCTACTGTCACTACCAAGCACATGATCTTACGTCGGACGGCTTCCAACTACCACCCAAAAATAGAGGAGTTGGTAATGTGTGGGATGCAGATGTTTCTGACCTCTATTACATTACCCCCTAATTTGTCTACTATTTACATTCCTGCCATTCTTCAATCACGAACCTTTTCTTTTTAACGCGGTCTCTTAAAACCAAAGTTGTCATGTGCGGATGTTTTGTTTTTTCAATTAAAATGGAATAGTTTGGTCTTGGAGTGTTTCGTCAAATTATTTTAGAGTTGTGTATATATATATATATATATATTAATTCAAAAAAAATAGTTTAAATAAATAAATAAAATTATATAGAATTGTGCAATTTTATCTAAAAAAATATAATAAATTAATTTTTCTGAACAAAATTATGAGCATGTATAATATTACGAGAATATCATCATCAATCTCGCAAGAGGTCATTATATTCTCTCATTGATCTAAAATTTTAATATATTATATATAAATATATCAAGAGACATCGTAAAATTTCATCTCAATCTAACGGTCAGATTAAGAGATATGATTGATATTGTAAAATTATTTATTATTTAAAAAATACTATTTGGCCGAACCGGAACTTTTCGGCCGGTATGTGGCCGAAAAATCCGGAACAGACTATAATTTAAACCGAGATAAAAATGATGCTGTTTTGTCTCATTTTTTAACTGGTACGAAATATTTTGACCGTTTCGGCCTAAACAGAACAAAACAGACAACTATGCTTGAAACCATTAATAAAAATAAATGAAAGTTATTTCCAGTGGTTACGTTAATAATTTTTTTATTGGGTTAAGTGGAGATATTTTTTATTTTAAAAAAAAATCATGATACTAAAAGATCTATTTGATTTAACAATTAAAAAGATATAATTTCTCCTTTATTACCGAAACCCAAACCTCGAATCAGATCGTGAAATACAGAGTTCCCGTGAATTCTATATACACATGAAAGTCTTATCCACAAAATATGTTTTTCATACAAGATGACGAGGGCAATATCTCTAATAAATGAGCGTTTGAGGGTCATTTTGGGAAGGGAAAGGATCCAGGAGAAAACTTGGAGGGGCCCATCAGAAAAAGCCGTGCATGTGATGCTGGTAGAAGTTGAAGTGTTTAGCAATGAAGGCAATAATTACACGGTCGATAGTGAGAGAAGCGACGAGTTAGTCTTGATTATAAACTGAAGCCTTGTCGTTTAATTTTTCTTCTTAGAGTAAGAGAGGGAGAATCCATGGAGGGCCGAGGAAATATCCCATGGAAGCTTCTATTGCCTCTACCTAACACCTTTGAAAAATAAAAAGATAATACTTGAAAAGTGATAACCTTTTCTACATGGGAATGGCCATTGTCTTTTCTCCCTCACATTTCTCTGGGCAAGGATCTTGTTTCGACGTCGTAATGGGTCCTCCCTCATCTTCATCCTTGAACTAGATTCCATTGATTCTCAGAGCTTGAGAATTTAGGGTTCATCTCTTTATTTCTTGTTAATTTTATGTTTCTTCTATTTTTTATTCAGTCACTTGTCTACCTACTACCTGATGGATTACTTAAATTGCTTTATTATTTGCTTAGTAATTCAATTATTATTGTTTTTATCATGGGGGAGTGAACTCTTAACTGCTATCCTATCATATGCTAGTAGTAGTGAAGGCATATAAAGTCAACAGTAATCTGGCACCTCCCTCTATTTAATTGGTCAATAAACTTCATCAATCCCATGAAAATAGTTATAATTCTTCAGCTTGATTGACACTCATGGTGTAAATTATTTAATTACGCCACTAATGTTTATAAACAAACCTTAATAACAATGGTTTCTTGTATTTTTAATATATTTGATAAACAATTATTTGAATAATTTGTTATGACTAGTTAATTTAGCAGGTCTAAAAAAAACTCGGTGACTCTCAATTAATCCAATATTAATGGATCAAATTAAAAAAAACAAGAAAAAACAATCAAATTCAATAAAGATGAACCTGTCAAACCCATGACACGAGTCATGAGACCATAATAATATCATAGAACACAGTTTGAAAAAAAAACATATTTTTTTTAAAGAAAAATACTAAAATGATAGTTTGTTTAGTTTTTTCCATCTAGGATGAAAAACAAGTAAGGAAAAGCTAATTGTTTCTCACTCTCTCTCTCCATTTAGCACTTGGGTGGGAGATGCTAATCAATTAAAAAAAATTCTTTAAAATAATTAAAAATATCATTTCAATAAAATAATGTTTTCAAATGATTTTTTTTTATTAGTTTTTGAGTGAGGCAAGCTTTATTTATTTATTTATTTCAATTTAAATCCGAACTAGTTCGGACTATGATCAGTCTGACAGGGTTTTATAAAATTGGTTGGTTGGGTCATGGGGCCTTAGACAATCAATAAGAGGTTGGTAGAGAGGGGCACCACATACAGTTGTTAGTTTCTCCACATTTTTATTTTTTATAAACCATAGTTTCGAAAATGCTTTTATTACAACATAAAGGATGGGTTACCCACCACTCCCATCCTCATCGTTTCTCCTCCTCTCACGGCTTATCCATTTTCCACAAAAGAAAATCGATTTTATCCAAAAAAAATAAAACAAGAGAGAGGGAGCACATCTTGAATTCAAATGTTTTTAAAACATTTTAAAGGGGGATAATTTTTTTTAAAAAAAATACTAGAATAATAATAATTAAGCGCTACTAATTAATTAACTCTTGTGTTTATCTCTACCTGCTGGCAACAAATAGCTTACAGTACCGGAAGAAAAAAAAAGAAAAAACATGAACATATCAGGTCAAAAGAAAAATCAAATCTCAATGAGTGGAGAAGACTCGTGAATTAGAATGATCACTAAGCTGCACTAACAGTGTATGTGCACTATTATGCACGAATCATGTATTCATAAGAAAGAAAAGAAAGAAAATGGAGACATTAACTTGGAGATTCTCAGTTTATATAGTAGCAATTAATCCCTTTCTCATTTCTCTCCATTGTTTTTCAACTACAACATCAACATTAATTAGCTCCAAATATCTTTATTTCATCTCTAAACTTCTATAATCCAAAACATCACTTTTCATGCCCAAGAAGTCATAGCCAGTTTTTGTGCTGGTGCCACTACTGCTTCCTACAGAACTCAAAATAACACCGCAGCTGCAATCTTTGCTGTTTTGTAGCCCCAAGCTGCAACCAAAACAAAGACTTCTGCTTCCTCCAGTTTTGAATGGCTGTTCAAGATCAGGCTGGTTTTGAGAAGGAAGGCTGATTCCAAGTTCAAGATTCAAGTCTGGACACCTTTCTTGAACTGGGGTTTTCTCTTCTCTGCACACAAAAGCAGTCGACCTAATTATCTTCTCTTTATTCTCCTCTTTAACTATAGAACTCATCGATTCTTCTTTAACGGAAGTAGTAGTCGTCGTAGTGAAAGATATTGTTGTTGTAGCTTCCTGCGCTGGTTCATTGAGCGGCCTGTGAGTTGCGGGATCTATGCCTCTATTTAAAAGCTTCCTTCTTATATGCGTGTTCCAGTAATTCTTTATCTCATTATCTGTTCTCCCCGGCAATCTTCCAGCTATAAGTGACCATCTACGGAAAAAATAACAAGCATCATTAGCATTAAAGGGTTGATAATCTTTTTCTGTTGTTAGCTAGCTAGGCTTACTTGTTTCCAAGGAGGCTATGGAGTTTGATAATGAGCTCATCTTCTGCTTCAGTGAAATTGCCACGTTTAAGGTCAGGTCTCAAGTAGTTGATCCAACGAAGTCTGCAACTCTTGCCACATCTGAGAAGACCAGCAGCTTTAGGAAGTGAACGCCAGCAACCCTCACCATGAGCTCTAATGTAAGCAACGAGGCGATCATCTTCTTCCTTGGTCCACGCACCTTTGTTTGTGTGAGCTTTTTCACAGCAAGGAGACCTTCCCATTTCAGTAGGGTTTTCAGCTAGGACTGGTGATGTGTTTGGAGGGTTTTTTTTTGTTTTTTTGAAGGGTGTGCAGTGCTGCGGTGGAATTAGAAACGGAGGGTTCTTTTTTCTTGCTGCTAGAACATTAAGGCCGGCCCTTGGTAGTACTTGAGAAGTGATTTTATAGGCTTTTGACTCTTTTAGAGAGAAAGAGAGGGGGGAGAGAAGGGACCCTAATTGCTTCTAGATGTGAGTTGGTGAGACAGGGTCGAGGGAGTGGCTGGTGGTGTCTCTCTAGATGATATTAGCATCAAACGAAACAAAAAAAAAAAAAAGACATTAAATATAGCTAACCTTAGGTAGGTGTAAAGTAAGATTATATTATATTGCAGGCAGGACAAGGTGTGTTCATGCCCCTCCCTTATTTCTTCGTTTTTCCATGTCTTCAACTCCGGACAACTTTTGATTAATTACTTTAGTTGCCGCTCAAATCTTCCCCGGCTCACTAGACAACATGTACTAGAATTCATGCACACCCTTATAATATATCCTTGTTGTTGTTGGAACTAACACCAATGAGGGTGGGTCTGTAGCAAGGTCCGCTCACGTTTTTATTTTTATTTCTTGACCAATCACCATGCTTCCATGATTCTTAATTGCCCTTTCTATTGACTCATAAGGAATCCATCTCTATTCATATATGAGTGAACAAACAAACGAGGTTGGAATTTGATAATTTTGATTTGGACTGCTTCCAATACTTGATGATGAGGTTTTATAAAATTTCATTAAAAAACCCCACTATTTAAATGGGTTGATATTAATTTTAGCTCATTGCAATCAAATCTTGAGACTATTTTAGGCTTAATGAATGAAGTTAGGTTCATGGGTCTCAGAGGATGTGCATCCTATCTAGCTAATTAGTAAGTTAGTTGTGATGGGTAATGGAAAAGAAATGCTCAAGTGGTTTAGCTATTCTTTTGTTTCAAGTGTCCAGATGGTAGTTAGGTGCGGCTCATTATTCTATTGGTATGCATGACAGAGAGAGAGAGAGAGAGGGTTTCTAGAAGAGTTGGAGGTTGAGTTCAAGGGAAGATGACGAAAGAAAAGGGAGGAATAGGAAAAAAGATAAGTGTGGTTGTGGTTGTGTGTGGGCTTTGGTTCACCATCCACTTTTTTTTTTTATCTTTTTTTTTTCCAAACCTTGTGGTGTAAGCTCAGGCAAAAAGGGTCGGCCAAGGGACTAGAAGGTTGGCTCACCTTTTTGTTGCTATTATCTCCTCCTCCCCGATTTGCATATTTTTGTTACCCACCACCACACAGTCTCTCTCTCTCTCTCTCTCTCTGTGTGTGCCTCATCATGAAATCCAAGTGGATGGCAAGGGTCAAGGATCATGGGCAGAAGTTGCTGTCAAGTGAAGTGAGAGAGGGATAGATATCCACTTGTGTAAATTATGTGTGTATTTCACCTACCTTTTCACCCATTCTGACCATCTCACACCCAGTCCGACTCTGCCCTCGCTTGGATGTTGAAACGCAGAGAACTCCCCCCTCTGAACTAAGCTTTATCCATGTAGTCTTTAAAACCTAACCAAACAACAAAGATAAGTTGTTGCTCTGCATTTAATAGTTGCTGCGCTAAAAAATTAAACAGGGATATGCTCGACAAAAAAAATTGCTCTTGCGAAGTATAAAGTAGATGCATTTCTTTTTGGTGCAATAAGTAGATACATTAATCATTCATGTCTCCATGTTGTTTCAAATTCAATCCGACAAATCTCATCACCCCTGTTAGTTAGGTTATCGTACACTGTTGGTTGGCCCAAATGTCTCTTTCCCTTCTTGTCTCTACTGTTTGTGCACACAGACGACTGCCAAAACGAGAGAGAAATAGAAGGAATTAGGTTATTGAACACTGTTGGTTCACACCAATGTCGTCTCTTTCCCTACTTCAAATGACTGCCCAAAACACGAGAGAGAAAAATTAATCAAATTTCTAAGTTGGCACGATAGGCTTTTTTAGGATTGGCAGCTTTCAATAATATAGAATCGGTAGATATTGAGTCTCAAAAATATTTGTGTAAAAAATTGTTGCTCTTCATTTATTTTTATTGTTTATTTTAAATTAAAATTTTTTGGTGTTTTTAAATAATTTTTATGTACTAATATCAAAAATAATATTTAAAAAATAAAAAATATATCATTTTAATACATTTAAAAATAATACTTTTAAAAACATTTTCAACTTCAATACCAGATATGCACGTGCTTAGGTGCTGAACAGACTTGTGGCAGAGCCCTTAAAACTCTTACCTGCCTCTCTGGCAGCCCTTCCCACGTGGGACTCCTTAAACTAAGCACAAAGGTCAGCGTTCTATGACCCCCAGTTAGGATATATACAGCTTTAAACAATGATTTCTCCAAACCAAATTAATGCACTTTAATTTTTTGGTTACATTATTTGGTGGAGAGAGTAACCAATCAGATCCTCTCCAACCATCCTAACCAAATCCCACTTTTATTTTAAGGGGAATACTGTTTCGTGTGAACCAATATCTCTCCGCGTCACAAAACGGGGAAAGGGTATTAAAGAAAACACAGATTTAATAGGAAAAGGACTGCAACGGAGAACAAAAAGAGATCTATTGGTAACAGCACCAGTTCCTTTTCCTAATTCTCTGTTCAATGTCATCGAATCAAAACCGTGCCTGTTTTCTGCACATACAAGTACCCGGCTTTCACCCGAAATGGGCCTGTTTAGTTATTAAAAAACTTAAACTGTCTAGTTAACTAAAAAGTTAATCGATTTCCTCGATTGGATCTTAGACAGACCAGAAGCTGGTGCATCAAGAGACTTTTTCTCTCGTGACTTCCTATTGAGGTTGAATCCAACATGAAAAAGGCTGGAAACAACCCCACTTCCATGTGTTTAGTGAACATACTGTTTACTGTTTAGTGACCAAGTTTCGTCTCAGACCGTTGGACGTCTCAAGCGACCCAATAAATCAGGTCTTCGTTATCCAATCATGATAATTTTCAGATTCAAAGAATTTTGATTTGTTGTTTCCTGGATCTACAGTGGATTGTGTGAAGAGATTAGAAAGACTTCCGCAATTCATGAAAGCATTAAAATGTCTAAGGATAGAAATATGAACAACGACAAGTGAAGACATCATAGCCATGAACCCAGCTCTTCCAATCTATTGCTCTTCGTTTGAAATGAGCATTCAAATCAATATAATTGAAAAAGGTGGACTTAATAATAAAGATAAAGAAAGAAAGCATCAAAAGTAGTGTGGGCACGCACCTAACCGTGTGTACCAAAGTCTTTAATGCAAGAGACATCGCCGGAATTTTGCATTCCTGTTTATAAGATGTTACTTTCTAGAACAATAAGTTAGCAAATTGATCAAAGAGATTCATTTGTCATACACGTATTTTCATATTGACTTTGCAATGAAAAGGGATTGCTTGTATTGAGTGAAGTATGTGTTTTGGCTATTATTGGATACATATTTTGAGTATTCAGCTCGTGGGCTGTAAAAATTAAGCAAATGACACTGATTTATTAGAGAAAATAGCAGTACATGAGAAAGCTAGGCAGCGTCTACTTCATTTTCTTGCGAACTTCATAGAAATAGCTAAGGATCACAACAGCCGCAGCAACTGCAACTCCAGCTGCACTTTGTGCAAGTACAGTGGTATCCTTTACCTTATATCCAGAAGACCTTTGAGTGAACCCCAGTTCTGAAAGTTTTTTATGCGAAGCTGCATAGTCTCTAAAGAATGCGTCTTCATCCTGAGAAACAATAAAAATTGAAGGAGAAAATCACATATCATAGTATATCCCCAGGGTTAAGCAAGCACATTGAAGTCACCCCACACTCCATGAATCTAACCATGACACCAATCTGAATCTTTGGGTATTATTTAGTAATGATTCTAGTTCGTGGTGCAAATCAAGGTATCGATTTACCCTTGCGATTCCCAATCCTAAGGTGGCCAGAGAACCATAAGGATGCTAGTTAGTGAATAAAAACTTGAAAAAGGCCACAGAAAGCCCAATTCAGGGTAAGATTAGATTAGGTTCCAAACTAACCCTGGACAATGTAATCATTGTTGTTCAAAAAACCACTTTCGAACTGTTAACCGTCACTAAAAAACCATCAAAAGGAAAAGAAAATGCATAAAACCAGGCTTCAAGTTCGTGGTGCAAATCAAGGTATCGATTTACCCTTGCGATTCCCAATCCTAAGGTGGCCAGAGAACCATAAGGATGCTAGTTAGTGAATAAAAACTTGAAAAAGGCCACAGAAAGCCCAATTCAGGGTAAGATTAGATTAGGTTCCAAACTAACCCTGGACAATGTAATCATTGTTGTTCAAAAAACCACTTTCGAACTGTTAACCGTCACTAAAAAAAGAACCATCAAAAGGAAAAGAAAATGCATAAAACCAGGCTTCAAGTTGGTCAAGCCAATAGTTTTATCCAGACCCAACCTGCATTGAAAAATCAAAGCAGGTTGAGAGGGGATCAGAAACGTTTGACGAGCCATTCATGCAACAAGTCATTTGGTAAAAATACAAGTCCACATTACCTTAGCATACAGCTCAACATAAGGACGGAACGCTGGGTCATCCAACAAAGCAGTGTCTGTTGGAAGTTTCAATAATCCATCTGTCTCCCCTTTCAATATTTCCCTAGCACCGACAGTGAGTGAAAGATTAGTTAATTTGATAATATCTACAAAGAGAAATGGTAGTGTGCTGAGCTTGCTTTAAAACTTACACGAAGTATGAGTTATCAAACTTTAGAGGTTCCTGAGTCCAGGGCCCTTCAAAACCAGATCTCTCTGGATGTGCCCTTCCCTAAACAGAACAATATCCACCAAAAGAATTACATATTTGTGCATATGCAGCTTACGTAGAACATCAGAAACAGCTCTACAGAATTACCAGAGTATGAGCTCCAGAAAGTGCCACAATATCTTTATCAGACAGACCCATTCGATAAAAGATGTCCCTCAAATGTGATGAACCTGCCATAGTTCAGAAATGAAAAGTGAAAATACTCAAATCACCTTAATTAAACATATGAACTTTCAACAAGTATGCATAGCCAACCCACAGGCACTCTTCTAAGGATCCATGGGAGCAGATTCCAAAGAACAAACAAAAATCATTGACATGTAGCTGTCTAAAATGTGAAATGCCCCCCATGAAACTTCTCAGTTCTGCATAAATTTTCATCTTTGATTTGCTTCCCCTAAGCTCAGTGGCGAAGCTAGATATATTTATTAAGGTGGGGAATTTTTTTTCATATGTAAGAATTAAGAAAATTATGGGGGCAACTAGTGTATTTTTATTTAAAATTATCATGAAAATAAAATAAATATAAGGACTAAAGTGATAATTATGACAAATTCAGGGGTGCAATTTCCCCCTTCCCTGATTTGTAGTTTCGCCCCTTCCTGAGCTGAAAGTCTGAATAAACAGGTCATATGAAGTTCAAACAAAACATCAATTTTTTAGTCACAGAAAAGCTGCAAATTACAACTTGCATACAAATTTCTTACACAGAAACCAGCACAAATCTACACATGTTGTGACATGAAAGAACAGATTGGTATGGCTGCTCTATCAGCAGAACCAATGCAAGTAAAGATCATCACATGAATTGAGATGCGAGAACCTGACTCTCCTCCATGTTAAACCACCTACTAACAGTAGAACTCTATGGCTTTCAGTGTAATTTTATGAGACAGGGCTCTAATGTAATCCAATGAATAAGACAGTAAATACAGGGTGCGGGTGCAAAAAAGGTGGAAAATTAACATACAAAGGCTCTGAACCAACAAACAAGCAATTAGAAGTGATACCTACAAATAATCTTGCCTGAAAATCTAGCATGTATCTCCACGCAATGCTTAGAAATAAACAAATGCATTGGGTCCTCAGAATGAACTTGCTTCACATTTTGTGTAACTTCAACTCGTGTTAAGCAAAATAGCCATGTTGAGGAAAGAACTTTCAAGTCCACATGGAGCATAAGTTCTCGGAAATTGGAAAACTAGATTGTTGAAATAGAAATTCAGAAGACCGAGAAGACTACTTGAAGACAGCTTAATTCAATGGATAATTATAGCCAGCGAAACTAGTCTGCTGCGCATCAATCCTGTGCAGCGCAAACCCCTTAACTATTACTTCTCTTTATACTGTAAACATGCAACGGATGATTTATTTACAGAATGACAGAGACACAACAAAACACACAAATACACCTTCCCTTTGAATCAGGTTTAGCTAAGTTTATGACATTAGAAGAGAGCAAACAATGATTTGAGAATTTCCAACCCCTGAATTAATTAAAAAAGTTTCCACAGTAATTAAAATACTGAAAAATACCTAGTTTGGCATTTGGAAGTCGCCCTTCCTTGGGACAAATATTTGAATCCTAAGAGATCGGACATATAGTCAGCAATGTTATGAACTCATAATCACTTATATTGCCGAGAAATCCACAATCACATACCCTTCTACCAGGAACAAAATCAATGGTTGGACCCCCAGTGACCTCCACTGCAACAACACCTGCAAGCTGAACATGAAAGTTGTTGGCTATGAATTAAATTGCTCATTGTGTTTGGAAACCCAACAATTATACTCAGAATATTCAAATATTTAATCTTCAAACCACCACTCATTATATATCAACAACTACTCTCATGTTGAACTGAATGTACTGAAGGATGTAACAATCATGGAATTTAAGGTTTTCTGGTGTGTTCATAGTTTGGCAAATATAGTTGTGTATCATGCGAAGGATCAGAGCTGCAACCATTAATCCATGATAGAACATCTGACAGAGTCCACCTCCCAATATCCTTCACTCTTATATAGGTAGGATAACATACTAGAAGAAAATCTCTCCTATTCATCAAGTAAAAGGACACCGGTGGTATCAATATTCGTGAGCACTCGATACCAACATGTATGACAATAAGACAGGAACACTATACTTAGATTAATAGAACTCGTCATTTCATTGCAATTAAGTTACAATTACTTAAGAAGATTGACTAGACATGTCAGGCAGACAAATTTTAAAACTTCGAGCCTTGTTATTTAGTCCTGTAAGTGGTTGTAACGTCCTTAGAACTTACATCACAAAGAGGGCAAACTATATAGTTAGTTTTTCCATTCCCCATAAAAAATGAGCGTGCGTTCCTGGACACGTGGTGTATGATCCTTGGAATATTCCATAAATGTTTCAACTCTCCACTCACCCACACGAATAATCGCTACTTCATTTACATTATAGTCACATGTTTTTCAATCTCCACATATGCTATTTTTTGACAAGAAAATCAGGATAATTGTTAATTATTAACTACCAATCTGTGAAACAACATATTAAATGGAAATAAAAATGGAAAATAATACTATTAATTAAACAGTTATTTAATTAAACGATTCATCAATTAATTAATCAAAGAAAATCACCTGGTATAAATCCGCATAAGTAATCTTCGGATGTTTTGCCTTCACTCCCTCTGGAAAAATTTAAAAATCTTAATCAAACATTAAAAAAAAAAACAAATCAAGTGAGTGAAATCCCAGTGGAACTAACTAACCGCAAAAATCGATGGCGATTTTCAGGCCACTATTAGAACCATGAGAGTACTCTTCTTCATTCCTTATCGATCCATTAGCTCCTCCTGTTTTCGAGTTCTTATCATACGTTCCTGCATCATGCCACCTTCAAAGAAACCATAACCGTAAAGTAAAATAAAAAACCATTCGAAACAGAAAGATTCAAACAAAGACAGTGAGTAGTTAATGCGTTGGTTAGTTGGTTACGCTAAGCGAAGCATGATAGGTGCGCAGTTTTTGTAAGCGATGAGAGCACGGAGATCGCGACGTGCTTTGTCGATCTCTTTCAGGTACTCTGTGTCAACTACCGGTAACGCCATCTCTCTCTCTCTCTCTGACTCTTAACAAACTTGAAGAAGAAGATGAAGGAAAGATTGAAATTGAGAGGACTGGCCAACAAAATGAATAAGAGCTTCGAATTTTGGATAAACCGGCAAGTACGGATTTGGCGTGGGTGGGATAAGTGGTAATCTTGTCGAGATTGCTACGTGGCATATAATTTGAGTGTTGATGTTTTCTTTTCTATGCTTTTTTACAAGTTTTTTTTTCAACTAGTATTCAACAACGTGTTAATGAGAGCCGCTCCATAACTGAGTTGTTGGGGGTAGCGGGGGTAATTCTTTAAGGGTTTTTGTGAGTGTTATAATGATTATTTTTTAAAGTATTTTTTAATTATAAATATAAATATTTTGAAATAATATTTTTTTATTTTTAAAATTATTTTTAATATTAGTTCATCAAATTATTTTAAAAGCACTTAAAAACTTTTTTTAAAAGCAAAAAAAATCATTTTTCTTAAAGCAATTTTAAAAAGATACCTAAACATCTCCTTTAGTATCGACTAGCTAATTGCCCCGCGCGCTGCCACGGGTATTCTTGTGTATATAATTTAACATAATTAAATCTATAACGATAAATTTATATGATATAAGTAAATAAAAGTTATAGATCAAGAGATAAAATGTATGAAATTTTGAGTTGAGTTTGTAACGCAAGCATAGATTACATCTTTTAGAATATAGGTATTGCGTCATAACCGATCACAAAAGAATGCGACCTAATATTAGAAAAAAGAGCAAGATATTTTTACCAGAGAAAAAAATGATCACTGAAATCATTATTGTGTAAATAATTAAATTATTATTATTATTATTATTATTATTATTATTATTATTATTATTATTATTATGTTAATAATGAAAAAAACAAAAATAAATGAAAGACTGAAAATATCAAAGAAATTTTAACAAAAGATTAAAAAAAAAATTTATCATTACTGTTACTGTCAAAAGAATAAAAATTATCAAATTATCCGGAGGGAAAAAACAATATCAATAAAAGAGTAAGCAAGAAAAACAATTAAATTATTATTATTATTATTATTATTATTATTAGTATTGTTATTATTATTATTATTATGTTAAAAATGAAAGAAACAAAAATAAATGAAAGACTAAAAATATCTCAGAAACTTTAACAAAAGAAAAAAAAGAAAGTATCATTGTTATTTTTTTGCAAATAAATTCAACCCCAACAAATAAGAAAATCACAAAAATTAAAGATCAAAGATAAGCACACTTATATGTACATGAATAAAAAGAAGGATAATTCTAGAAATAAAAAGAAATAAAGGGATTAAAATAAAAAATTCAAAGTCATAGGGCTGAAATGAACATTAAATATAAAAGAATTAAAATCAAGAATTAAAAGTATAAGGGCTGAAATGAAAATCAAATATATTATCAATTTTAATTAAAGGACAAAACTGAAGAAATTCAAAATTGTGTACCGAATAAATTTAGCTTTTTCAATTGAATCCGAAAATTCAAAGCAGGGGGACCGAATTGACAGTTGGACATTTAATCAATTCCAATCGGAGGACCCAATCGAAGAAAAGCAAAACTTATATACCAGAAATCAGGAAACAAAACGAAATTAATACCTCAGGGACCAAAAAGGAAACAATAGCAAACTTGGGGGACTCTCCTGCACTTGTACGTGCAGGAGAGAGAGAGAAACGGCGCCAGCGGACGTAAACGGCAACCGCCGCGTCCACGGACATCATATGCAGAAACGCGCCGCCGCGGGAGGAAGAACGTGCGGAGGCGCATCGCCTGAGACGCCATAATCTCATTTCCGACCACCGTATAACACCGCACGCGCCGGTCAAACAGGGCGTCGGACTGAAAACCGTGGGGAGCGTGCGCAGCACGCACTGACAGACCCGGGCAGAAATAATAAAAAATGAGGGTCAATTACCTTAATGGCCCGGTCGCAAGTCAAAGTTTTTGTCTTATTAGGGGACAAAATCGTATTTAGCCAACTTCAAAAAATAAATAAAATAAACGGCAGACCGCCGGGCCGGGCCGGACCGGTCCGGTCCGATGTGGTCAATGACGAAGGAGCCCCTGATTCTGACGGTGTTTTTTGTCGTTTTCGGGGGCTAATTTCGTTAATACACTGTTCACCAGAGGAAAAAAAAAAAAAGATGTACACCCGCGAAGCACCGGGTGAAATTGCACATGAATAGTGACAATGAGTCACGGTGCACAGTGAATTACTGTGCAAAACCTCGACGCCCTTTAGTTTTTTTTTTAATAAAGTTTTTTTATATTATTTTGAAAGAAAAAAAATTCTTACTTCATACTAAATTAACACGAGTTAATTTACCAAGTTACTCAACTCTCAAATTGAGTGAAAAATTAACCTGACCAGGGTAAGTTTCTAAACGGTGGTGTGATAACTATGATCAATACCGTTTTTGCATGAACAAAAATTGAACTTAGTTGCGACCCCTTCCCACCAGGCATCACTGCATCATGCAGACCCAATTTCAATCCGAGGTCCGTTCAGAGGAGGAGGGGATGGTCGAATTTGCCGAGTTTACGAGCGATCGCCAATTTCAAAGAAGGGAATCTTTCCTCCAGATTGCCACTCATCTTCATCCTGCAATATTTGGATCTTCATCTGTTTTCAATGCTGAAACAATAAATACTTTCATTTCACACACATCCTATACTCGGAGCAGAGTTTCAATTTCGAGGCTTGAGAGCAAAGAATAAACAAAAGAGAGAACAATGGATAGGCTTATGAAGCTGGCCTCCACTGCAGCTCAATCTGAATCCGCCCATTCTTTGAGTCTATAAGGTGATACTTTTCGTTGATTCTTCTGTTGCTAACAACATCTGAGAGATTGATCTCCACATAACCAAGTGATTCCTGGTTAAAGAACACGCAAACAACATGAGATTCTTCAACCCTCTTCTGGATGATAGACACTCTAAAAGCTGATTAATAACCAGAAAAATAACATTCAGGGAATGGTTTTTGGATTCCAGTTCATAGCTGAGCTGGAACGTCTGCTTAGGTAAGCTTTCATATTTTATTCAACCACAACTGTGATAGAGAAAGTGCTTCAGGAAAAACTTTCCAGAAAACAACCTTCCAACTGCCAAGCATGAGAATAAAGCACTATGACTTCCTTTTTTGTTTCCTTGGGATTATTTTCTCAGAAATGGTTGTGTATGATGATCAATCAATTTCTACGGAGCATTAAGTCATAAGCATCGTATTCATATTTTATTATCTTTATTATACAGGGTGAATTAAAAAGAAATTATTAATTTTTACCTGTGGATGCAGCAGGTCAATCCCAGATGAGGTGCTAACAACTTCCACATGTAGCTTCTTATTAGTGGGGGGCTCCTCCAAAGTAAAATGGAATTCCTCCTCCCATCTAGGATCTCTGTTCTTTACACGCTGTATGAAGAAAATATGAAACTGTTAATCATAGGCCTGTAAATGTTGGCTTCAAATTAATTTCATTGATTATCTACTTGCCACCGGCCCGAGTTTTCATTTCAGAACAGAATGATATCCCACCCCATCACCAACAGTAGATATTTCTGAACACTAACTTGCATGAAGAAATGGACATTGCTGAAAAGAAAGAAAGAATGAATTCCATCGACAGGCAAGGTAACTGTTCATTCCACATGACCAACCAGTGCCACTTGAAGTAAACAAATTACAAACTAGAAGCAAAGTTATCAGGAAGAGCACTTCAGATGAATCATGTACAAATAAAAATTCAAAAAACAGAGGCCACAACACAAAACCATTCAGACATGTGTGTGAGTGTGTGGGCAGACCAAGGAACACAGATACGCTATATTCTAATGCAAGTTTACATGTTTAAATTATATACCTTGGTCTTCATCTCCTCTCCTCTGAAAAGAAGTCGTGCATGTGGATTAGTGTGATGCTTTCCTTCAACATCCTGAGCTTCATGAATCGTTACCACAAGCAGACCTCCACCAGCAGGGGTCCCTTCAGGAGCCTTTTGTTCCACCTGATCTTCAAAGCTTTTGTTTAAATCGTCCTCTTTGAAGGGTTTATATGTCAATTCCACCATAAGCTGCCCTCGTGACTTTTCATTCTGAGCATCATTCAAGTCCATATCTTTAAGGAGGTCGAGAGTCAAGACTTTTGGTTCCTCTGGTGTAAGATCTTTCAGTGGCACTACATTCATACCCATCCTGTCATGTTTGCCAACCTAAGGAAAGGGAATGGAGTAGATTGAGACACAAAACAGAAAACAGAAAGCTTATTAGAAGCAAATGGAGATTTTTACCTGCTCCCAGTCATAAACACGAAGCTCTAAAGCCTGAGACTCTGGCTCTTTAACAACCAAATTGAATTCCTCATTCCATTCAGGGTTCAAGTTCTCGTGGTTCACAGTAGTCTTTTTGGCTGGAAGCTTAGCTTCAGTCAGCTTTATTTTCACATAAGAGTCTGATGCTCCCAGCAGATCTTTCTTCTTCAGCTTCATTGCCCTCAGAACCTTCACTTTGAGAATTCCCACAGGCCTCTTCATGGCTCTGAATTTTTCATTCAAATTGGGAGGCCAAAACATGAGAGTTAGCATAAGAAATTGTCACGATTTGCAGCAAACTTTAAGTCATCATGACTAACATATTTTCAGAATATGGCAAAAACTTGCTTTGAAGGATCCAAGATGGGTATTTCCAGTTTTTTAGGCCATAGATACATGTTTGCAACCTGATCTTTAATATTCTCCTGCAGCATAAACCAATTTGCTACAATTAAAATCATGGACCATAAAAACATTCAACAGATAATATGCAACATCAAAACTCATTGCTTTCAAAATTTTAGCAACTAAAACTTCCAAATATTTTGAATTAACTTCTTCCTGCGCCACTTTTCACAGAAACCACTTATGGAAAAATTTGAGTTTTCCTCCTTGAACAAGCAGGGCAAAGTTGAAGTCAAACAACGCAAAAAAAAAAAAGCAGCAATGAGGCATTCCACAAAAGGAAATCACAGGGGAGGTGAAGACAGACACTGAATTAGATCAATGTATTCTCAATATCAGAATTCAGTGAGGTACACAATAATGAAACATATTCAACAACTGGTAGTCTAGAACACTCTTGGGGAAGTAACAAGACAGGTTCAATACTCAAATAACCAGTGGCCCATCCAGCCCTGAAAATAATATTCTGAATCAACAATGTTTTGTGCCAACCAGGGCGATGTGAAAAAAAGACATAAAGGGAGTAAAACAAGATAGAAACATCTTATACTGTACCTGGACTACCCTGTAAAGCCCAGGTATTGACATTATATCAGCCCCCAAGAGCTTGAGCCCAAAGTCAACATGTGGCTGCAAAATAACACATGAAAGAGACAAAAATAATCATATTTAAAAGCATTGATAAACATGTATTCTCGAAGTGGTGGTATATGAATGAGAATTGACCCAAGCTTGAAGTTCTCTTACAATAGACCATCCCTCATAATTTAGTAAAGGAATCATATAACAAAACAAATATCAGCATAGGAATTTTACTCAGAAATTTTGGCCAGCCTTAAGATAAAACTGTGTCAACTGCAATTGCATTAACCGGTCAATTCCTGTAATCTAACAGAAATATGAAATCTTAAAAGAGCTGTAAGAAACAAGAATAATGATGGGACATGGTAGTTCATGTATGAGAATTCACAGAATCATTTTTCCTAAGACATTATAAACAAGGATAAATGTTGGCCAGGTTAGTCCTAGAGGTCATATGTCACTGGTGAAACTTAAAAAGGGCACAGTAATAAGTATCCATGAAAAATCAGAGGCTAATGCCTAACACCAACCTTTTCAGTTTGATCATTTATACACACAAGATCAAATGTATAAGTTTGACCAAGAGAGCAGAAAAAATGAACACCAACCTTCTCCATGAGTGACACATAGATGTTGGCAAAGCAAGGAAAACTAGGAACCAAGGGCTTCAAAGTTATGCGTGGTGAAGCAAAAAGTTGCAAATCAACCACCTGGAATTATCCAAAGAGTAAGAAGACATAATTTCTTAAATCCAAGTCAACAACAGAACAGTCTCCTTCTGAATAGGAATTTAATTACCTGAGCAGTTGCTTTCAACCCAAATGCTTTAACAGCAACAGTGACATTGGGATTTCCAGCCCATTTGATGCATGGTTCCATTATCAACTCCTTCTCATCAGTGACATAAACTTTCATTCCTGATGAGAGCAGTCTTTGAAGAGTTTATAATAAGAATGTCAAAGAAATTGGACAGAACCCCTCTCTAAGTATTCTAAAGCCATTTCCAAAGCTCAGCTTCCTACTACTTTGCAAAATTTTAAAGATTCATCACAAAATGGCATGAGAATATACTACTATGTTAATATGAAATGTGGAAGCATGTGAATGAATCTTCAAAATTTGAAGAGATTGTGAAATTTAAGTTTATGAAGAAAAAAGATAGCTGCCCGTGGCAAGTGTACAAAATTATGCAGAAGCAAAAAGTTAACAACTGAATCTCCTAGAAGCTAGAAAACAATTTACAGTCTCAAACATCGACTGCCGAGATGTCTAAACCTATTAGACAGAAATCCCCCTGTCTATTCAGTCCAGAGTAATTTTCAAAACACACTCTCTTTTCCCTTTACGAGATCTTAAAGATTCACCCCAAAATGACACGACAAGATAACTTCTATTCTAACTCAACGCATAAAACCATATAAATGCATCTTCAATGTCCTGTCAACTACAAAAACAGCTCCCTACTAACCGTGAAAAGTTGGCGGTAGGGTTCCAAGTGTAAGAGTTTCAAACTCAACCGCATTAATTTTGTATTTCGGAATCTGCTCAGCAATTATCGGCGACGCAATATTCTTCACACTGTTACAAATGGCCTGCACAAAGAACGGTCAAAAACAGAACCAAAATAGTTAAAAAGACAATCATCAAGCAGCTATAAATAAAACAAGAATCAGACATGGAAATCAAACCTTGTCAAGGTAAGGCCACATAAGTTGAATAAACCTGTTTAGCCAATCAATCTACAAACACAAAAACAACTTTAGTAAAAAACAAATATGCAGTTTGTTCTTGTAAGTTGAATCCACAAATGCCAGTCACTTACGCGATCATAGTCTGGATTTTTCACCCATAGCGGTATTTCTGGAAGCATCCGTTGCAAAGTTTCGGAGTCTTGCTCTACCAATGGCCGAACCTCAGGATCCTTAAAGGAAATCAAAAATCAAAACTAAGAAAAACAACCTTAAATTAAGCAAATTAAATTTCAACAACCTCGATAAATGCAAAATGATTAAGAGATGGTAAAAACTCGTTTTACCTTAACATCGGTGGGTTGGAAGTAGATAAAGAGGTAGTAACCGATGGTGAGACCGGTGGGAAGTCCAACACCAAATCCACAAAACCCAGATATTGTTCTGAAAAAACCCATTTATTTCCAAGCAAACGAACAGACCCCAGTATCTTCTCGATTTCTCGGATCAGACACTAATTACTACCTATGATAATGACTATCAATCAAATAACTGATTTGTCCTTGATTGGTTTCTACTAGACCCTCGGGGAGAAGATTTGAAGGTGAAGAATACTGTGTGGAGGTATCGGAGAGAGCAAGCATGGTTACAGAATCAATAGGGGGGGAATTATATCTTTCTAGTCTTTGTAGATTAAAAGGTATTCGATTTGAACGCTTCAGTCTGGATTTTCAAACTGTTGATCCTATACTTTTCCAAACGTTCTCGTACGATTATTTCCTGATGAACAGCTAGTGGAAATTAATGAAGTGGTCTAAGCAAAAAAGATTTTCGTGACTGACAATGTTTTAGAATATAAAATTATGAATCAATAAATAGTTTTCCTTCAATTCCATCAGGATTTCAAAGAATAAAAATAATAATTATGGTTGTACTCATTTTACACGGAATAAAAATACGAAATGTTTGAACGGTCCATGGGATGTGAAACGTGGAAGGTTTCTTGTGTTTCGATGACGCCAGGCAGGAAAAATCAACAGCCACGTGACAAGTGTGCGGCGAAGTAGAAACGGCCACATCTGATCATTGCTGCTTAGGGCCTGTTTGGGAGTGTGGTTGCAGTAACTTTTCAAAGTGCTTATCATGCCAAAATACATCAAAATGATATTTTTTTATTTTTTAAAAATTATTTTTGAAATTAGCACTTCAAAATGATCTAAAAAACACAAAAAAAATATTTATTTAAACTAAAAAAAAATTCAAATTTCAGCCAAAAACCGGTGGGATCGCAATGCTAAACAGGATGTGTGTTTGCTATTAAAAATGTTTTTAAGAGTATTTAAAATTATTCTTCTATGTTTTAAAATCAGCTTCAATGTCGTCAAAAATAATTTTTTAAAAACAAAAAATATTATTTTATTATATTATATTTATAAATAAAATATACTTTAAAAGATAATTTTAATCGACATCAATTGCCATGTACAAGAATTATGTATTCCATTTAAATAAATTACGGACAATTGGCGCGTGTGTTTTCCTCTCGAATGGGGGTGGTTTTGTCCATTTGTCCTGGCTTCTATGTCAAGTGCTAGCAAAAAGTCAACTTTTTTGTCATCGAGCAAAAGAGAGATCACAGTTTAGTCAGAGACTATCCTCGTTTTCTATATTCGATTATGTTGTCGTCATCCTTTCCCGTTTTTGAGTTACAAATCCATCCCTGTGGCGTCTCTTTCCCTTACAAATTGAAGCATCTTTATTGTTTACTTTTCTTTAAAAGTAGTCATAGTTTTTTAAAAATATATTAAAATATTTATTTTTAAAAAAATATTTTTAATACCACCCCATCAAAATAATATAAAAATAATTAATTAAAAACATTTTCTTTCAAAAATATTTTTTTAAAACATGAAAATAGACATACTCAAGATCACGCTTGTTTTATTTTTAAAAAGTTATAATGAATCCGAGTGCATGGTAATCAGCGTTGTCTAACCATATCATCATATTATTGACTAAGCAAGGTTTTGAAGGGTGAATTAGGATTTGATGATCATCAAATGTCTTTGATTAATCCATATTAAGCGTAGGGGTTGTGTTTGATCAAGATTGTCAATACCGTTTCGGTTGGTGTTTTATTTTTTTTATTGGTACAAAACGTTTTGGCGCGTCGTTTCGGGGTTGTACTGTTCATATATAATTAATTAATTATATATATGAAAAAACTTAAAGGGAAAAAAAATATTTTTTATTTTTTATAAATTAAAGTTGACACCAAATTTATTTTTTATAGTATATATATTTTTTTAATTTTTATTGTTTTGATTATACACACACGGTTCATTCGTGTCCGTGGATGAATGATTCGGTTTGTCACTTTGTTAAGCACTTTGTCATCCAAAACAATCCCGCATCGGATAAATAAAAGACGAGATGTGTATATAAATATAAAACAGGAAATAACATTATAAATTACTTACCTGGACATGGACAAGGTCAGTGAAATCAAAGTGTATCATAGAAGATTTGAAGACCTGTAGTTGACAGAAGCAAAAACTCAAAGAACATGCACTTTAAATCATATTCAAATTTAAATAATTATAACTAGCTACAATTTAACACAAAGTTGTAATCCTCGCAAGATCAAAGATGAATACTCAATTGATAAATTCAAAAAATAAATCCTCTCATTTTCAGAGGTGCCCACTGTAAAGCACTGTAGGATGGTATAAACCAACTTCAATGGACAAGATAAATATGAAAATCTTTCTACAAGACTAAAAACAGAGAGAAGACACTAAAGAGGCATAAAGAAAAATATATCACGAGTGCTTCCAAATTTGTTTCACTGTTTTGCTACCCATCAGTGTCATAGAGCACTAGAGATGTTTGACACTATATTTTAAAAATATTTATGAAAAAAATGAAAATTTTCTCTTGAAATTATTGTTTTGGTGCTTTAAAATTATTTTCATGTTCTATGTCAAAAATGATTTTTAAAAAATAAAAAATATTATTTTAATATATTTAAAAAAACACTTTTAAAAACATATTTAAAATAATTAACCACTCTACCACCTTTTGGACCCAAATCAAACTAGCCTCGAGATCACAAACTCTACCACGACGGCGAGACCAACTTATTTGCCTGACGGGTAAATACTGGGCCAGGGCATACCCTGCATTGAATCATGAAACGGGTTCATAAAAGTAGGCTCATCCTTAAGCAGCTCAAGAGCCTGGTCATTGCACGCAACATTGCTTCCAGGAATGAGCCAGCGGCTCCAGACAGCACCGGCCTGCTACCCCCAAAAGGTTTCACACTAGCCTGATGCCATATCAAATAAACTAACTATAGCTACTGTCTATATTTATTTACATGTTTAGAAAATGTTTTTATATAAAATTACCTTTTGAAATTATTTATTAATGCATTTTTAAATTATTGTGATATATTGATAAATAAAATAATAAACTTAAAAATATTTTTTTAATTATTTTATATATTTTTATATTATGACATCAAAACAATAAAAATATATAAATTAAAGAAAAAAATATCCAAACACACCCCCAAGTAAAAGAAAAGTCATTGTCAGGGGTGCTTAGAATTATATTTTAAAGTATGCTCTGTTAGCTTCTAATATATCGAAACAATTTAAAAATAAAAATTAATTCAATAAAAAAATAAAATTATAAAAAAACACGATTAAATTTCACTCCCGGTATCCCTGGCCAACCAAAACTGTTAGCGTGTGTTCCCAGCGAAAAAAACATCCATAACAAGTAAAACCAAGAAAAATAATAATTGTGCCTGGAACAAGTACTTGAATTTTTGGTTAAAAAATTTGAATACCTCCGCCGACAATATCACTTCCAATTTATTGGAATTTTGAGCTTGAATTTGTGTGCTATTTACATATATCAAAACATCCGCCAAAACGATGGCTAAACAAACTAAAAACATAAAATATCTCACAATTGCATCACAGCTAACAAACTTATAATGTATTAAATTTCCAATTTCAATACACATATATATATAGATTGTTTATTAATATTATTTTAATTAGCTTTATTTGGTACATGTAATATATTTTATTTAATGAATTTTGATTATAAAAAACAATGTAGCCATGTATCCTGAGATTGATAAGAAAAAATAAAAAAAATGTATTTGATGAAAATAAAAAGAGATTGTTTTTCATTATTTTATGAAAAATTATCTTGAATTATATTAACTTAATCTATTGATATTATGAAAACATTGCTCAAGTAGAGTAATAATTGTTTTTATTTAAAAATATATTTAAATAATAATTTTTAAAAATATTATTTTTGATATTAATATATAAAAGAATATTTTAAAATTAAACTTAAAATAAAAATTAAAAAATAAATTAAAATACAGAATAAAAACCACATTATATAAAAATAAACGATGGAAAAAAAAAAAAAATCCTTAACGGACGATAGAACAAATATAATCTCTTCACAGCATAGTTTTTTTTTTTTTAATTTTCCAACAAACACATATAAAAAACTGGTCCACCTCACTCCTCCTCTCTTCTTTATTCATTCTGTTTTTAGGGTTTCTCTCCATTCCAATTCTCCCTTTCCTCTATCTCTCTATTAAAATTTCCCAAATTCCCTAAATTTCCAGGGTTTTCAATCTGATGCATCTAGTTCTTATCATTACTACGCGATCCGGTGGCGCATGATTGCGCGATGACGGATGTAACTCTGGAGGTTTAGTTCTTGTATGGAAACTCGTAGCCGGAAACGGGCGGAGGCCTCCTCATCTGCCGCCACCAACACCGCCGGTACCACTACTCGCTCCAACAAACGATCCCGCACCAACGCTGCCACCGCAACAACGACAACAACCGCTACCCGCTCTCGCTCCACACGTGCTCACCCTCTCCCCATGGACTCCAAACCTGTTGAATCGTCTTCTTCTTCTCGTTCACGTCGGAATAGGAACAATAATAGCAATAGTGAATCGGAGAAAGGCAAAGAGAAAGAACATGAAGTTAGGGTTTCGCGTGAAAATAGGGAAATCAGTAATAATTTGGATTCTGGAAATGACAACAATAACCCTAATGTCGATGATGATGATGATGATGACGATGACAGCGAAGGCGGTGGAATTGGTGCTTTCCATCAGAATTTGACTTCAGCTAGTAGTGCTTTACAGGGTTTATTGAGAAAGTTGGGTGCCGGTCTTGATGATTTGTTGCCTTCCCCAGTGATGGGCTCAGGTTCAAGCTCGCATCAATCAGGGAGATTGAAGAAGATCTTGTCTGGGTTAAGGGCGGATGGAGAAGAAGGGAAACAAGTGGAAGCATTAACGCAGCTTTGTGAAATGCTTTCTATCGGGACTGAAGAGAGTCTGAGTACTTTTTCTGTGGATTCCTTTGTTCCGGTTCTTGTTGGGTTGTTGAATAATGAGAGTAATCCTGATATTATGTTGCTTGCTGCAAGGGCGATTACGCATTTATGTGATGTCCTGCCCTCGTCTTGTGCTGCTGTTGTTCATTATGGGGCTGTTTCGTGTTTTGTTGCAAGGCTGATTACTATTGAGTACATGGACCTTGCTGAACAGGTTAGTTTTTCGATGCCCCAGTTTGATTTTTCTTACACCTGTTAGTAAATGGATTGTCCATGTATGCATTAAGTGGGCTATTTATCTGGAATTCATGATATTTTTTTTCTCTTATATAGCACATAGCATTGATGGCTTATGAGTGTATTAAATGGATTAAATCATTTGGGATTTTATGTATGATTAGCTGAACCGGTATCTTGCTTTTAGCGAGTATTAAAGTTGCATTCTTTCTGTATGCGTTGTGATACTATTCAGATGGACTGCAATCAACAGGTTTTTGCTGTTTTATGAGTGAAATTTACTGCTACTTCTGCTTTCATATTACAGTCCCTGCAAGCTTTAAAGAAGATATCTCAAGAGCACCCAACTGCATGTCTGCGTGCTGGTGCTCTTATGGCAGTGCTTTCTTATCTTGATTTTTTTTCGACTGGAGTCCAGGTATTCAATTTGCTATTTTCTTTCATAGCTAACCAGACATGCTGAGATGCTATGACATTGTGGACTAGTTCACATTCCTATTGAGGCTCTTTTGATCATTGTTATGTTTTCAGCGAGTAGCATTATCTACTGCTGCAAATATGTGCAAGAAACTTCCTTCAGATGCATCTGACTTTGTGATGGAAGCAGTTCCTCTGCTGACCAATCTTCTCCAGTACCATGATGCCAAGGTAGTCTTGCTGCTTAATATCCAAGATATAGCTAATTCACCACCTTCCACTTTCTTTTGCATCTAATGCAATTTCCAATGTTTTTAGGTTTTGGAGCACGCTTCAGTTTGTTTGACAAGGATTGCTGAAGCCTTTGCCTCATCTCCTGACAAATTAGATGAACTGTGTAATCATGGACTTGTTGCGCAAGCTGCCTCTCTCATTTCCACTAGCAGTTCTGGAGGTGGACAGCCTTCTGTCAGCACTCCAACATATACGGTAAAAGAATTTCTTATGCTGTCCATTTAGTTTGTGCCATGTATTTGGAGGCTGTTTTCTGATGTGAGGCATTCAGGGTTTAATTCGACTGCTATCCACTTGTGCAAGTGGGTCTCCTTTAGGAGCCAAAACATTACTTCTTCTTGGAGTCAGTGGCATTCTTAAAGAGATACTATCGGGTTCTGGGGTTTCTGCTAACTCCTCTGTTCCTCCTGCTCTAAGTCGACCATCAGATCAGGTACCTACTTATTCTGTTCCGTGGTCCTTTTTTTTCATGTTGAAGTTCTCTTGGGATTTGAAAATATATGTTTAACCATGCTAATGGCCTATTCAACAGTCTCATAACCAAGTTGCAGCTTCATTTGACAAGTTGCAAAATTTTCTTTAACTCTGCTGTCTAGATTTTTGAGATTGTCAATCTGGCAAATGAGCTTCTTCCTCCGCTTCCACAAGGAACTATCTCTCTCCCAACCAGCTCCAGTATGTTGGTCAAAGGATCTGCTGTAAAGAAGTCTCCTTCCAGTAGTTCTGGGAAACAAGATGACATCAATGGAAATGTTCCTGAGGTGTCAGCTCGTGAGAAGTTATTAAATGATCAACCTGAACTTCTGCAGCAATTTGGAATGGACCTTCTCCCTGTTCTGATACAGGTCAGTTTTTAAGTGGACTTTGCAGTGTCTAAATTGCTAGATTCTGTTTTTTGTTCACTGAAGTTGATAATAATGGCATCATCTGCCTTGATAAGCAGATTTATGGTTCCAGTGTCAACAGTCCTGTTCGCCACAAATGTCTCTCAGTTATTGGGAAGTTGATGCACTTCAGCAATGCAGAGATGATTCAGTCTCTACTTGGCATGACAAACATATCAAGGTAAAGCAATTTTAATTCATGCTTGTTCGTTTGATGTACACTTATCATGTTCAGTCACATGGGTATTTATCCGTGTTATTTATTCCTCTAGTTTCCTAGCTGGGGTGTTAGCATGGAAAGATCCACATGTCTTGATTCCTGCTCTACAAGTAGCTGAGATTCTTATGGAAAAACTTCCTGCAATTTTCTCCAAGATGTTCGTTAGAGAAGGTGTGGTTTATGCTGTAGATCAACTTGTCTTAGCAGGAAATCCAAATACTGCTCCTACCCAGGCTTCTTCTGCTGAAAAGGATAATGAGTCTGTTCCTGGAACATCGTCGCGCTCCAGGCGTTACAAACGTCGCAGTGGGAGCTCAAATCCTGAAGCAAATTCTGAAGAATCCAAAAACCCTATTTTTGCAAATGCTGGCTCACCTCCAAGTTCTATAGAAATCCCAATGGTCAATTCAAATTTGCGATTGGCAGTCAGTGCATGTGCTAAAGCTTTCAGAGATAAGCACTTCCCATCAGATCCTGGTGCTGCTGAAGATGGGGTTACTGATGACCTTTTACACTTAAAGAATCTCTGCACAAAGTTGAATGCTGGTGTTGATGACCAAAAGACCAAAGCAAAGGGAAAATCAAAGGCTTCCGGATCCCATCCTATTGACAGTTCCACAAACAAGGAAGATTACTTGATTGGGGTGATATCCGAGATGCTATCAGAGCTTGGAAAAGGGGATGGTGTATCCACTTTTGAGTTTATTGGCAGTGGTGCTGTGGCAACCTTGCTGAATTATTTTTCTTGCGGCTATTGTACCAAGGAGAGAATTTCAGAAGCTAACCTGCCGAAGCTTCGGCAACAAGCACTTAGAAGATTCAAGTCATTTGTAATTCTAGCACTTCCTTCCAGTATTGATGAAGGGGGTGCAGCACCCATGGCTGTCTTAGTTCAGAAGCTTCAAAATGCTTTGTCATCCTTGGAGCGTTTTCCTGTTGTTCTGAGCCATTCTTCTAGGTCATCTAGCGGAGGTGCACGCCTGTCTTCTGGACTAAGTGCGCTATCTCAACCTTTTAAGTTGCGCCTCTGTCGAGCCCAAGGGGAAAAGGCTCTCCGTGATTACTCTTCCAATGTTGTACTTATTGATCCATTAGCAAGTTTAGCTGCCGTAGAAGAATTTCTTTGGCCGCGAGTGCAGCGAAGTGAAACTGGTCACAAGGCTTCGGCATCAGCAGGAAACTCTGAATCAGGGGCTACACAGCCTGGAGCTGGTGCATCATCCCCGTCTGCCTCTATTCCTGCTTCTGCTACCCGTCGTCAATCTTCAAGATCCAGATCAACTGTTAATATAGGAGATTCAGCTAGAAAGGAACCAATACCAGAGAAAAGCACAAGCACATCAAAGGGAAAGGGCAAAGCGGTATTGAAACCAGCCCAGGAGGAGACAAAAGGACCTCAAACTAGAAACGCTGCTCGTAGAAGAGCAGCCATTGATAAAGATGCACAAATGCAATCAGTGAATGGGGATTCTAGTTCCGAGGTATGGTGTAGTTCAAGGATACTATGATTAAATTGTTTGGAGGTCTTAACTCACAATATCAAAACTGTTAGAATTTTAAAATTCTTTTTTATGTGGTCATAACTCAGGATACTATGATGTCAGCAAACTTCTTCCCGCTGCTATATAATAGCTACTCATCTTATTATCAGAATAAACTAGTTCAATGAACTTCCCAAATGACTAAAATAGTTTAAAATCAGCTCAACTTTTCCTTTACATTAAGTTCTGGTAATGAAAGTACAGGACTTCAGGAGTCTTTAGAGGGTCAATCCTCGGTATGGAACTCTGTGCATTTGTATGTGGATTGCTGTACACATCAATCAAAGTCTTGCGAGAAGTCTATGCTTGCCTTTTCTGAAGAAACCTGGACTTATATGAGTGCAGCCTCATTTGTTAACCCGCTAATCTATTGAAACTATTCCATGCAAGACACTTCATATATTTAGTATCTTGAAAATGTTGATTTTCATTCAACTCTTTGAATGTTTTTTTGTAGGATGAGGAATTGGATATATCCCCTGTTGAGATTGATGATGCATTGGTGATTGAAGATGATGACATCTCCGATGATGACGATGACGACCATGAAGATGTATGTCCTATGATTGCTTTCTCTCCTTTGTTAATTATGAAATTTATATAATATAAATTCGTTCTGTATGCTTAGCGTTTGTCTTATTTTTGCTCCTTTTGGTTTTAGTTTTCATAAACTTGGAAAAGCTACGAAAAGTGTAGTTTTGAGTTTTCAAAACCTTGATTTATAAAGGCTACAGAACTACAGCAAATCAGTTTGTTTTTGCCTCAAACACTGCTTCTGCAAACTCAATCTGTCACTTGCTGTCTAACAACCTTAATTTATTTCTTTGGTTCTTGACGGAGTTAATTTGCAAAAAGGCCCACTGTAAAGTTTCACCACTTTCAAGATTTCATTAATACCTTTCTCTCCCAGGTGTTAAGAGATGATTCTCTTCCTGTGTGCATGCCTGAAAAGGTACATGATGTGAAATTGGGCGCTGCATCAGAGGATGGCAATGTTGCACCACCAGCAAGTGACAGCCAAAGTAACCCTGCTTCTGGTTCAAGTAGCAGGGCTGTTGCTGTTCGGGGCTCAGATTCCACTGATTTTAGGAGCGGTGCCTCTTATGGATCTAGGGGAGCTATGTCATTTGCTGCCGCTGCCATGGCTGGGCTTGGATCTGCTAATGGTAGAGGCATCAGGGGAGGAAGAGATCGACAAGGACGTCCCTTGTTTGGTAGCTCTAGTGACCCTCCAAAGTTGATCTTTACTGCCGGTGGGAAGCAACTAAATAGGCATTTGACAATCTATCAGGCCATCCAGCGACAACTTGTTCTGGAAGAGGATGATGAAGACAGGTATGGTGGCAGGGATTTCGTCTCTAGTGATGGGAGTAGACTTTGGAGTGATATATATACCATTACATATCAAAGGGCGGATGACCAAGCTGACAGGGCTTCTGTTGGAGGCCCAAGTTCTAGTGCAACAAAGTCCATCAAAGGTGGCTCGTCCAATTCAAACTCAGATGGCCAAATGCACCGCGTGTCCCTTTTAGATAGCATCTTGCAAGCGGAACTTCCTTGTGATTTGGAAAAATCTAATCCTACATATAATATATTGGCCCTATTACGTATACTTGAGGGTTTGAACCAGCTTGCACCGCGTTTGAGGGTTCAGCTAATTTCTGACAACTTTTCTGAGGGGAAAATATCAAGCTTGGATGAGTTGATTGTTACTAGTGTCAGGGTTCCTGCTGAAGAATTCATAAATAGCAAGCTCACACCTAAATTAGCTCGACAAATTCAAGATGCCCTTGCTCTGTGCAGTGGGAGCCTTCCGTCATGGTGTTATCAGTTAACAAAAGCATGTCCATTTCTGTTCCCTTTTGAGACTCGGCGACAGTACTTCTATTCAACTGCTTTTGGATTATCTCGTGCTTTGTATCGCCTTCAGCAGCAGCAGGGGGCTGATGGTCATGGATCAACAAATGAAAGAGAGGTGAGGGTGGCAAGATTACAGCGCCAGAAAGTTCGTGTTTCCCGAAACCGTATATTGGATTCTGCTGCAAAAGTAATGGAGATGTATTCTAGTCAGAAGGCTGTGCTTGAAGTAGAATATTTTGGTGAGGTTGGCACAGGGTTGGGTCCTACCTTAGAGTTCTACACACTTTTGAGTCATGATCTTCAGAAAATCACTCTTGGAATGTGGAGGTCAAATTCCGCTGCAGACAAACCTTCAATGGAAATTGATGGAGATGACGACAAAAATGAAAAATCCAATAATGAATCTGGTACTGCAGTTTCTGCAGATCTTGTCCAAGCTCCACTTGGTTTGTTCCCTCGTCCCTGGCCACCAACTGCTAGTGCTTCTGAGGGGAGCCAGATATATAAAACCATTGAGTATTTCCGGTTGGTTGGACGTGTGATGGCCAAAGCTCTTCAAGATGGACGGCTTTTGGACCTGCCACTTTCAATGGCATTTTATAAGCTTTTGCTTGGTCAAGTAGGCTATTGAACCAGTTCATTTTACTGCATGTTGTCTAAATTTTATCCTCTCACTGCTGATGTCTGTTGGTTGAAATATTTATCCTCTTATCAATTGCAGGAACTTGATTTGTATGATATTCTTTTGTTTGATGCTGAATTGGGGAAGACTTTACAAGAATTGCATGCCCTTGTTTGTCGGAAACATTATTTAGAATCAACAGGGAGTGATAATCATGAAGCCATTGCTGATTTACATTTTCATGGGACCACGATAGAAGATCTCTGCTTTGATTTTACTCTTCCAGGTTATCCAGACTACATTTTGAAGCCAGGAGATGAAACTGTAGAGAACCTATCCTAACCTCAATT